>JAZKJV010008625.1:0-494725 GCA_037367405.1 Ottelia alismoides
TTGACGAATCGTAAAATCAACCTCTTAATAAATCGTTTTAGTGCATTGTAGTTGGTCAAATCAGATGCGTCAAAAACTACTTAATATCATTATCAATTAATAGCAGGTGGTCGAATTTATATTTTACTTGGGCAATCCCAAAGTTGAACTTAGGAATACGAGCCTCTCTCATAATATTTGGACTCAAATTAATTTAACAAAGTGTTCAATAAATGAATCATAGGTCAAAGAGTACATCGAGGTAATGCCACTAATTATGCATTTTTTTTATATTTGATTTTTATCATGCAAATAGATGCGATGAAATGCAACACAAATAAAATAGAATATCCCCTAATCATAGACAAACTCGAGTCATTTAGTCATAGGTCATATCAGGGTCAATTAATGAAGCTACATTTATAGATGTAAAAATCATGCATGTGAAGCATTAAACTAAGGACACTTGGCTAATAAAGTAATACATCAAAACTCATAGTGTCAAATCTTGAATATAAGCATGCCATAATGAAGACAATGAAATGAGCTTCAAAACGCCACTAAAATCGACTCAATAGGAGCTAGGATGCTCAAGATATGCACGAGTGAAGAGCAGGGGCATAAATGCAAGAAAACATAAAGGATAAATAGAAAACAGGTCCCTAGGAGGGACTAAAATTCAAATAGAACAAAGTTCGAGACCTTCCCAATAAATAACCCACACGCGTGGGGATATTTTTGCAATTATTAAAAATCTGCGAAGGTATAAGTGCAAATACACCAGGCTCACATAGTCTACATGCGAGTTTTGGACCTATCTTCAATTATAAAAATATCCGAGGACCTCCCTACAATTTCCCCCATATAGCACGTGAGGAGAACATGTTCCTAGGCTCAGATGACTCTGGAGGTTCGACGTTGGCTCGAGAGTAGCCTCGGCTTCAGATGTGCTTCGGAGAAGGTTTGAGTCTCCCGAGCCTCGAGGTATGGAGCTTTGGCCTGGAGCAGACACGTGGGCTCATCTGGACCACTCGATCTTAATGAACAGATGGTATATGTACATTTGAGGAAGTGTAGCGTGGCCTGATGATATCTGTTGGATCTTCATCATCTGATAACGCATGTGCATCGAGTTCATCGACTCCGCCACAGGAATCGACTCCGCTGCCTCCTGCGGTGGAGTTAGCTGCGCTCCGACGATGAACCTCTGGCTCCGCCTCCTTCTAGGGACCATGTTCCTGCCCTATGAATACATCTGGATGGTCGGACATCTTCGTCAAGGAGTGGGGCAGCCACCGGAGCTCCTGTAGAAGGCCATCCGTGTTCTGGAGCTGGAGACGAGGCTGGCGAAGTTTACTCCGATGAAGCTCTGGCCATTCATGGTATTCACCTGCACGAGTTAGTCCAACATACCCGAAGCGTGCAGGTGAAAAGAGCAATGATCGTGAGTGAGATGGATGGCCTTGGAGTAGTGGAGAACATGGTGGCTAGTCTTCGCCTCCGACGAGATTGACGGAGGAAGGGGGTCGTAGTGGTCTGGGTCATGGAGGAATGAGAAGGGGATCTATGGGTAGGCGTGAATGGGGATGGTGTGATGAAGTTCAAAAGGCAGTTAATGGAGGATGAAATGGTGTGGAGGAGCCAAATATATTAAAAGAAACTAAAGAGAAAAGCATCAGGAGATTGAAGGACTTACGTGAGCAAAAATGGCGGTTGAAGGGCCTATGCACGGACTTCTTGACAATGCCCTGGTCTTTGCTGAACTCAACCGACCTTGAGGAGCAGCTCAGCGATGTTAGGGCACTGCAAACGTGGCCGTGAGGGGCTAGGGATCGTCACCAGAGGAGCTCATCGTCTTCGTGCTCCATGCTGAACTCAACCGGCCTTGAGGAGCAGCTCGGCGAAGGCTTGTTGGGTGACTCCCCACGTAAAGGTGGACCAAGGTAATGGCAGAGGGGAGGGGGTATTTAACGATCGACGGAGGTGGTTATGATGACGAGGGGCATGTTTTGCGTGGAGGATATGGAGCGAGCGAGAGGGAGTTATGGAGAAAGTGTAAGTCCGCGAGTAGGAATGATGACCGAGTGACATCGTGGAAGTGTCAGAAAGTGGAGATGGTGGATGAGGAATAGGAGAAAAAAGGAAGGGGAAAGTGGTCTCACGAGGTGGTGATAGTGGGAGAGATGGCATATGGGTCTGGATGAGATCGATAGTGGCGCAATTGGAAGACGCATCAGGTGCCACATGGCACTAGAACATGAAGGCAATAACCAACGAGTTCGATGAGATTAGTGGGTAGGTCGGGCGGTGGATATTAGTTGGGACGATGAGTGGTAAGGATAAGCGGTGAAGGCGAGATCGAGGGGTGCAGATGCCACCACGTGGCGTGATTAGGTGCAGGCAGAGGTGAGCGGTTGAGATGGACTCCAGATCTTGATCGAAGGGTGGAATGTAATTGCAGGAAGGAATGGTTGTGATCTGAAGATGAATGGGGTGATCCAACGGTGGGAAGTACAGGCGCATGGCGTGTGAAGGAGCGGGCCATGTGGTGCAACCAGCAAGCACCACGTGGTTCAATCACATTATTCAGAGAGATAAAGTGAATTATGAGGGAGAAGATGATCGAATTTGGAGAAACTCAAAACATGAAAGTTGTAGATCTTGATGAGATCTACAAGTTTCTTGTTGCCCAAATATGGAGATGAGATCAAACGAAGATAGAAAATATTTTTAAGAGCATTTTTAAGGTTAAAAACACCACGATTTTTAATTTTGCTATTTTGTGTTTTAATTTATTCAATGACTCTGATATTTACAGGGGTTTGTCTAGTTTTTATTGACTCTTAGTCTAAGCCAGGGGGTTAATTTCAGTGAATTAATAGCATGAAACATGGTTTCATCAGTCCATTAAATCAAATATATGCATGCATCTCCAACTTTATCCAGCAATCCCACGAGATAATCCATGAAGCATGGGAAAGATTTGGAGATCTTTAGGAGAAGTGTGCCTACCAAAAAGTTCCAAAGACAGATATGGTTCAGTTCTTTTTTTGTGGGTGGATACTCGAAGTCAGAGATTGGTTGATGGTGCATGTGGTGGCTCATACAACAAGGACAACGATGTTGTATGGGAGCTTTTTGTAAATATGGTTGAAGGAGAGGCCGATCAATACTCTATGTGTGCCTACATGAATATGCCCACAGCCGTACACAAACCTGTCAATATGGAAGCCCATGCAGAGGACAAGGATGAGAGCTCCAATCTGAGTATCATAGGGTGCCACTTGTCCATGGTGGATATCATTGAGAAGAGGTTGCAAGACCTTTAGAAACTTGTGATGATTGAGAAGGGAACCCAGAATTTGGACAACGTTGATCAGTTGCCACATAGCTGGTGTTGCTTACTAGGACCACCAATACCTGCAACTCTATAGCCGCTACTTCCAAGGATCCTACTGAGCAGAAGGAGCATGCACAAACACAATCTCCTCATCAGAGTCCTCTTCCATCTTAGCTTATCCAGCACATATACTACGTGAAGGACCTTGAGTAGTAGCCATAGTAGTCGTAGACCCAGATGGTGTTGTACCAGTCTGACCCCCACCTCATGTATCATGAATAGTTCTTTCTGCACTGCAGTAGATTCAAGAAGTGAATGATGTGTGGTATAATGAACAACAACTGTCCCATCCTCGGGGATACCTTAGGGTCACAACTCCCCTAATCGGACATACCACCAACAACTACATGGGGGAAGGAACTTCCAACCCTACCAATCCCAATACCAACAACCCCCACACCATGGAAATAATTGGAGGAAGAGATACTAGCAGCCCGATCACCGGTAGTTATCGTATCACCAGTAGTTTTTGGCTTCTCAATATCAACAATCCTCACAATAGTACCAGCCATACTCTTCTCGTCCCCCTCCTCATCACAACTCGTAAGGATATCAATAGTAATCTCCCCAACATTACCAAAGCCAGACGCCCTGTTAGAGAGAATCTTTTGAGGTTATGCAGGTAAACCTGACTCTCAATTGCTTGAAGCAATTAATGAAAAACATGGCTGATATGAGCCAAGAGATCGACGAATTGACAACTGCCAAAACCATCATTCTAGTCTTGGCTGAGGGAAATCCCAATGATTTCTGACACAAGGAGTAGGTAGAACACTTCGACTGTTGGCGACAGCAAAGCATCTTGTATCTGATGGTGAGACATCAACTAGACTAACAGCAGGAGCCAAACACATTTTTGGAAAAAAACATCTGTAGAAAAAGAAGAAAAAAAGAAGAAAACACAAAAACAAAAACTATAGCAACATCACTAGAGCTGGTGAAGTTCATCCAATACTGGAGATGCCCGCACATGCAGCAGATCCGTAGCCATTCCACGAAGTTGAGCCTGCATTTTTTGGCCCACGCTCTTGTAGATGATTGTACATATTTTTACCCTCTACCTGTACACAATGATATGGACATATTTTTGAATGAAAAAGTTTTTGATATTGTACACATTCCATTTCCTGAAGCAATGAAGAAGAACAGAAAATCAAAAAATTTGAAAATTGATTTGTATGATCCTTCGATTGTGGAAATCATTTAAGACTTGGTCTTAAATATGCCATTGATGAAATCCATGGAGTACATATGTGCAATAAAGAAAGGATTTAAAGAAGCATATACAACAAAGTGTTGGCCTCGCCTTCACAATTCTAGATGCCAGAGTGGAATGAATGAGAAACATATCGTTACCATGGCAACCATCAACGCCATCAGCAATCTCCTTAATAAGAAGGATGATATGGAGCGGCTCTTATCAGGTGCAGCATGTTCCATCAAGAGTTTGAGCGAACATTGCTCAATAATGGGTCTTCTGTCAACCTTATGCCAGCTTCTTTACCCATAGAATTCAGGCTAGGACCGCTTAAAACTACCAAGATGATTCTACAAATTGCAGACAAGTCAGTCAAGTGGCTAGAGGCATGCTGGGGGATGGGATCGACAAGGTTTAGGGAGTCCAGTTCCTTGTTGATTTTGTTTTACTAGATATGGATGTCTCCATGCATCTACTCCACACCCCCATCATCATTGGATGACCGTTCCTCAGAACAACTAAGGCAGTAGTGAACTGTGACACTGAAGAGATCACATTCAGCTCCAGCAACCTCAAAGTGCAAATAAAGACCATAACTGAGCCAAAACCAGCAGAGGCTGCATCGGTGATGAGTGTGCTTACACCAAACTGCCGAGAAGACTACGACTTTCTTATAAAAATTTCAGATACAAAACTATTCATAGAGTACATTGAGATCCATGAATTCCTCTTCCCTGAGGTGGGAGTGGAGAAAGCAGTCGAATTCCCCACTATCAATGATGACGAGATCGTTGTTGATGTGCTTTACGAATTGTGTGGGCCCTCTAAGCCTCTAAGACCAAGAGAAAATTATTAAGGTTATGTAATGAAAAGTATAATTGAAAATATCTATGAATCATTGAGTGAAGAATCTGAACAAACACAAGATGACACTGAACTGATGAAAGAACCAATACCTGCAGTGATTGTTGAAGTCACCACTTAAGTAGCTCACATTCCGCCAGAGATCAAACCTCTCCACTCAAACATGAAGTACATCTTCCTTGTGCGAGAAACAAACATGTATCGGGTCATTATAAATGCTAATCTGACGGAAGACCAAGAATCTCGTCTGATGGAGGTTCTTGAACAATACCACAAGACGATAGGCTGGAAGATATCAGATATCTACGAGATCTATACATCCTTGTGCTCACATCACATCTACATCGAAGATGACAGTAGGCCTTCCCATGAATTCCAGAGAAGACTGAATACAAATCTCTGGGAAGTCATTACGAAGGAAATTCAAAAATGGTGTTATGCGGGATTTATATATGCCATCTCCGATAATAAGTGGGCGAGTCATATGCATGTAGTACCCATGAAGTCCAGGATAACCATTATTACCATTGACAAAAGAGGAGATTCTGCTCAGAATGCTGACCTCATGGCGAGTCCGTGTGGATGACAGACATGTGAACCTATCCACAAAGAAGGGTCGCTTTCCATTGCCCTTCATTGACCAAATTCTTGAGGGACTAGTCGTCAAGGAATACTTCTGATTCTTGGTCGGTTATTCTGTATACCAAGATGGAATCACACCTGAAGACCAAGAGAAAACAACAATCACCTATCCATTTAGGATGTACGCTTTTCCGAGGGATGTCGTTCGGGATGTGCAACACCCTCGCTACATTCTAGCGATGTATGCTATCTATATTTGCGGATATGGTGGGAAGTTTTCTAGAGGTATTCATGGATGATTTGTCTGTATACAAAAATTCATTTAATTAATGTCCTGACTATTTAGACCAAGTCTTATAAAGGTTCTGCGAAATAAACCTCGTGATCTCATAGGAGAAGAGTGGCTTCGTAGTGATAGAGGGGATTATGCTTGGTCACGTTGTATCAAAACGTGACATGGAAGACGACCCAACCAAGGTGGAGGTAATTTTAAAACCTGAGCCACCTAGCAACTTCAAACAGGGCCAGTCATTCTTAGGGCATGTCGGTTTCTACTGATGATTCATCATAGATATTAGCAAAGCTTACCCGATCGTTGATCGAATTACTAGTAAAGTGGATTTTATTGTTGATGATCACGTGCTCCAAACCTTTTCATAGTTGAAAGATCCGATCTTTCAAGCCCTGTCATGTAGCCACTAGATTGGACACTACCATCTGAGATCATGACGGACGCATCAGATTATGCCAGCGGTGATGTATTGGGATAGAGGAAAGACAATGTACTAGTTACTATTCGCCATGCTAGTAAAATGCTAGATGAAGCTTAGAATTATTACATTGTCATCGAGAAAGAGATTCTAGAAGTAGTTTTTGCCTCGGAGAAGTTCGGATCTCATCGCCTTGGATCCAAAGTCATAGTATACATTGACCATTCTCCAATCTGCTACTTGAAATAGAAGAAAGATGCCAAACCACGCCTTATCAGATAGATCCTTCTACTCCAGGAGTTTTACCTTGAGATCTGAGATAAACATGGAGTAAAAAATGTGGCGGCGGATCATCTCTCAAGATTACCTGACCTTGAGTATCTCAAGTAGAATTTGAGGATGATTACTGAGAGCTTTCCAGAAAAAACCATATTGTCGGTCACCTCACTCCCTTGTTATGTTGATGTTGTGAACTTTCTTGCCTCCAAGAGAACTCCACAAGATAGGTCAAAGCTGTAAGTAGACAAATTAATGTCTCATAACCATTTCTACATGTGGGAGGACCCATATTTTTTTTGTGAGGGGGCAGATTGTATCTAGAGAAGATGTATTCTTCAGGAGGAATTTGGAAGTATGCTAGGGCTTTGCCATGATAGACAAATTTGAGGACGCCATTCAAATAGAAGAACAGCAATGGAAGTACTCCAATGCGACCTTTAGTGGCCAACCTTGTTCAAAGATGCAGAAAACTATATGAAGCACTTTACAGACTGCCAGAAAATGGGTGGAACAATTGAAGTGAGAGACGCAATGCCCCTGAAATTTATCTAGATTTCAGATGTGCTTGATGCATGTGGCATTAACTTCATGGGCCCATCTCCAAACAGTCAGCGATTCGAATATATTCTTCTCGTTGTTGATTATGTCAGTCATTGGGTAGAGGATATCCCAACCAAGCTGCCGACAGTCGCACCGTCTGTCATTTTCTGAAAGATCATATCATTTCAAGATTTGGGATTCCTAAGATTCTTATATCCAATGAGGGTAGCCATTTGATTAATAAAGAGGTTAAGTCAACTCAATATTTATGCATTGAACATCGTATCGCTTCTCCCTACCACCTCCAGTCCAATGTCTTGGCAGAATGCTCAAAAAGGGAGTTTAAGGCAATTCTTCAAAAGCTTGTGCATCCAGATCACAACTCAGTTGCTTGACATAGTTCTTTGGTCTTACAGAACAACGTATAAGTCACCTTTGGGAATGACTTCTTACTTCCTAGTATACAACAAGCCATGTCATTTGCTCGTGGAACTAATTCAAAAATCCTTGTGGTAATTAATGTCTGCAATCTAAATCCTAGAAGGCCAGAAAAAATAGAAAGTTGGATCTGAACAAACTACTTGAATACCATGACTATGCATGCGAACAATCTGATGTACAAGGAAAAGGTCAAGAAGAGGCATGACAAGCACATCTACCGGAAGTCATTTGAGTCAGTTCAGGGGGTTTGGTTGTTCGATGTGAAGTTGAAGTAGGGAAGCTGAAGAGCAAATAGATCGGGTTGTTGTTGAAACTAAAACTCGAGTGGCCATATGTTCCACATAAAGTAGGAACACAATCGTCAAGATGATCGATACAAAATCAAAATTAAGCAACAATTAACCCACAAGAATAAATGAAGCAATGAAATAAAATTGTGGAGATTAAAATTAATGAAAATTTACAATGGATGTTTATAGTGTCCAAGCATGTAGAGGTTGAACAGAGTTAACAAGCAGGATAGATCGAGCAAATACGCACAAAATTGTGATTGTGAACTTATTTGTCTATAAATTTTTTTGTGGGTTTTTAGTTTTTTATTTTTTATTTTTGTTTTATAATTTTGTATCTTGATTTTTATTTTTTCAGTTTTTCTATTTCCTTTTATATTTTTATAAATTATATTTCTTTGAATATATATAGTAATATATATAGGATATATATATACAATAAAGGCTAGGGTAGATATAAATAATAGTAAAAATATTCAAACATAAAAAATAAAATATTTTTGGGTTTTTAATAGTTATTACTTTTTATGATTTATTAAGAATTTTTACTATTTTTAATATCTTTTTAAAGTTAAAAATACCCTAAAATAAGGTTTAATTAAATATCTTGAATTAAAATGGAGATTAAAAAAATGAGAAATAAAAGTATCCAAATTAGTTTTAATATATATGTCGATAATTATATAGAGAAAAATATAAAATAGAAAATTTTTTTTCGAAATTTTTGGGAATTTTATAAATTTGTATAAGTGTTTTAAGGGTTTTCTAATTTTTGAGTTTTCTTTTATATTTTTTAGTGAATTTTGGTCTGAATTTAAAAGCACATAAATAAACAAAATATATTTTTTGAAATTTTTTAGATTGTTTTTATATTTTTTATGGGTTTTCTATTACGACTAATTGCAAAATATAAAAAGCTACATGGTTTGGGTGCAAAATGCTCACCTCGTGGGCAACCACGTGAGGTGAGCTGGTATGGATTGCAATGCAATTAAACTAAACTCTGGGGACTACTTGTAAATTTTACAAAACTATAACAGAGGTAGAGGAAAGTTTAGAGTCTAAATGTGAAAATATAATAACTAAGTGGGTTGTAGATGCAAAATACCCACTAACGATACTCAATCGAATGGTGGACAATTATCCATTTGACATGTGTCGAGCCAGAATGCCTGATAATGTTTGGCTTTGGACGATGGTAATTAGATTATCCAAAAGGAGATCAATGGTGTTGTCCTACAGAGATCTAATGACGACTGGATGTTCCGGAGGAAAAGGTTCGATCGGATGGTGTTGAACCCACTTAGAAGAACACTCGAGGAACAGGGTCTGGGAATAATTTTATCTATTTATTCTCCAGACTCCGAGCCCGTGCCTCACTGCTGGAGGTCCTAAAAGGTTCCTGGAAAGTCTCTCAAGCATCTGGAAGGCGCAAATGGATCCTACAATGATCGGAGGTTGCCTACGAGGTCGAAGGAGATCAGGAGCTTCTTGAACCTCGGTCAAGGTTCAAAATCCCTTCCAACTATTCCTTGGGCTTAGTCCTGCATAGGCGTTAGTCGCAAAAAAATGGTAGAGATCGGCAAACTCCATAAGCGAGAATGGGCGAGGGAGGTGGATTGGCGAAGCCCTCTGGCGTAGGGCAGATAAAGGAGAGCTGAGGTCCAAATCTGACAGGATTTTAGGTGAGTGGAATGGGTATTGTATTCAGAGGGCAGAAAGGAATGAAATGGAAGTGGTTTTGCACAATGGGGAAATGGGTAGAGCATGGTGGAGGTTCGCTGGAGCAGGGCTTTGGCGAAGTACGAAAGGAGTGTATTTATGCTAATCACGCTATTAATCCATAAAAGAAACACAATAACTAAATCTAAGGGATAAACTATGCTAAGAAAGCAATAAGAGTGATACCTCACCGGCCGAAAAGCGAGGAAGAAAGACCACACGGTGGAGCTCGGTGGAGATGGGGTGGAAGTACACCTAAGGCCCATCTAAACTCCCATGAAGAGTCTGGAGAAGAGGTTGTCACCATCCTCAATCCATAGCACACAAGGAGTGGTCGTAGATTAGGTAAAGGGAGGTTTAAGCGAGAGAGGAAGGTGGAGGTCGGATTTTTGTACAGGTGATGAGGTGGGTCAAAAGAACGAAGCAAATCAACCAAATAAAAGCTCCTCGTCCCAAAAAATCATTACGACATGAATCACCGTGGATCGAGGATAAAAACGTCCGAAGGACTCATCACAAAATTGTGCAAGGAGCAACAAGGAGAATATCGAGAGGGGAGTCGAAATGAGGTCTGACTATCGTAAGAAGTAGGTCAGTCAGTTGACCGAGGTTAACTAACCAGGTCTTCTAGTTGGTCCACTGGACCAACCAGGAAAAAACATCCTAAAAAATATTTAGAAAAATAAATATTAAATAATAAACGATTTTATTAATTTTAGGTTATATAATAAGAAATGTTTATTATTTTAAGTAAAATATTATAATGTTCTTTATTTATTTTTTAGAGATTGTAATTACAAGTTACTCTTTAGGGATTATATGTAGGTATTTTTATCTATGTATTTGGTCTTTTATTTTTATCTTGCATTTTTTATTTTAGTAAATTTGTTTATTATTTTATATAATTAAAATTTATTTTTCAATACTAAGTATAATTTTATTATATCATGTTGATATAATATATACACTTAATTAAATAGATGTATTAATTGTATATGTTTGATTATAGGTGTTTAATCTATGAATTTTATACGCATTTATTTTAACGTTTTTATTTAATGTTTTTTTCCTATTTAAATATGTACATATAATATAAATCATATTGAAAAATATAAAATTATAGAATAATAATAAATTGATCTTATTTAATTGGGTAAACTATACAGTAGGGTACCAAAACCTAACTTCACACCTTAATTCCAAAAAATATGAAACCACCTTCATTAAATAGTTTATTAAATGTTATATAAAATTATAGGTAATTTTGATAGATTTTGAGTTTAGAGATATGGCTCTAGGAAGTTAGAAATTTGGAGTCTTATTTAGAATATCTCTTTTAAACTATGTAATAATTTTGTATGAAATCAATTATGTATTTTTGTATATTTTATTATCGACAACTTTCATGTACAAAGTTTCTTTCTTTGATGTATAAAAAAGGGAAATAAAAATAGGTCCCAAAAATGAATAAGGAATGAATAAATAAAAGGGAATTTTTATTGTATCTTGGGCCCTTATCCCCCCTACTTTAATCCTTGTCGACCGAGTTATCGAGATGCATAGGTCTTGGGGTTTATGGTCATAAAATATATTCAATATTTTATTCTATAATTTTTGAATTAAAAATCGTATTTTATACCCACGTTGTACAATGATGCATGAATGCTAATATATACAAATTGAGAGTATTTACATGAATTTACTAGAGTTTTTACGACCAAAATGATAGAATAAAGATGATGAAATGGACATTCATCATCCCCCTATACTTGCCTTTTCTAGTCCCTAGCAAATATTTATGCAATAAGTGCAGAAATTAAAAAAAAGAAAAGAAAAATAAAGAAAATAGATTAAGTTTAATTATCAAACTTGTCTTCACAAAATCAATGTTTGGAGCTTAAGTCAGACTTTTGGAATTTTAGTGCGGTTGGAACCTTATTGGGAGTCGGATTTAAAATCCAACAACCTTCGAAAATCCTGAAACTCTGCTCAAGTCTCCACAATAGACACGCCAGACTAGTTCGACTCATACACAAACCCTTTATACTATGAGTTCGACTTGTACAGTGTATGTGATAGTGGCTCTCTCCAACTGAAATGACAGAGAGACTGACTTCTCCAGCATGACAACCTAGTGATTCCTCAATTAGCAACTGCTTCTTTGTGGAGCAGGGTATTCCCTTCTAAGTTCAAGTGACATCCAACTGAAGAGGAGGGAGTGAAGAGAGGAATGGACGGTAGCCTGTGTAGCTACCTATGCTAGGATACGAGACCAGCATAGTCAAGTCATCCAGTTGCAGGCTCACATAATTTGACTTTGAAGATCAGAATTTCTTATTGACTATATAAATATATACACTCTGACATGCATTTTATTTTCAATCAGGAGTATCCACTTTTTTGGATTGTTTTGCTTTTTTTGAAATACTATTTACATCAATATTTATATAAGGATTTTTTTCCTCTTGAGGCAGTAAACTATCCCTCTTTTGAAGCACTAATGCAATCCACACTCTCATGTCTTTAGAGTTCACTATCACATGATGGGTTGGGGTGGAAATCCCTCCGTAGATGAGGACAAATATTTGCACTTGTTTGCATCTCATACTGAAAAATCCAATGCCCTCACCACTTTAACTGAGTGAGCCATGTGAAAGGTGCATGTGTCCAAGTTATGTCATTATCGACAAGAGCCATACGTGTGCTTCGAAGGACTCTACTTAGAAAGTCAAGAATACATTGAGCCAAAGCTCGTGATCCTCATAGAATTAAGCCAACTAGAATTGAAGTACCTCAATTCGAGCTCCTATAAGGTTCCTGTTATTAGGTAGACTTAAGGTCCAACCAAGCTCTAATCTTCGGATTTTATTTTGACTTGTTCAATTACCATACTCAATTTAAAAAATGCAAATGCTATACAGAATGCAGAAAATTATTTTTGTGATGAAAATTTTCAAAGTTTTGAACTTTTTATTGATTTTGAGAACGATGATGCACATGCATTTTTTTAGTGTTTTTCAGAAAGATTTTTCCAATATTTTTGGTATTTTTAGCTTTGCAAATGTTTTTGTGTCTTTTGAAAATTAAAAGTTTTGGATAAAAACTAGGAACAAATATTTACACAGGGTGCAACTTATATTTACAAGAATTAGTTTTTATGTATATATAAGGGGTAAGTGATCAATTATATATATATATATATGTACAATTTAGTAAAGAATTTAGTGTGATGTATATATTCCTTAAAATTATTTGAAAAAAGGTTTTTCAAACCATTTTGGATACCTATAGTACAAAATAATTTTTACAAATAGTTTTTACAAACATTTACACACATTTGAAAGTCATTTTGCAAAGGTTTTTCAAATAGTGTGTATAGATTTTTTTTTCAATTTTTTTACAACTATTTTCCAAAAATTTTCAAATCGTTTTTCAAACATTTTTATTTCATAGAAAGAAAATAAGTTTTTTTTTCAAAAAAACACTTTACAAAGGTTGAAAATATTTTACAAAACATTTTCAGAATAGTTTTCAAAAGATTTTTCAAAAAGTTTTCTAACTATTTTTCAAACATTTTACAAAAAAACATTTGCCTGATTTATTAATCAGTAAATAAAAAAAGTGTTTGAGGAATAATCAATATCTTTTTATTAAGTTATTTTATCTTCTTTTAATTAGACTTTTAGCCATATTTATTATCGAAAACATGAAAGTAGTAGTTATGTATAAAGTATATACAAAGTATATACAACCCCCCTATACATAACTTAAGCTATGTCCTCATAGATCAGAGAGAAAAGGATAAGACATAACTTGTATTGAGTATACCAAAAGTCTAAAGAAGGAATGAACGAAGAAATTAACGAATGAGAAGTTGACCGTCCCCCTATACTTTGGATCAAATAATCCTAAATATAGAAGACTGTACACAAAGTACGGAGGGTCGAGGGTGGGAATGAACAAATCGTACTCAGACGTTCTCCCCCTATACTTTGGATAATATATTCCTAAATATAGATAAGAGGAGACAATGGAGAGGATCAAAGAATGAAAGAAATCGGGGTGCACACCCATATACTTAGGAAAGAGTACATCCTAAGTATTGAAGACTGAAAAAAGGGGCGACATCTTTTTGGTAGAAAAATAAAAAGGAAAAGGAAAAGAAGAAAAGAAGAAAAAGAGAAAAGAGAGATGAAGATGTAAGAAAATAGAGGAGGTAGTGCACATCACTCCCCTTAAAATTAGGGTAAAAGAAGCCCTAATTATAGGCAACAAAAGGAGCGATGAAACGAAACGATGAAGAATCGGCTCGTCTATACCCCCATACTTAGGACAAAGTACATTCTACAGAAGGCACAAATAAGAATGGGGTGGATGAGCGAAACAGTATATGGATAGAGGGACAAGGAAGAGAATATACAATAGATTGGATATACAAAAGGTCATGAAGGTCAAAAGTGAACCTTCTTGTGAGACCGCTAAGAATGGATCTGACAAGATGCAGGTCGATATCGTGGTTTGGAGTGGATGAAGCCGATCAAGATAGACATGATGAAGATCGTCAGTGGTCGTGGGATTTGAAGGTACAAACATATCAATGGAAGTAGTGTGGCTAAGTCTGGCAGTGGGTGTCTCGTAGATGACAGAGTGAAAGGGGACAAACTCATCATCAGAAGAAGTAAAGTCAAGGAAGTTCTATGAGGTCTCTCCTTGGGCAAAACCAAAAAGAACTAACTCATCTGTGGAAGTAGTCGAGTCATGTTCGTCCTCTACAATATCAACCAGATCCTTGTTCTCATGAAAAGGCCTGAATTCCAGAAAAAAGAACCCAGATCAAATTCAACCTTAGTCTCATCAGTATATATCCTCCGCTCAACATTGTCAATCGTGTAAATCCCACAGATGTCATCAACACATCGACAAACATCAGAAAAATGAATGTCACGGTCTATTCTTTCTGAGTCTTCCTCCTGGGAGAGAATTCTCAGGTCTCAGTGGAATCTAACAAGCAACAAAAGTCTCTAATAGTCTCATCAACAGTCCTCGGGGTCAGCTAGAATCGGTGAAGGTGCATCAAGTGCAGTTCTCTGATCGACAGTGGGTGCAGTGATGACCACCTCGCTCTCATTTCAGTAGGATGGAAGTGAATCTCTCCTCATCCATAATCAATAACGACCCTCACAAAGAAGAGACATTCTCATCCCAAGAAGACTGGAGAGTGCTCCCCAGTGGAGGTTTCCATGGGCAATACGACATAATCTAAAGTGTTGCTCATGCCCTTAATCGAGATGACATCATTTCTTAGGATACCATTCGGCCTCTTGACAGATCCATCAACAAGTTGAACTATCATTCTGGTTTTCTTTATAGGCCCTAGGTGAAGTGACTGTACCAATGAGAAGGGTATGATGCTAATCGAAGCACACCAACATGGAGAGTCTACTCATATTTTTAGTCAGAGACGGTGCATCAGATGAAAGGTGCAATAGTGTTCCTTTTACTAGGAATTTGGCGGTGAGTGATGGCGTGGGCAGTGACCATGGTCAAAATATGACGCTTACAAACTCTCATGACCATCCTCAAGTGAATCAATATCCTCAAATAATGGAGTGTCATTCTGGCTCTTATTTATGCTAAATAGATCATTCATCCTTGAGTTCATTTGCTCCATCATCTGATTCGAGGTCTCATGTGTGGAAATCATCGAAGGTGACTCCAAAATCTCAGAACCAAGTGAATGGGATGAGGGTGGTGGTTGCAGACAAAAATCACATTCCGGATCAAGATATTCAAGAAAGAGTTTGTTGTTGAAATATGAAGGTGATGGTGGTGGAAATGATTGTTGAAAATCAAGGTTCAAGTCCAGAAATAGTGGGTTGGTCGGATATGTCGAAAAATAAATAGCGAAGTCCTTGTGGAAAAAGGAGGTGGACTGGCTGGAATGAACGAGGGATCCGCAAAATTTGGATAGAAAATGTGCCAGCCGGCCATCTCAAGACAAAAGGAAAATGATAGGATATCATGATGGTCAAATCAAGAGAAGTAAAGAAAAAAGCACAATTAAGAAAAATTGATTTATAAGGCACACAAGCAGACACAAATAAACACACACAAAACAAAGCCCCTTAATTGACCTACTCAACTTAGTGAAGACCGTGAAAGTTCGTCTTCTTATCTTGTCTGTTTTAGAGTTAGGTGAGAAGTTAAAAAGTTGCAGAAACACTTAGGAGGCTGAATAGGATATGGACACTACTACTTAGTGTGTACGCGAGCAAATAAAAGTGAAGACAATGAGGGGAATACTACCCCCAAGACAAATATTTTTCTTTTTTTGTTGATCTTAGGGTCGATTAATATTGGCAGTCCCAATTTTATTGTTGTCACTTTTTTTGGATTTTTGGTAAGAAATGCATGAACCTGTCGAGGTTTCAATTTTAGTTAGCACTTAGGTGCTTGAAATCATAGGTAGAGTCGGAAAGGAAATGCAAGCGTCAAATCAATGATGTATGCTAAAGAGAAATGCTCACCTTTCATCTAGCTCTGTACATTCAACGATGTTCATCAGAATTGAAACCTACACTATATGCAAATGCTTGCCAATGAAATCACCATAGGTACATAAATTTCTATTATCATGAAGAACCAATGCTAATGACTTAGAATGGAATCTAAGGGTCCGATCTTGGAGTCACATTGGTGCACAACAGTGGGTCTTGCAAGCGTTATATGAAGGACACTCATGGCGCCTGGTTCTGAGATGAAGTGAGAAGTAGTTTGATATTTAACAAAGTCCAAATGTTAACTATAGGTACAAGAAAAGGTAACTAAGTGTTTGTCCTTAATCTATCATTAAGCATTCCTACAACTAGGGCAAAATCACACAAAATAATGAAAACAAAATGGTGGAACAAAATAAAAGAAAGGCAAAAAATCATGAAAAAACTGACGACACCCTCAAGGGAACATTCCCTCGGGCACTGGACCTCGTAAAATGTGAAGTTGAGCCCAGAGAATCTTGAATATCACAATTAATGATAGTCTTTCTCTCTCTCACTTGAATTACGAAAAAACTACAATAAATGCAAATGGAACTCTGTCTTCAAAATGTCTCCAAGTCATTCTTTGATGCTTTGTCAATGTTGCCTCAAGTGGGAGCTCAAGCGCTCCTAGGAGAGCTCCTCCTTCGATCAGCATCCTTCGTACTAATCCAAACTAGGAGAAGCTCACACAACTCAACAATTAATATCAAAAAAATAGGAAATAAATAAAGGAAAAAAGTACACAAAAGTCATACAATAAATCAAAATCCAATCTAAGCACAATTGTTCCCAATAACGGTTCCATTTCTTTAATGCAAAGTTCGAGCAGTTGTATGTTCCATACAATGCAGGAACATAGTAGTAAATGTGAGCAACATGAAATCCGGATTAAGATAATAATTAACACACAATAATAAATGAAGTAATGAAATGTAAATGTGGTGTTAAAATTTATTATAACTCTACAATGGATATGTTTAGTATGCAAGCATATAGAAGTCGAACACAAGGAATAAGCAGAGTATATGGGGCAAATATACACAAATTTGTGATCGTTAGCTTATTTGTCTAGAATTTTTTTTGTGGGTTTTTAATTTTTATTTTTTTAATCTTTTTTTATAATTTTGTATTTTGATTTTTAATTTTTGGGTTTTACATTTTCTTTTTATATTTTAATATTTTAATATTTCTATTTCTTTATAATAATGGAGCTATATATAGGATATATATAGAGAATATACACCAGGGTATATATAAATAATAGTAAAAATAGTCGAATATAGAAAAAGTAGTTTTCAATTTTAAAATATTTTTTTACTATTTTTATGATTTTTTAAGAATTTTGACAAATTTTTATATATTTTTAAAGTAAAAATTACTGTAAAATATATTTAATTAAATATTTGAAATTAAAATGGAGATTGAAAAGAGAAATCAAAATCGAAAATTCTCCAAAATACTTCTAATATATAGATAATGAGATAAAGAAAAATAAAATAGATTTTTTTGGAATTTTTGGGAATTTTATAAACTTTTGTAAGTGTTTTTTGGGTTTTTATCATTTTTTAAGTTTTCTTTTATAATTTATAGTGATTTTTGGTGAAGGTTAAAAATACATAAATAAGAAAAATACATTTTTTTGGAATTTTTTAAAATTTGTTTATATTTTTATGGGCTTTCTATTAAAAATAAGTTAAAAAAGGCTTTCTTTTTTATAAAATAATAAAAAGTCCTAACATTGTAAATTGAAAGTAGAATGTAAATCTAGATGCAATCAAGAACATACATGAATTTTTGTAGATTTTTTAAAATGGTGTAGCTATATAAAATTAATTCATGTAACAAAGAGAAACTATTCTACTAGTAGAGCCATTTGTAAATAAGAGAAAGTTCAGGGGTAAATGTTGCAAAATGTCCATACAATATAGTACATAATTAAAAAGTTACTAGACTAATTGCAAAATATAAAAAGTTACGGGCTATGGGTGCAAAATACCCACCTCACGTGGGCAGCCACGTGAGGTGAGCTCGTAAGGACCATAGTGCAATTAAATTAAACCCTAGGGGCCTATTTGTAAATTTTACAAAACTATAATAGAGGTAGAGGAAAGTTTAGAGTCTAAATATTAAAATATAAAAACTAAGTGGATTGAAGATGCAAAATACCCACTTACGATGCGTGATCGAACGACGAGCAATGATCCACTTGACACGTGTCGAGCCCAGAACTCCAGATAACGGTTGGCTTCGAATGGTGGCAATTAGATGATTCTAGAGGCAATCAATGGTGCTGACCTACAAAGATCCAATGACTGCTTGTTGTTCTGGAGGATAAGTCTCGATTGGATGGTGACATAGTGCCATTTTCTTGATTTCACTCGGTCAATAAGGGTGTGCCCCATTATCTATAAATAAATACCTCCTCCTTCCCTTCAATTTTCGGTCAGCTTCTGAGCCCTACTACCCCCACCTTCGATCTAGAGAGAACCCTGGTGATAGGTGGATTTCCATGAGGGTCTGAGCGGGTGGAAGGAGGAAGAGGTTGCACCCACGACCCTCGTTGCCGACGAACCTGCTCCATGGCCTCCAACTAGGTATAAAAGTTTGTTTTACTGCATTTCTAGGTAATTTTGAATCATGTATATTATGCTATGCATTTTATTTTAAGAATTAGTTAGTTAATTAGGAAAGAATAAGTTAGATGCCCTTGTCGGAGCTCTGCTCTGTCCACCTCTGTTTAACCATCGAACCCTTGTTATCCACCTAACATTCCACCCTCACAACCTTCCCTTTCACTTCTACATCACCAAGCCATCCTCCATTCCCCCAGACCTCATCCAGATCTGTCTTAGGACGCTCCAACTCATGTGCCTCGTCGAAGCATCTCCACCCAACTCCATCGTCCATCAATGCCACCCAATAAGGTCCCCATAACCTATTCTTGATTGCACATGTGTTATCTACAGGTCTGAAGGGCCCAAGGACTCCCAAGAGGGGGCGATTTCGAGGGAAGCTTGATACCAGGAGCCTTCTCCGTTCCCCAACCTCGTGACGGAGCACCAGCACACCTCATACCATTTTGATGTCACCGATCGATTGTGGAGATTGCCAGGAAGTTGTTAGGACCCCTTGGAGCCTCGAAGAATGCTGGATAAGGGAGATCGAGGGCGGGGAAGCTCGGCTTCACCGGCCTTCTTCCATGTTCTTCCCTATCACCTTTCTATCGTAGGATGAGGAAGGAGGTCCCAGATTGATCCCCCTCCATCGGATCATGCCAAGCCATCACTGTAATCTCAGACGTCAATCTGTGAATCAATATCCTCCATTAGATGAGCGTCGCGTGTCAAGTAGAAGTCCATTACCTGCTCGATCCATCCACTTATGGGGTAAATTTCAAACTTAACCCCGTAATTTTTGTATTTTATTTTTTAATTCTGTAAATCAATAGCGTGAAAATGAAATTGGACTTTTAGCAAATGGACCCTTCAACTTTATGTATTTACACTTGGGTCCTGTCCTGCTCAGCTCACGTGTCGTCCCACACGAGCAGGGCAAATTGCTGGGACACCACTATACATTTTTGTATTTAAATTTATTCCAATAAAATGTGGATAACATTGTACATTTTTGAAAAAGGTTACTAGAAGGCCCTTGAACTTTATTATATTTGCAATTTGGTCATTCCTAGGCTTAATCATGTGTAGTCCCACGTGATGGGCATTTTGCATGTATAATACTGATGTTTTTGTAATTAATTATTAATCCAATAAAATTTTGTTGACGTTATATATTTTTTGAATAATTGTACCGAGGCCCTGTCCTATAGTTTATTTGTAAAAATGCCCATACTAGGTCTTTGATACTTTAGATGTTTTATCTATTTATTTAATATAGCTAATGCGCTCCAAAAAATGTGCAAAAATAGGGTTAGATGATCCATGTATTGTAATTTCATTCCCATATTTTTATTTACGATTTTTTGCATTTAATCTATTTATTAAAATTGAAATGGAGAACATATATTCCCTGTTTAACTTAGAAAATACAAAAAAAATATAAAAACACCTCTAAGAATTATAAAAAAATTATATACAGTATATTTTGTCTTATTTTAATTTATGGATAAAAAACACTAAAAAAATGAAAAATAAAAATGTAAAATTTAAAAAAAACCAAAATCTCTTATAAAACTCTAATATTCTTAAAAAATACAAAATATATTTTCTAGTTTATAATTTTATTTACATAAAAATTTATTTATTAAAATTGTTTTGGATAATTTCAGCACCTATTTGCTATTTTGAAAACCAAAATCAATTTTGGTATTTTAATTAATCCCAAATTTGGGATATTTTTGACTTGAAAATACCTAAAAATAGCAAAAATTTCTGCAAAAATACAAGAAAAATATGAAAAACCCAAAAACAAATTACTTTTTGTATTTTATCTTTATTTAATAGTATTTATTAATATACTACTATATATTGTATATTTAAAGCCTTATATATTTTGTATTGTTTATATAAAAGAAAACATAGGATAAAAAATTAAAAATTGATAAAAAGAAAATAGAAAAATAGAAAATTAAAGAATCAAATAAAAAATATACAAAACAAAAAATAGAAGTTAAAAGTTAAAAATAAAAAACTCAAACCCCACAAAAACAATAAATCTTATGAGAGATAAATGACAAAATGTTTTTGCATTGTATTTTGCCTCCTTCTATCATTTGCTCCTTGTGTTTGACCTCTACACGGACTTACACGCTATACACATTGTTGTAGAGTTATAATAAATTTTATCTCCACATTTTTGACATTTAATTGCTTAATTAATTACTGTGGGTTATCCGTTGATTAATTGAGATATGTTGAGCGGTCAACGCATAGACCGTGGTCTCGCCTTGTGAGTCCTTACAACCCTTATTTTTTTCTTAATTATCACCTCCTTATAACCTCATCAATGAAGAGCTATGTACATGGTGCTTGTCCAAGTTAGGTCACCATCTAAGAGAATCGTGCGTATGCATGAAATATTCTACTTAGACTAATGAAGATGACATCTGAATGTAGACTTGCGGTTTACAATAATTTTACAACATTTTTCACAAGTATTATACATATTATACAATACATATAATATAAGTATACATGTAAAAAAATGCGATTTTTCCCACCATGTAATTATTGCATAATATATACAAAAATATGCGAAAGTACGAGCTATGGGTAAGTATATATGTAATATATACACACCTCTCTATACTTAGCATGTGTTGTGTCCTTGTAGAACAAGAAGTGAAGAAAAAGACATAGCTCGTGCTAGGCATATGAGAGCTAAAATAACAAAATGTATAGAAGTCAATCCGCCCCTATGTACTTAGTCTATGGCAGCCTAAGTGTAGAACAAGATCAAAAATGGGGAAGACGAGGTCAAGAGAGTAAATGGATGAGTATATATACAAGGAGGGCATCGGTCCCCCCTACACTTAAGCCCTTTTCAGCCTATGTGTAGGACAAAAGTAAGTGTGAGAACCGATGAGATCTAGAGAATATACAGAGATTGGTGAAGAGACCCAGGTCACTCTCCACCCTAGTATAGCCGTAAAATGGAACAATCTAGTGCCAGATCAAATGATTCGAATCACCAAGGAGGGAGGGAAAGAAAAGATGTACAAGGATCAAGAAGGTTTGTGGCAAACCTTTGTGCGAGAGCTAAGAGGTGGATAATATACATACGTGTCACTATTAGAATCATCCTCAGATGAATAATAGTGAGGTGTAGCGATCGTCCAACGAGGGTCGGCACATGGCTACTTACTTAGATATGGCTTAAGAACAATGAAATGAGCTTACTCATGTAAACCATGTCATACATACACGATGAGTATTCTTCCGAAAATTCCTTCTTCGATATGTTGAAGGAAACTTTCTTAGTTGGTTTTCTAGAACCTGAAGCATTGAGAGGGAGAGGAGAGTGATGTGCCTTGATGGGTTTAGAGGAATGCCTCGAGGAATCAATTCTCGACTTCCTCTCACTGGATAACTAACTAGAGGAAGGAGAAACTGTGTTTTTGGATGGCTTTAATTCAGTACTGACCATCTCCTTTTTTGAGGTTCCAACCCGATATGTTGTGCTGGATATGGGTTCCTCATCAGATGAGTCACCATAAGTATTGTAATAATTCCGAAGCGTCACCACACGTCTTAGAGAGGTGCTAGATATCTCAATTGGTTTAACTATAGGAGTGCTGCATGTAATGAGAGTCAATGATGCGCAGGGAGTCTTGGATCTAGTGCTTGGCTCAATAGTCAGTATCTCAGGTGTAGAAGATAGATGGGACTCATCTATCTCTTTATTGTCCAAACTTAAAGCGGCTTTGTGGGTTATATTAGTGTACATTGTGTCAAAGAATGGGTGATGTCAAAGTGCTCCCAATGTTATGAAATCAACATGCTAAGTCTTACAATCTAAAGTCGCCTTAGGCGAGGCTAAGAACAACTTCCTGAGAATAAAAAGAGACTGGGTAAACTCTCTCGGTTCTCAACGTCAATGTACATGAAGTCTACCTGGAGTAGAGAACCTTAGAAAGTCTTACAATCTATACTCACCTTAGCTAATGACTGAAATGGTTCCTCTCAACAGTTTTATAGATCGATTAGACAGTTGAATGATCTCTCCCGACTTTCTGATTGCCCTAAGTTTGAGTTTAACAAACACAGAGGTTGGGAGGATATTTATAGGCAAGTCGTCATCGATTCTTGCATAGGTAAAGTAGTATCTTTGATTTCACATTCATCCCTAGGAAACCACTTAACTCTACGGCTCTTGGTATTTCTCCCCATCACCAAGGAGGTAGCCATAAACAATATGTCTTTCAATCCTTGTCCTTTTACTACCCAACCTTTTAAGCATCAATTTACTTGTCTCAAAATGTTTAAGATCGACGAAGTGATCTATGGCCAATATCAAGGGAATATTAAAAATCAATTCCTCATCGAGTGCTTCCCTTAGGGAAGGATCCCATTTTTTAGGTCGTTTTCATTTTCTATTTTTATATTCTTTCAATTTTCAATGTTTTGGTATTTTTGGGACTTTCATTTTTTTGTTGTTTTGAATAGGTGAAAGAGGTGAAGGTAAGTGTTAGTAGAAGAGGGAGGTAGAATGGACTCCAGTTGTATAATATGTGTGTTTTTATTTGTATCCTCTAAGTTTTCAACATTAAAATCGCTTATTCCATTATCCACTTCAATACATGAGCTAGAATAAACTAAAATGTTTCAGTCAATGAAATTTCTAAGTTTGTATTCAATGATATCATATCTCTTTACAAACCTCAAAATGCTATCCTTTAAAGATTTCTCATAACAAATCATTGAAGCAGTTTGTCTACTCGAAGGATGCTGTAGAGATCTTGAAGTCTCATACTCACCATGCCAAAACTCTGGCATGTAATATTGGGTCAAGTATAGACCATTCGAATGGAAGATATTGGTCGGAGCCTCGAGTAATGGAGTCAATGAACGGGGAAACGGTACGTCTAGCTCATGATTCCAAGACCGTGCATGTGTAGGCTCTCCGAATGTGCGATATGAAAGTTGGTCTATGTGGGCTTGATTATCAGGGTCAATCAAGTCAAGAATATCTTATGATGTTGGTATGTCCATTCAGTTTGTTTTATCGACCATGTTATTCCCTAAAGTAATGTCGAGATGTGTATATGTGAATTGTTGTTTAGTCCCAAGTTTAGATAATAATGGGGTTTGTGGGGGCACATAATTCTGCCAATAATATGTCTCAGCAGTGGGTTGCTCTTCATTTGTTCATTGATTCTTGTAAGCAACCGACTATAGGGTGAGTTAGACCTGGTTGGGAATGGGTCAGTGGTGTATGAAGATGGGGTAGGTAAGAAGTACAAAGAAGTGAGGAAATCAGTCGAAGTTTTGACTTCGCAGTCTGGATGGGGGTATGAGGAAGAATAAGATAGTGAAGATGATTAGATTATGGATAAAAGGGAGTGACCAAGATATGATTACCAATATTCCTATATCTTGGAGAGGAATGGATTAATGTAGGTGTTGGAAATGCGAGCCCACGGCGAGCCATTATGCAATAAATGTTATTGCAATTCACTCCTTAATATGAAATGAAGAATACATAATTTCCATAATAGGTCCCTTAGTACAATTAGGGTTATATACCATGGCCATCTTAACGATCATACAACTGTTGATTCAATTATTGAATCATAGAGGCTGGTGCTTAGATGAATATCTAAAGAGTTAGATTGAGGACTCATCAAGCACCGTCAGATGATTGTTAAGAGATGATCTCCAGCCTGAGTAGGAGATGACAATCCTTATCTCTGAAGGCTGATATCTGACCGACCTCTTGATGCAGGTCCTCTGCATAGGAATAGAGATTCGGAGGTGTCAGATTAGTTAGGTCAAAGAGTTGACTTAACGAGATCGAGATAACCAAAGTCCTATATCATATGCTGTCATGATATAGGCACGCATCCTCTGACTGGAGACAGATGTGTTGCTATATGTCTAAGTATGTACATTTGGCAGACCAATAGGTTGATGACCTAATCAAGGTCTATACACCGCGCGCTGGTGTGCATATAAGGGCATATGAGTAATACGATCTCTCAAAGGGATCATACAGGTTCAGTTACTGAACCCGGAAGACATGAGCTCACTCATGAGATATTGGGAAGAATCAAATTCCGTGCGCACGGTCGTCTCGCTTTTGAAAGCTTGACTGAATTTGTAGGTTTGATATATACTCTTGGAAAGTATATGATCAAGACCTAGGTATGATATATGCTTTTGGGAAGTATATGATCGATACCGACTCCAATGATCGAATGAGAAACTTACTGATAAAACCATGAAGTAGACAGTATAAAGTTGATCGAATACTTCGGGTTTAGTCTGAGTCTTCCAGTATGCAGGATGTACAGGTATTGGGAATACCTGAGGGTGATGTGATCATAAACGATTGTATAACCATGACGCTTCCATTCCTAGGGAGTGATGAAACGGGTTTGGATTTTAGTGACTCCTCTCAGTAGAGAAGTGATCTGATCTTGGTCCAAGTGTTGGACATTGATCTGAATGTGATTCAGATACAATGAGAAGATTAGATTTACGGTCTTGATTTAATCAAGCATCTATGGGAGGCCCGCGATCTGGATTTGAGATATGATCTCAATATCCATGTCACTATACGTGGAACAATACAATCGCCCTGTCCTTATCTCCAAGTATCTGCGGAGAAAGCGCATTATCCTTGAAAGAGTTCATGGATAATTCTATTGTTGATTTATGTATCCGAGCATTGAAAAAATGGATAATAAAATGCGATTTAATTATCATGATTAATATGAATTTGATTCATATTATAAAGAGAGCTATCTTAGATAATTAAATGTGATTTGATTATCAAAGATGTAAGTAATATGAATATGATTCATATTATTTGGACACAAGAGAATAGAGATCCAAGATGATTAAATGTGATTTAATTATCATGGATATGAATAATGTGGATAGCAATATCCATATTAGTCATATATATTATAAATGTGATTTATAATATATAAGAGAGAGCTATTTGTGATTTACATTTGTTAATTAAATGTTAATGTGAACTGGATTCACATTGGACATTGAATTGAAAATGTAATTTACATTTTGTTTTGGGTTGTGAATATGATTCACAAATTTCCAATGGCATGATTGCAATGTTCACAATATAAATTGGATTTATTTTTGTGAAATAATTTGCAACAAATGTTGTTGCAAATATTGGAGAGAATCATGAGATAATGTAATATCATGTAATAGGAAAAAGGAAGCTCCCTTCCTAATGAGGAGAGGGGACGACCACAATTCCATAAGGAATGTGGTGGCCGTCCACCCTCCTTATGGAAGGAGGCTTGCCTCCTTTCCTATCTCTCCAATGGAGATTGATTTGATATAAATCAAATTATATTTAATATATATTTGATTTTATTAAATTAATTGTTGTTGTGTTTTTAGCAACAAATCATGGCCATTGAAAGAAACACAATTTAATGTGGACCATTGGATTTGTGTTGACACATGGATTGAGATCCATGGATCCCAAAACCCTATAAAAGGAGAGGCACCCCATTGCTCTTCTAGGCATATAAGTGAGACAACAATGTCTCTCTCTCTCTCTCTCTCTTTCTTTTTCTCTTTCTCTCCCTCTCATGGCCGCCCACCATGGATGCCCTAGAGAGGCTCTCCATCGCCGCGGCACCGTCGTTATGCTGCCCGATGTTTTGCTCGTGGAACTCCGTCTACTTCGGCATGCCTTGCTCGTGAAGAAGACGTCGGATCTCGTGTGTCGAGATTAGGAGATCCACCGCTTGGATCATCAACATGGATTGCGAGAAGCACGCGGTTCATCCCCGCGCTCGCAAGCGTCTCCTCCGACGGATCGGACTTGAGACAGGAGGTATCTTCGTTTAGAGACTTGATCGCAACCATGCTTCAAGAGGTAAACCTAATACTTGGCTGTGGTTTAGACGAAACGATCCGAGAAGTGTTCTTGGATCATGTGGTTTCGTCACATGAAATTTTTTTAATTTCTGCTGCATAGAACAACTAGTGCGACTAGTCGTTCTTCGTCGTATTCGATACGACGATCACGCTTCCGTGATGCGCTTGAGGATCTAACCATATCCTTTAAGTGGTATCAGAGCCTTAGGTCGGTGGTTTTGGATACGATCCATAAACCGAGGATGACTTGGGTTCATTAGGGTTTGCGAAAGTTTTCTTGCATTTCATTTTCGCATCTCTGTTTTGATATTATTTTCGACACTGTTTAAATTTTTTAAACACGAAAATAATAGGTATTTTATTCCCCATTAAATAAGGAAACCATAGGATCTGAGTTTGCATGATTTCGATTCCGTTTGCTCTAGATATGCTCATTTTAGTGAACATGTATCCACTGTTTCGGGACTGCGGATCATGACGTAATTAAGATGTTAATTGCGGATTTGAAACGCCTTGAAATGCGTGCAAATCACTTGGCTTCTGTTGTAAATCAAGTTAGCAAACTTTAGAAATTTACTTTGCTTAATTTGGATTTAAATTGATTGAGATATGGTATTTTTAGTAAGTGAGGGTCACTGCTGAAAATACTTTCCTAATCAAGAACCTAGTGATTGTCATTTAATTAATTAGTGAAATTAAATTGTTTTAATTTCCTGGAATAATTATGCATAAATATTTGTGAAATATTTAATGATAATTATGTCCTTAAATGACTTTTCCCTAACCAACAAATGATTAGATGTGATCTAGATCAAGATTGGTTACATGATCTAGATGATCAACATTCCAACAAACATGTTGCTTGAATAGGACTTGGGTTTTGTTTAGCAAATCTCATTATAATGTTAATCAAAATTGTTTTGATTATTACTATATGGTATAATTTCGGTTGAAGAACCGATGATCATCTCAAGTACAAAATGATCTATTTTGCATTATCCTTTCCCGAGGTGGATATGGTGTCTAGTCGGAGAGCATGGGGTTGCGGGTTGCAACGTATGTGGTCCGTCCCACTCTCGTCGGTACTGGCCATGACAGCGGGTAGGGTTAGTATAATGCTTAAGAAATCATGATGTATTTCTAATTATTAAAATTCGAAATAATACGTATTTGAGATAATACCATTATTCAAGTAACTATTAAAATTTTTGTTTGATATTAATTGGATCATTAATTTAATATGATTAGATTAATTGGAATCCAATTAAAATTAAAACACTCTATTATGAATAGAGATGTTATTTCCCTTGGAAGAATTAATCATAATGAATATGATTCATAATGATTAATTAGAATTTGAATATGATATGGAGGATCACATAAGTGACATCCATGGTCTCCCGTCAAGGTGAAGGGTTCCGTCGCCAGATATTGTATGTAGGAGACGCCTGTCCGAAGTGACAGCTCCTGCATACGATCCATTTGGATCGGGCTCTTCGCTTCTCGAAAGAGTAAGGACGTATGCGTAGTGACCCCAATATTGGGTCCTCATATTATTGGGGCGATATTGGATTGCGCATAGCGAGTTGTATTCCTGTTGACGGTTGGTTCAATTAATGACGGGTCAACATTGCCTTAGGGGTGGTGGGCCCGGGTGTTAAAGACCGAATTGGGACATGCAAGTTGGACTTGCAAGGCGGAATGTGTTCCCGCTTCTTTTTATCCGAGTTGTAGGTTCTCATATTATTGGGATGCAACAAAGATAAGGAAGGAGATCCCAGATCTTGTTGAGATATAATGGTAAGTATATCTCTTACATTGAAAGTGATTAAGGAATGAACTTTCAGTGTTGACAAGACAAGACAACTTTTATATAAAAAATCCTAAATCAAAGTAATATATATATATATATTTATATATTTATGCAAATTTCTTATTTCAGATAATCCTTCATTAAAACCCACTCAATGATATACTCAATAATAACCAGTAAAATATCATGGATTGGACTCATGATCCAGATATTGTACTTGCAATTGGACACATAATGTATGTGGTTGCAATGTGCAAGTTTCCTCATAATATTGAGGAATGACAATTAAATAGATAATAGGACTACAACCCTAGGGTTTGTATGTCTCTATAGTCTTGATCTCTCATCGGATGTACTTTGGAAGTGACATGTCGATGATGATCGCAATTGTCAAATAATCCTTATAAAATTAATGAAGATATTCTGGCATACACATGTGCTCTTGACATTTAACATGAATGAGATGGTTCACTGCATCATGCAGAATGGTGGCTCTATAAGAGATGATGTATTCAAATTGTTTGAGTACCTACCTGAACCTATGTTTTAAGAGTTTAGATGGATGTAGATGATGAGTGTCATCATTCTACTATCTATACTCTGGTCATTCATGAAGCTTCATAATATTCATATTGTATGAATTTAATGAAGCATGTATAAATGTTGAAATGCTCTTACATAAGAGATCCTTAGTCTTAAGCAATGGTTGCTTATAGATAAAGGGAGCGCAGTGGAAGCATGGGTTGGACCCGAGTAAGAAGTATAATCAAAGAGTTGACTATACATGTATGACTTCCATATGTCATCCGAAGCGTTGGATGAATGCCAATACTGCAATAAGTCGATGTGTTGATAGTATGACTATCAAGTCTATCTAGAATCCTTAGAGAAGGACTCGGATGGAGCATCAGATTAATCTACATAAATCATTGATAAGATAAAGTCAAATAATTGTATCTCAATCTTCTGATGACATTTGCAATAGGATGCATATGTTTTAGAAGACTGGAAAATTTGATCTTAAAGGTTTATAGTTATCCACATGGATATTGATGCAATTGTTGCAACAATCTCTGTTGGATTGATAGACTTGTTAATTTCAGTGGGAGAGTCCTTAGTCTTAGAGAATGTCTCTATGACCTAGATATAAGAATACACTCATTGTTTGTTTCTAAATGTTAGAAATAAACATGAATATGAGATAGAACTATCATAAAGAGTTATGATGTATATATTTCAGATAGTAATCTAATAATCTAGTGGACTTCACTAAATTAGAAAATTAATGAATGGTTCATTAACATTTCTAAATACTGAAATTAAACCTTAAGATCAATAGGAGGATGAAGATCATTTGACAATGATGTAGCATCAAGCCTTGGACATTTGTCTATTGATTTGATCAATAGGCTAGTAAGAGATGAAACTTTAGAATGTCTAAAATTTCAAAGCTTACATGCTTATGAATATTGTATTCATAATAAAATATCCAATACACCCTTCTTTGGGAATGGTGTAAGATGATAAGGTATTCGGGATCTCATACATATTGATGTATGCGGATCATCTATATCATAGTAAACATTATGGATATATGATATCTATTAATGATTATGTATGATATGAAATTTCTTCTCTTCACCTGAAGAAACCTTTGAAATGTTCAAAGATTTCATAATTTTGGTCTACAACCAAAGTTTGAAGGAAGATAAAATGAATTTGATCTAATCAAGGTAGCATGTACCTGTTAGATGAATTCAAAGGATACCTTATGGAGATATGAATATCATTTCTATCTCAATCCTCCTAACTCACCTTAACTCAATAGAGTTATAGGGAGATACAATTGGATCATGTGTGACATGATCTTATCAATGATGATTTTTAGCATAATTATCCCTTAGTTTCCAGGTATATATGTGTAGTAGAGACTACAATATATATCCTTAATAAGGTTCCATGCAAGATGGAATCTAGCGCTTGAGAGTGCTGCTTCATTAGGAAAATAAAGGATGGTATTGGATACCTACTTTATGACCTTGAGATTCTTGAAATATCTCATCTCTGAGAATGTGATTCTTGGAGGTTGAGACTCTTGAGAATCAAGATGAAAATGAAGTGTAGGAACTCATTTAATCTTGAAAAGATAATGAGGCTCCTGAAATTGGAAACTAAAAGGATAATTGAAGATGAAACACTAAAACCTCTTCAAAAGAGTTTGAGGAAGGATTCCATGTGTCAGAGAAATCTGACAATGATCGAACTTCATGTGATGAAGCTTCTGAAGATCATAGCATGGATAGATGATGTTAGCAATAAAAGTCTAAAGTAGACTTCATATACAAGTGTTGTATATGGACCCTATAGGATCCACCTATATAGGTAAGACCTGTAAAGGTGTAAATGGATCTTCAAGAGAAAGGGAACCTGATGAGAAGGTAGAGACCCTCAAAGCACGGTTCGTAGCCATGAGCCACACACCGGAAGAGAAGACATTGCTTGCAATGAGACTTGCTCTTCGGTGACCATGCTTAAAATCATCAGAATGTTTCTAATCTTAGCTACACAACTTGACTATTGCATCTTCAAGATGTAAGTCAATATTGCATTCCTCTACGAATACCTCTTTGAGGATATTCACATGAAGTAGCCCCAGGGCTTCATGGTTGAGGAAAGCAAGGTGTGCAAACCAAGGAATCCATCTATGGACTCAAATAAGCTTCTTGAAGTTGGACCATAAGATTTGATGGAATTGTTATGATTTCAGATAGAATCTTGATGAGCCATGTGAAGCTTAGTGAGAGTGCCTTTGTGTTCATCTTGCTGAATGTAGATGATATCCTAATCATTTAAAATGATATAAGGATAATAATAAGTGTTTTATTCTCTGGTTATTCCATATCTTGAAATATGATTTCAAAGATACCTCTTAGATCTTAGTTCTGAAGTTGTTCAGAAGCCAAGAGAAGAGGATAATTGGACTGTCACATTTGTAGTATACCTTGGACATATTCTATTCATAGAAATTCCAAGAAAGGCTTCTAACCCTTAAGATATGGTACTGACCTATCTTAAGGGATAGCACCTCAAAGAGTTGAGGAAGTGAATGCTAGAATTACTTTCCCTTGGGCATCACTTCTGAGAAGCTGGGTGTGTGCTAGATGTGTACAAAAGCCAGGTGGCTGCCATGCAGTGGGAGTAGTAAACTGTTACTAATCCTACTATGGAAATAAAACACTTGGTTGCAGTAAATGCAAAATCTTCATAGATGACAAGATTTTTGAGATAGTGATCTCGAAGTCTTATCTTCAAAAACTTAAGACTTTATAGATAGAGATCTAAAAGGTCTTAATTGTAGATACCTTTGGAGATAGAGATCTTCATGAATAAGGGTATTCTGATAAGGATTATGGAAATACTGGTTATAACAATTATTAAGCTATAGTGTCAAGAACACTACAATAGCTTTAACTAGATTGAGTATTGGTTGCATGAGATGCAACATTCGCATTAGATGCGAGCACTGTTACTGGGGATATGCAAGTGCCGTAAAAGGACTTGGCGTAGTCTCGCGGGAACAGAGTGACTGATCAGCTTACCTAGCTATTTTCTAAATAGCCTATGATTGTCACATGAGTGCGGGTTTAAATGATTAGCCCATTAATGGCTCTTTGGGCTAGTGGGAGATTGTTGGAAATGCGAGCCCACGGCGAGCCATTATGCAATAAATGTTATTGCAATTCACTCCTTAATCTGAAATGAAGAATGCATAATTTGCATAATAGATCCCTTAGTACAATTAGGGTTATATACCATGGCCATCTTAACGATCATACAGCTGTTGATTCAATTATTGAATCATAGAGGCTGGTGCTTAGATGAATATCTAAAGAGTTAGATTGAGGACTCATCAAGCACCGTCAGATGATTGTTAAGAGATGATCTCCAGCCTGAGTAGGAGATGACAATCCTTATCTCTGAAGGCTGATATCTGACCGACCTATTGATGCAGGTCCTCTGCATAGGAATAGAGATTCGGAGGTGTTAGATTAGTTAGGTCAAAGAGTTGACTTAACGAGATCGAGATAACCAAAGTCCTGTATCATATGCTGTCATGATATAGGCACGCATCCTCTGACCGGAGACAGATGTGTTGCTATATGTCTAAGTATGTACATTTGGCAAACCAATAGGTTGATGACCTAATCAAGGTCTATACACCGGCGCGCTGGTGTGCATATAAGGGCATATGAGTAATACGATCTCTCAAAGGGATCATACAGGTTCAGTTACTGAACCGGAAGACATGAGCTCACTCATGAGATATTGGGAAGAATCAAATTCCGTGCGCACGGTCGTCTCGCTTTGAAAGCTTGACTGAATTTGTAGGTTTGATATATACTTTTGGAAAGTATATGATCAAGACCTAGGTATGATATATGCTTTTGGAAAGTATATGATCGATACCGACTCCCAATGATCGAATGAGAAACTTACTGATAAAACCATGAAGTAGACAGTATAAAGTTGATCGAATACTTCGGGTTTAGTCTGAGTCTTCCAGTATGAAGGATGTACAGGTATTGGGAATACCTGAGGGTGATGTGATCATAAACGATTGTATAACCATGACGCTTCCATTCCTAGGGAGTGATGAAACGGGTTTGGATTTTAGTGACTCCTCTCAGTAGAGAAGTGATCTGATCTTGGTCCAAGTGTTGGACATTGATCTGAATGTGATTCAGATACAATGAGAAGATTAGATTTACGGTCTTGATTTAATCAAGCATCTATGGGAGGCCCGCGATCTGGATTTGAGATATGATCTCAATATCCATGTCACTATACGTGGAACAATACAATCGCCCTGTCCTTATCTCCAAGTATCTGCGGAGAAAGCGTATTATCCTTGAAAGAGTTCATGGATAATTCTATTGTTGATTTATCTATCCGAGCATTGAAAAAATGGATAATTAAATGCGATTTAATTATCATGATTAATATGAATTTGATTCATATTATAAAGAGAGCTATCTTAGATAATTAAATGTGATTTGATTATCAAAGATGTAAGTAATATGAATATGATTCATATTATTTGGACACAAGAGAATAGAGATCCAAGATGATTAAATGTGATTTAATTATCATGGATATGAATAATGTGGATAGCAATATCCATATTAGTCATATATATTATAAATGTGATTTATATTATATAAGAGAGAGCTATTTGTGATTTACATTTGTTAATTAAATGTTAATGTGAATTGGATTCACATTGGACATTGAATTGAAAATGTAATTTACATTTTGTTTTGGGTTGTGAATATGATTCACAAATTTCCAATGGCATGATTGCAATGTTCACAAAATAAATTGGATTTATTTTTGTGAAATAATTTGCAACAAATGTTGTTGCAAATATTGGAGAGAATCATGAGATAATGTAATCTCATGTAATAGGAAAAAGGAAGCTCCCTTCCTAATGAGGAGAGGGGACGGCCACAATTCCATAAGGAATGTGGTGGCCGTCCTCCCTCCTTATGGAAGGAGGCTTGCCTCCTTTCCTATCTCTCCAATGGAGATTGATTTGATATAAATCAAATTATATTTAATATATATTTGATTTTTATTAAATTAATTGTTGTTGTGTTTTTAGCAACAAATCATGGCCATTGAAAGAAACACAAATTAATGTGGACCATTGGATTTGTGTTGACACATGGATTGAGATCCATGGATCCCAAAACCCTATAAAAGGAGAGGCACCACATTGCTCTTCTAGGCATATAAGTGAGACAACAAGTCTCTCTCTCTCTCTCTCTTTCTTTTTCTCTTTCTCTCCCTCTCATGGCCGTCCACCATGGATGCCCTAGAGAGGCTCTCCATCGCCGCGGCACCGTCGTTATGTTGCCCGATGTTTTGCTCGTGGAACTCCATCTACTTCGGCATGCCTTGCTCGTGAAGAAGACATCGGATCTCGTGTGTCGAGATCAGGAGATCCACCGCTTGGATCATCAACATGGATTGCGAGAAGCACGCGGTTCATCCCCGCGCTCGCAAGCGTCTCCTCCGACGGATCGGACTTGAGACAAGTGGTATCTTCGTTTAGAGACTTGATCGCAACCACGCTCCAAGAGGTAAACCTAATACTTGGTTGTGGTTTAGACGAAACGATCCGAGAAGTGTTCTTGGATCATGTGGTTTCGTCACATGAAAATTTTTTAATTTCTGCTGCATAGAACAACTAGTGCGACTAGTCGTTCTTCGTCGTATTCGATACGACGATCACGCTTCCGTGATGCGCTTGAGGATCTAACCATATCCTTCAGTAGGAGGACTGAGGTAGAAAACATGTAAGTACATAAGATAACGCACACGGACAAACACAAGAGAAAACTCCAAATTCACCAACTCTACAAGTGTGCATTGTAAAGTTTCGGTCGAATTATATTGTCAGTTTTAGTTGGTGATAAATGCAAGTCTTGAAAGATTAACGAGTTGTTAGTTGCATGTACTTCCCTACAGACTGTTCGGATTATTACGAATAGTTGCACCCACTTTCACCCGGTATAGGAGTAAGTGTGGACCGTATAAATAGGAATACATGTTTTTTGAGGACAGAGCCTTATACGACATCCTCTAAACCACCCATACTGCAAAGGAAATCCAGACCATCTACCAGCTACCGATAGTTCCTCACTAAAAATGGGCTAATCTTTTTTTTGAACTAATAGTCTACATGAAAATCTTGTCTTTTGCTCTATCCTAGTGTCGTCTCACTCTCACATGCAATAAATTTAGATAATGATGGAGTTGCTCTCCCACAAATAAGGGTTAATTTTAGTCAAATTTTTTGTCTAATTCAATTAATAGTCTCGATTTTAGAGATTAGTTGTCACTGTAGTTAATCCACGCAAGCAATCACGTCTACCATCTAATCCGTATTCCTTTATATTATGTCAGATATACCGAGAGAGGGTATCGGAAAAAGCAGATGAAAAAATAATGATGAATGCTTGAGTAAGAAGACTTACAAAGCCTCCAGCTCTCTATATGAGGTATGCAATTTCGAATTGAAATTTTGGACTATATGAAATGCACACAAGAAAATTGTGCTGAGAAAGGTAGTTCTACTAGAGAGTTATGAGAAAATAAATTTGACCAATATCTATGCAGTCTAAGTGTGTCCTGCTAAATGTGATGTGTGCTCATATAGAGTACGAGTACAAGAAAAAAATTACTCTGAGAGAAACGAGTACAGGTCCTAGTCTACGTCAAACACACCACACGACCACGAAGTATCCAATTTTCAAGATCCGGGTACATAAGCGAGAGTCCAAATATAATCTGTTGTAAATATGCGATTGTTACAAATTATTTTTTTTCAAAAATTAAATTCTAAAATAATTTATTTCCTGATGCCTCAACAATCAACTCGCTCCAATAATGGTCAGCCTCTGATGCGCTTCGAGATGCGTCGACTTCAGGAAAGACACTCCAAGTTCATCGGGCCCTTACAAAAGGATAAATTTTATGTCAGAGAGAGATATCAGAATTTTAAAAAAATGCAAATTGAGAAAAAAGATTAAGAAAATTAATTATAAGGTGGCTCGGGGCTCAGTCTATCCGAGTGAAATGAAAGCTTAAATCTAATTTTCTATAATGATCTTAAGTCGTTTGCCACCTTGGCAACAATGACATTTGACGGATCCTAAATAGCCTATGTTAATAGTGTCATGTTGTTCTAGTCAGGAATAAGGGTTGATAAAAAATTAACCACATGAATTGATTAATCAATGTATTAATTAATGTGCGGTTTTATGTATTTTTAACATGGAAAAGCCCCAGGGTCGACTCAAGGAGACAAAGGAACGATGTAGGCTAAATTAGATGAATTAGCTAAAGGTTTTTCTAGCGTAATTTTTTAAAATTATTTATTCAAGAAAAATGCAAATGGACAAATGCAATTACACTATGTTATTAAGAAAACAAACACTTGGGTAAAATTAATTTTAATGTCAAATTAATCCAAATAAGAAAAGTTATATTTTTTCTGTAAACCAAATCTAATGGTAAATGCAAAATGTATTTTTTTTTGAAATTTTTGGGGTTAAGATGCTACAATGAAAAATGATGCAAACTTTTCAAGGTTTTTTTTTGCAATTTTCATGCAAACAGAGTGCAAAAATTGAGAAATATTTGTTGGAAGTGAAATATGATGAAATGAATCTACAATAATATTTTTGCATTTTTGTGATAATTTATGATTTTTTTATGAATTGAAAGGGAAACAGAGTGACTGTAAGTATTTATTTCTAATAATCCATAAAATCAAATTATCTTGAAGAAAAATTCTCTCAAGAAAACATCTTAATAAGAAATGTAGAAGAGTTGAAATTTTGTAAAAACAATATTTGTGGATTTAATAAAAAATAAATTACATAAATCACTCAAACTTATTTTATGCAATGAGAACTCAAATTTAGATGAAATTTGGATGGTAACTAAAGCACAACTAGAGGCATCACCCACGATTTTGCACAATTTTTTGGAGCAATATTTAAGTAACTACGAATTTCAGAGCATAAATGGGAAATATAACATTGAATTTCAATCTGATTTTTATTAAATTGTCCAATGCTTACAAAATCCAAATAAACAACCAAGAGATGTGAAATAAATGGTCTAGGAAAAGCAATTTTTGTATTAAAAAAATGATGAAATCTTAAAGTCTAAACTGATATGTAAATGCAGGGTTGTCCATGCCAAAAAGATAACAAATCTTAAAAAACAAGCTATGCATAGGGGCACTTTTGCAAATATTAAAATCTGTTGGGTAGACTATCCAATATTCACAATATATATATATATATAATAAAATGAACCTTCTTTGCTCTTTGTGGGAAACAAGGGTTCTAAGAATGGAACCCACCATCCCACAATGGCTCGTGGCGTGGTGGGCAAGGGGGCATCAATGGGAGGCTGGAGCAGGGCAGTCAATCGCGAGCGGGCAGTGCAGGTCTTCTGCTCAGCTGCACGAGGCCAACTGAGGGGAGACAACATGTGCACGACTAGAAGGATCGATGTGCACGGTGGGAGCGAGAACCGACAGCTCGCACAGCTAGACAGGACGGGGCAGCCTATGCGCGTGAGCCGCGAGAGGTGGCAAGTATGGCTAGTAGAGGCGGAGGCCACACGGGTTGGAGGGGCAGTATGGATGCGGTGTTTGACAATGGATGAAGGGGAGGGGGAACTACAACCGGGTGGGCTACAAGTTGCGACAACGTGGAGCAATGGTTTGGCGTGCGGCTAACGGTAGTGGCTAGCACGGAGTAAGGACATGCAGGAGCGGCGTGAGTGTGCACCAATAGAAGGGGTGTGCAGCAAGGGATCGGGGGTTGGGATGCGACTGTGCATGTCTTATGTACACACGATTGCTTTCGTTGGAGGGGGCAGGTTGCCGTTGATCTGCGAAAGACCGCGTACATGCAGGATGGCTTAGAGGAGGTCGATGACGCATATGAGGACGGTCGTAGGTGGATGCGAGGGCTGGTAGCGGTTATGCATGCTGTTCCGGAGGGAGAAGGGGTGGCGGCTGGGCTGCTTCCCCTGCACTCATTTTTTTGTAATTTGTTTTTTGAATAGGAGATAAATGTAGGAATCAAATTGAGAGGTTGTGTTGGTGATTGTAATGGTAATCATTTAATAATGATAATAATGGTTGTGATGATTGGCGGTGATGTGAAAAATAACAACAAACAAATTATTAGATAAAAATTGAGAAGAATGAGAAGGATAATTTATTTGTGATTCATTGGATCTTGAAGGAGATATGATGCATCTCCGAGCGTCGCCTCAAGAAGGTCGGCGAAGTTGGACCTTCGAAGCTAAAGCTACTTCCTATGAGGGATGGCTGCTATGAAGTGGTTGAGACCACCTTGGATCTCACATTGAGTTTGTCGTCGCTCAACTCATCTCATATAGCTGTCACCTGAAGATTAAAGTGGCTCGACCTTTCTTCTCTTGACACAACGAATGATAAAAATGAAGAGGATGAGGGGAATAAAAAGCGGAAGAAGATGAGGGGAAGTTTAACAAGAAGTGGGGTGGAAGTTGGAGGGGTGGTGGAAAATGAAGGGAGAATGGGGAGTTGGTGGTTTGGGTGGGAAGTTAGAGAAGAAGTGAAAGGGAAAATAATAAAAAAAATAAAATAAGTAGGCTACTAAAAATAATGAAGAGTGAATAAAATAAAAGTAGAAAAAAGATATAAAAATAAATAAAATAAAATAAAACAATTATCTAATTAACTTAAAAAGTAAATAAAATAATATAAAATAAAATATGAAAATAAATAAATAAATAGATAAAGTGGGGATGATATGTGGCGGCTCTTGGAGTTATCACGTGTCGCTCCAAAAAAATTCAAAAATTAAATGTAAATAAAAATAAGAAAGTAATAATAAATAGATCAACATAAAAAGTGGTCAACACAAAATTTGCTCTTCTAGAAGAGATCTTCAACTTTTCTTACGGATTGAAAATCAAAAGAAGTCACTTGTACAAAAAGTCCATTTGGGGGTACCTTATACATATAGAATACCTTATATTTCTCTTTTGTAGTTTTTTAATCATTTAGAAATAAGATAAACTAAAAATAAAAATTGTGAAAATATGAAAGAAATATTTACAACTTACTCTATTTTTTGAATTTTTAATATTTATGAAAATAAAAAGATAAAATAAAGGGAATTTTGGTCAATTTGTACAATTTACAATAGGTGCATAAAACCCAAGTTTCTCATACGAACTCTGATTTTTATAAAATTGGTCTTGTTTTGAAGGTCTTCGAATGCATATAACTTTAAAAGTGACTAGACCTAAAATGGACACTTTATGAGAGAGATATGCATGTTTTAAGGTTCTTAGTCTCGAACTAGGGCTCGGATTTTATTGGTCAATTTTAATAGTTAGTAATTTATCTATATTTCCTTTATTAATGTTAATACTATTCAGACTACAGAGTTGATTTTATTGGATTTAGATTTTTTATAAAATAGATATAAACAGGGGAATTTGACTAATATACATGTGAATATGTACAAGTGATTTTGCTCCTTATTTAATGCAAATGTGAATGTTAAAATGCGAACATTAATTCTAAATGCATGAATGCGAATAATGCACAATAAATGTAAATATGCAGCTAGTTGATCGGGAATGAAGTTGTATTTTTTATTTTTAAACATATGAATCACATATTCATCATAGACCTTGATTAGATCATCAACCTATTTGTCTACCAAATGTACATACTCAAATATATAGTACTACATCTGTCTCCAGTTAGAGGATGCAATCGTATACCGTTATAGCATATGATATAGGTCTTAGTTATCTCTATCTCATTAGTTCAACTCTCTGACAAAACTTATCTAACACCTTTGAATCTCTGTATCTATGTAGAGGATCTGCATCATGAGATCAGTTAGATATCATACCATTTGAGAAAGGATTGCCATATCCTACTCAAGTTGGAGATCATCTCTTAATAATCACTTTAGGGTGCTTGATGAGTCTTCAATCTAAATCTTTATATATTCATCCAAGCACAAGCCTCTATGATTCAACAATTGAATCAACATTTGCATGATCATTAATATAGCCATGGAACATAATTTTAATTGTACTAAGGAATCTATAATGAAAATTAATTATTCTTCATTTCACATGAGGGAATGATATTTGCAATAACATTTATTGCATTATGGCTCGTCCTGGGATCGCATGTCCAACAATCTCCCACTAGCCCAAAGAGCCACTAACATGCTAATTTTTTAACTCACTGATGTTCTAATCATAAGACATTTATAAAAACAACTTGGTTAGTTGACTAGTTACTCTGTTCTTGAGAGACTACGCCAAGTCCTTTTACAGTACTTGTATTTCTCCAAGTAACAATGATCACATCCATTGCGAATGTTGCATCTTATGCAACCAATACTCGATCTTGGTAAAGCAATTATTATATCTTAAACACTAGAACTCACTAACCATTATAACCATTATTTAATTTCTATACGCCTTATAATAATATCCATGTTCCCGAAGATCTCTATCTCTATCATAATAACCAAGTCTCAAGTCTTATAAGGCATCTGCAGTTAAGACATTTTATATCACTATCTATAAAGTCTCAGATTCTTAAAGATACGATTTTGAGATTACATCTCAAAAGTCTTGTCATCTTTGAAGATATTGTTATTACTGCAATCAAGTATTTTATCTCCTTGGTAAGATTAGTAACATTTTACTACTCCCACTACATGGTAGACATCTGACTTTTGTACGCATCTAGCATACACCGAGCTTCTAGTAACCGATGCACAAGAGAAAGTTACTTTAGCTTTCTCATCCTCAACTTCTTTTAGTTGATATCCCTTCATATACATCAATAGCATATCTCAAGGGAAGGAATCATTTATTGGGATTTTTTTCCAAAAACAATGAACATGTATAAGGTGTACTACTAGTGTGACAGTCCCAATACACTCTTCTCTATCTTCTAAACATTTTTAGAACTAATTTCTAAGAGGTATCCTCGAGATCTTTCATCAAAAGGGATGGAAAAACCAGATTAAAAAACACTTTTTATCATTAATATATCATTCTAAATGATTAGGATATTATCCACGTTAAGCATGATGAATGCAATGACACTCCGATGAATCTCCATTCCATCAACTTTGTTCTATCATTTTGGCCTTAAAACCCTATCTAATGCATGTAAATATCATTATTTTGAACATATTAGCATCCAGTATATATTCCAATTATTGTATAGAAAACAATGTTTTTAATGCTAAATTTATAAAATAAGGAAAAGAAAAGAAAAAGAACAAAATATCAAAGGTATTTAATGCCCTCAAAATCCGACACTAAGTCAAGAATTGTCTAGGCCGACCAGGAAAAAAGTAGTGGGAAAAGGGACAAAACTCACCAATAACTTCTATTATTTTTAATCATCATTTACTCATTTTTGGAACTTATTTTATTTTCCACTTTTTATACCTCAAATAAAGAAACTTTATACATGAAAGTTATATGTAAAAATATATATAAATAGATAAAATTTTCTTCATATAAAAGTAATATGCAAGGTACAAATTAAACTTAAGTAAGATTCCAAAACCAAACTTTCCAGACCCACTTCATTCAAACATAAACTCAAATTGTATCAAAATCACCTTTAATTGTATACAACTTTTAAAAACCTATTTAATAAAGGCGGTTTCATATTTTTTGGAGTTAATATGTGAAAGTTAGGTTCTAGACCCCTATCTGTACTATATACATGAATAAAATATTCATTTTATTTATTTATTATTATTTTTATAATTTTACATTTTTATATTTTTATAAATAGTATTTGTAGTACATGTATGACGAGTTCGGAATTGCGCTTATTAAAAATATGTGTTGTGAATTGATTGTTGCGTTTAAAAAGATGTGTCGTTTTGTTGTAGGCGACAATCGGAATCGGTCAAGAAAAATAACCGCAATTATTTAGTCAATTTTTAATCGTGTGGCTTTATGTTTATTTTACTTGGGCAAGTCCCAAGGTTGAACATAAGGAGGAAAAGGAACAACCTAAAATTATGTCTATCAAAATTCGTGCACAGTTTTCGAGGTGATCTTTTTTTTGGAATTATTTAATGCAATAAAGGAAGCAAAATGCATATTCGGTCTATTTTAGGGACCAAAATGTAAATTATGCTCAAACGATGTATAAAAAATAAGAACTAGGCCACGATGCAAATATGAAAAAAATAACGCATTATAATTTTTTTTGGAATTTTTTGGATGCAAGATAATTTTTTATGAATTTTTAAATGCAAACAAAATGAATTTCAATATTTAGTTATAATAAATATTAAAACAATTTTTTTTCAAGGGATAAAGCTATCTAAGATATACCTCTAAGTGATTGATCTTAGAAAAATCATAAACCTCAAAAATGTAAGATTTAATACCTACTAAAAATCAAACACAATAATATGCAAAATGACTTTTACATGACAAACTATGCATGCAAATGCAATTCTTTTTGGGTACAATGTTAAACACAATTAACTCTACAATCATTGATTTTTCGGGAATTTTTAGAGCAACGGTTAATCAATTATAAAATTCAGAGCACAAAAAAGGAAAAATATGCAAATTTTCACAAAACAACTAATTCTTAATTAACCATTGATCATAAAAATGTCCACAATATGTCAACATGTAGAAAATTAAATGAGGAACAAAATGCTATTTTTGATAAATAAAACAAAACAACGTAGAGGTCTAAAATTGTATGGGAGTACAAGGGTACCAATGCAATATTTAAATTATTAAAAATAAATATAAAAATGCAGTTGGGGACCTTGATGTAATTACCGAGAACTTTGGGGTAATGTCTGCAAACTGACCAATAGGTCACGTGCCAAGCACGTGACCTGGGTCGGTGGGGGCCTGTGCGAAAAAAGGAGAACCTCCGAGGGCTGTTAGCAATTTACCCAATAGGCTACGTGCGCAACACGTGATCCCCATGGCTGACGTCATTCCCCTGCCCCGCATGCCCGGCACGTGGAGGGAGCCTCGGGCCCTGAGCCCAACCGGCGAGGCTGGGATGCAGAGGAGGGTCGGTGTAGCAGCAGTTGAAGAGCTCGGCCAAGGCGGAAGGTTGGCGGAGAGTGGCCGGGGATTTGGCTTGGCTCCTGGTGATGTGAAGCCTGGCTGGACGAAGGGGGGCTCTTGGAGATGCCGGAGAAGAAGTCGAAGGGGAGACGTTGGCGGTGGTTGTCCGAGGCGAAGCCGGTGGTGAATATGATAAAGCTTGCGACGGTGTTGTTGCCATAACGGTGAAGTTGGTCATCATCGGGCTCGACAGTCGGTGAAGAACTGGAGATTGAGCAGAGATGACAAGGGGGGATTTGCCGTGGGCTGAAACGAGCCGGAGGGGCTCGGATCTCGCCCCAAAGATGAAGGTTTTAGTCCTATAAACATTGAATAATCGACTCATGTGTGTGATAGGTTTTAGCTCTTCCCATCCCGAATGTCGGACTACCATGCAAACCTCCTCTCCAGTAACTCGTCCTCAAGGAGTCAGGTATTTCCTTCTAAGGTCTGTCACGTTGTGTTCACAATCGAATAGGGTGAGAAGTTAGAAGGAGAAAAGAACTGGAGGGTGGCCAATGTAGTCACCTCTCCTAGTGTAGCTGGCTGGTGTAGCTGGGTCTCCACCAAGATACGCAAGTTTTCTTAAAGCTTGGACCTTTTCGGTCGTATATTTATGTTGGAGATGCGAGCTCACAACGAGCCATTATACAATAAATTTTATTGCAAATATCATTCCCTGATATGAAATGAAGAATAAATATTTTGCATAACATGTCCCTTAGTACAATTAGGGTTATGTACCATGGCCATCTTGATGATCATACAGCCGTTGATTCAACTGTTGAATCATAGAGGCTGGTGCTTGGATGAATATCTAAAGAGTTAGATTAGGGACTCATCAAGCACCGTCAAATGATTGTTAAGAGATGATCTCTAGCCTGAGTAGGAGATGACAATCCTTTCTCATTTAGGCTGATATCTGACAAACCTCTTGATGCATGTCCTCTCCACAGGAATAGAGATTCGGAGGTGTCAGATTAGTTTGGTCAAAGAGTTGACTTAACGAGATCGAGATAACCAAAGTCCTATATCGTATGCTGTCACGATACAAGCACGCATCCTCTGACCGGAGACAGATGTGTTACTATATGTCTGAGTATGTACATTTGGTAGACCAATAGGTTGATGACCTAACCAAGGTCTATACATCGGCGTGCTGGTGTGCATATAAGGGCATATGAGTAATACGATCTCTCAAAGGGATCATACAGGTTCAGTTACTGAACCGGAAGACATAAGCTCACTCATGAGATATTGCGAAGAATCAAGTTCCGTGCGCACGGTCGTCTCGCTTTGGAAGCTTGACTAAATTTGTAGGTTTGATATATATTTTTGGAAAGTATATGATCAAGACCTAGGTATGATATATTCTTTTGGAAAGTATATGATCGATACCGACTCCCAGTGATCGAATGAGAAACTTACTGATAAAACCATGAAGTAGACAGTATAAAGTTGATCCAATACTTCGGGTTTATTATGAGTCTTCCAGTATGCAGGATGTACAGGTATTGGAAATACCTGAGGGTGATGTGATCATAAACGATTGTATAACCATGATGCTTCCATTCCTAGGGAGTGATGAAACTGGTCTGGATTTTATTGACTCCTCTCAGTAGAGAAGTAATATGATCTTGGTCCAAATGTTGGACATTGATATGAATGTGATTCAGATGCAATAAGAAGATTAGATCTGCGGTCTTGATTTAATCAAGCATCTATGGGAGGTCCGCGATCTGGATTTGAGATATGATCTCAATATCCTAGTCACTGTACATGGAACAATACAATCGCCATGTCCTTATCTCCAAGTATTCGCGGAGAAAGCGCATTATCCTTGAAAGAGTTAATGGATAATTCTATTGTTGATATATGTATCCGAGCATTGAGAAAATGGATAATTAAATGTGATTTAATTATCATGAATAATATAAATTTGATTCATATTATAAGGAGAGTTATCTTAGATAATTAAATGTGATTTGATTATCAAAGATGTGAATAATGTAAATGTGATTCATATTATTTGGGCACAAGAGAAAAAGAGATCCAAGATAATTAAATATGATTTAATTATCATGGATATGAATATGTGGATAGCAATATCCAATTATTCATAATATATTATAAATGTGATTTATAATGTATTAGAGAGAGCTAATTATAATTTACATTTATTGATTAATTATTAATGTGTATTGGATATGCATTGTGTAATTAATTGAAAATGTAAATTATATTGTGTTTTGGGTTGTGAATGTGATTCACAATTTTCCAATGGCAAGATTGCAATATTCTCAAAATTATATATGAATTATTTTTGAATAATAAATCACAACAAAAGTTGTTGAATTAAATAATGGAGAATTTCATGGAGATCTGCATTCTCATGAGATTTCATGAGATTGCCCCACTTGGAAATAAGCAGCCGTCCACTATATTCCAATGGGATTGAGATCTCCATGGAATTTGTCTCCTTATTTGATTTGTTTAATTTTTAGGATTGATGTATATTTGATTTGTCAAATATATTTGATCTAAATTAAATCACAATTTGTTGGCTTTTACCAGCAACAATCTTGACCATTGGATTAGACATAAATCAATCTCATCCATTGATTTTATATGTCCCATGGATTGAGATCCATGGAACCCAAAACCCTATAAATAGAGATGCATACCATGCTCTCTTGGTATACATGCTATTGGAGCACATCTCTCTCTCTCTCTCTCTCTCTCTCTCTCTCTCTCTCTTTCTTCCTACATGCCTACTCTCTCTCCCTCTCATATGGTCGTCCACCATGGATGCCCTAGAGGGAGTTCTTCATCGCCGCAACGTCGTCGTTATGCTGCCCGATCGTTTGCTCGTGGATCTCCATATCCTTTGATGCGCTCGTGAAGAAGATGTCGGATCTCGTGTGTCGAGATCAGGAGATCCACCGCTTGGATCATCAACATGGATTGCGAGAAGCAGGCGGTTCATCCCCGCGCTCGCAAGCGTCCCCTCCATCGGATCGGACTTGAGACAGGAAGTCTCTTCATTTATAGACTCGATCGAAACCACGCTTCAAGAGGTAATCCTATTACTTGTTTGTGGTTTAGACGAAACGATCCGAGAAGTGTTCTTGGATCATTTAGTTTCGTCGCATAAAAACAAATTTTAATTTGCCCTGCATAGAACAACTAGTCCGACTAGTCGTTCTACGTCGTATTCGATATGACGATCACGCTTCCGTGATGTGCTTAAGGATCGAACCATATCCTTCTAGTGGTATCAGAGCCTTAGGTCGAAGGTTTTGGATACGATCCGCAAACCTAGGACGACTTGGGTTCGTTAAGGTCGCGAAAGTTTTTTGTCGCATTTGATTTTCGCAGATCTGTTTAGTGAATAAATTCGGTCATGTTTAATATGTTTAAACACTAATTAATCACTTGGATTTTGTTCCCCGTTAAATAAGGAAACCATAGGATCTGAGTTTACGTAATTCGGATTCCGTTTGCTCGAGATATGGTTGTTTTAATAAACATGTATGCACTGTTGCGGGAACTTCGAATCTTAACATGATTAATGAGTTAATTACTGTTTTTATCCGCCTCGAAATGCGTGAAACATCACTGGGATTCTGTCCTAAATAAAGCTAGCAATCTTTGAAAATTGAGTTTGTCTAATTTGGATTTAAATTGATTGAGATATGTTAATTCTAGTGAGTAGGGGTCACTGCCGAAATTACAGTTATAATCAAGAACCATGTGATTGGCAATTAGTGAAATTAATTGTTAATTTCATGAAATAATTATAGAAAATATTTGTGAAATATTGGAAGATGATTATTTCCTTAATTGACTTGGCCTCAACCAATTAATTGATTAAAATTGATCGAGATCATAATTGGAAACACAATCATCAAACATGATGCTTGAATAGGATTGGGAATTTGTGTAGCAAATTTCCTTATAATCAAAAATGTTTTGATTATTACGATATGGTATAATTTCAGTTGAAGAACCGATGATCATCTCAAGTACAAATTGATATATTTGGCATTATCCTTTCCTGAGGTGGATATGGTGTCTAGTCGGAGAGCATTGTGGTTGCGGGTTGCAACTATGTGGTCTGTCCCACTCTCGTCGGTACTGGCCATGACAGCGGGTAGGGACTCGATAATGCCAAAGAAAATCAAGGTGTATTTTCTAATTATTAAAATTTTAATTAATATGTACTTTGAGATATTACAATATATATTTAAGTAAATTAATCAAGTTCGTTGATTGAATTGGATTGATAATTAATTTAATATGAATAAATTAATTATGTCCAATTGAGACATTCTATTATGAATAGAGTTGTTATTTCCCTTGGAAGAATTAATTATATGAATATGATTCACGATAGTTAATTAAAATTTGAATATGAGGTGGAGGATCACATAAGTAACATCCTTGGTCTCCTGTCAAGGCGAAGGGTTCCATCGCCAGGGATTGCATGTGGGAGACGCCTGTCTGAAGTGACAACTCCTGTATGCAAGCGCATCTGGATCGGGCTCTTTGCTTCTCGAAAGAGTAAGTACATATGCGTAGTGACCCCAATATCAGGTCCTCATATTATTGGGGCGATATTGGATTGCGCATAGCGTATTGTATTCCTGTTCACGGTTGGTTCAATTAATGACAGGTCAACAACACCCAAACTCTCTCCCAGAGCAGTCAAGTGCGTCTTTGTTGGCTATTCCAGGACTCAGAAGGGCTATCGGTGTTATGACCCAACGACTAAGAGGTACTTCGTGAGTGTTGATGTCACTTTCTTTGAGCGTCATGTATTTCTCGCCTGCAGGTGACAAAATGGTACCATCCACTACCATTGATGATGTCTATGTTCCTCCACCACCTGTAGGGAGTTCACCTGAGTCGGCCACACTAGCACCACCAATTCCACAGTCGCTTCCACCACCACCCATTTCACGGCCCTATCATTTCGCCATTACCTAAATTCTATACGCGTCGGTCAGGCCCTGCTCAGACCACCCAACAGCCTATCATCACGCCTCAGGTATGTTCGTCCCTATCTACGTGGAACACGTGCTTCGTCACGTGCTATTTTGTGATATTTGCAAGTATGGGCTTGGGGTTTATGTGTGTTATGAAATGGAATTAAGTTTTTGATATTTGCATTTATACCCCTGTACGTGATTTTTATTCAACATGTGCTGAATATTTGGACATTTTGCACCTTTTCTCCTGAAATTTCGCACATGTTGCGATTAAGCCCCTGAAACTATGTTTCTTTGCATTTACATCCCTGTGTACTATGTGCCTTGTTTTGATTGAATAAAATATCAAACTAAATCCAAATTTGGTGAAATTTGGACACATGGCTCCTGCCACTGTTTAAAAATTTTCCTAAATTTTTTGGGACATTTTTTAGGCTTTTTGATATTTTTAAAAAATTTAAAAACAATGATTTTTGTTACTGTCTACATTGTAAAATTAAAGAAAAATATAAAAACTTCTTTAAAAATTCTAAAAAAAATTACGGTTAGTAAGTTTTAGTAAATTTAGTTTCTACCCAATTTTCGTGCTTTTTGGATTTATAATACCTTTAAAAATTGAAAAACCCTAAAAATATTATAAAAATTCTAAAAAATTATATAAAAATCAAAAAATATAAACTCTTTTTCTGTAGCTTAGTTTTTACATATATTTTTCATAAAATTGCCTCCAGCCTTTTATAGATCAATTTAATATTTTTAATTGATCTTTCAAGTCTGGCTGCACAATAACCTTTATTTTTCCTCTTTCTTGATTTTTATAAATTTAACAAAAAAGGGAAAAATTCTAAAAAAATCACCAAAAACACTTAAAGATATTAAAAGCATAAAAATAATTTTGTTTGAATTTTTGGAGTAATTTTGAGTGCTTAAATAAATTATTGTGTTTGCTTGTTTTTCCTTCTTCTTATTTTTCCTCATTATTAAAAATACAAAAAAATTAAAATAATTAAAAATCCACCAAAAAACATTTTCTCTTTATTTTTTGATTTTTGACTACTTCGTAGGCCGCAAGGCCATCACGTGCTCCCTGAGTCCAACACTGTTCGCTATACGAGGTTAATAAAAGTAGCGAGGACCACTATCGATTTTATTGCTTTATTTCTCTATTGGTGGTTACTTATCATATTTTCTTGATCGAACAATTTCCACTCGATCCGGGTCGCAACGACCCGAGTGTGATTATTTTTACCTTGCTTGGATCTTGAGTGGTGGATTTTTCGGTCATCAGAATGGCGTCGTTGCCGCGGAGCACGGCTTAATAGTCGATTTCGATTTTTCCGCGGCTTTCTTTTTCGTGGCTGTTTGTAGATATTTTTGTATATATTTTCTTTGATTTGATTATATATTTTTTCTGGACTGACACTTTTGTTCTGTTTCTTGCGATGGCCTGAGGATCGAGGCGGCTTTTTCGGAAGCCAGGACAACCGCGGGAGTCAGAGGCGGCTTCCTTCTTTACGAAGCCGCAAGAGAGCGCGAGGAGTAGAGCTGAAGTTCGGGAGCCACGGAAAAGCCACGAAATAACTGTAGATTAGCCGTAGTAGTTCAGATTTAGCTTAGTTTATTTTTAGCATTATTCTATTGTAATAATACAGGGACAGACTTGGACACTTGGTTGACATTTCGGGGTTTGTTTCGCCGAGCAACGGTGTGCTCGAGGGACCTCACCGAGATTTCCGCAGCTTTTCGCAGCTTTGATCCTTATTTACTGTTATTTGATTTACGTAGTTTTTAGCCCTAGCTTAGGATTTTCATTGATTGTGACGTAACTAATTAGGATCCAAACACCTAATTATCTGCCTGTACCTATAGCCCGAATAATTGGATATGTTTAATTTAATCACAAAGAAAAAGTCGGCTTATTTGAGCTCTGGTCCACGTTCCTTGAGGAGTCACATACAGTGCGTGTAGGATCTATTATGGCAGACACCGAGTGGCTCCCAAGATAGGACTCCGGACCTAGGATCGAGTACTTGGCTACTGTGCTTTCGTGTAGAAATTGCTTTGTTTAGGGCCGGTTTTCCGTGTGCATCATATAGGTAGTTTATATTCTTTCTTTATTTTATACGCGGATCAACCTGCATGTAGACTGCTGGAGTCAGGTACGCATTTCTTACTCTGCATGCATCATTGATTCCCGCGCATCGGTTTTTTTGTCTTCTCCCCCTATTTTGGACTAAAAATAATCAGGAGAACCGAAAAATTCGTTAGGCATTGTTTGATTTGAAAAATACCTAAGAACAAAAACTATAAAATTGGGACTGCTAAACAAACTTGACCCTAAAAGACACCTCACCTAAAAATATGTCTTGGGGAGAGAAACCCCCTCATTGTCTCGTTTCATTGCGCGAGAGAGTGACCCGCACACTAGGCTAGAGCCACATCCGAGACCCGATCAGACTACCGACCTTTTATACGGGACAATCTAGTTGGCGGATTGGATTCCTACCAGGTCACGTAATCGCTTTGATATCCTGACATGATCACCTAAATAAAATAGACAAGATAATTGACCGAACTCTTACAGTCTTCAACTCAACGTAGAGTAGGTGAATTCGGAGTTTGTATTGCTCATCTTTTGTTTCCAGATCTAATCCGCCAGACTCACCAGATTGAGATGAAGGGCAGGAGGTCCCTTAGGCAGCCTCTGGCTGCATGATGAATACCCATTCATCACTCTTTATTCTTCTATTTTAGCTACAAAAACCTTTGCAGATATATGTAAATACCAATAATTACCAAAAGCATGCATTGTGTAAAAACCTGTAATTAGCATGTTTTTGTGCAAAAATAAAAGAATAAAGAGTAAAAAGAAAAAGAGGGAAATATTTAGAATAAATATTGAGCAACCTAACCCAAGGGAGGGCTCAGCATGGGCCTGACCGCATAAAAGCCAAAGTAGAGGGAGATAGGTGCTCTAGTGTAAATATCCATATAAATAAATAAAATTATATTTTCCCCACCCAAAAATTATGCTTGTACATATTTGTATATATTTAGAAAATATTAAAAATAAAATAAAAATTTGAAAATCAAAAAGACCAAAAATATCCTTCCACCATGTATATAGACCATGCTTCTACATGTATTTAACCTTGTAAATAAATTTATTTATTTTCAAAACTTTTTGTAAATATTTTATGTTGTAAATAAAATAAATAAAAAGAAACAAAACAAAACAAAAAAATCAAATAAAAATATCAAAAGCTAAAATTACAAAAATATATTGTACATATGCCATGTATATAGTTGTACATAACTATTTATTTCACCTATGTATATAAATAATAAAAATAAAATAAAAATATCCTTTTATTCCTCATTTTATTCTATAAATAAATAAAATATAAAAGAGGGATAAAAATGTATAAAAATAACTAATTAAAAATCAAAAATTAAAAAAAAACCCCACACTGTACAAATACCTATGTATAGCTATACTATGTAAATACCCTATTTTATTTCCAAAAATTAATTAAAAATCACCAAAAAATAGAAAAAAATAAAAGAAAAATATTTCATGTTGAAAGTTTTTGCTGATTCGGCCCCTAGCTAGGTGTATTTGTCACCTCAAGATCTTGCCACGTGGCCTGATTTCATTGGGCCCTGGGGATGTTGACCGCCCGGTCAACTGACCCCCCCAGAACCATTCTTCGCGGATTCGAGCGCCAGACTTTCTTCTCGGATTTATACCCGCTCGACCCGATTACCTAACACCTAATCCCCGGCTCCGTTTGACACCTCCCACATCCGACATCCTCGCCGGGCATCGACATCGGGATCCGCGCGCCACCGTGACCCTACCCGATCAACCCTAGTCGGGTCTGCACTCATATATATTCTGAGCTCCGCCGCTCGATTCCGCCATCTTTGGCTCTCCACCCTTCATCCCGTGACCTCCACTGCATCCCTTGAGGTGACAGCTCTCGATTGCCCGTGTCGCAGCGAGGAGGGGATGGCCGGACCACTGATCCGGCGACATTGCGCCGCCATGCTCCGCCCAGTGCAGGGGCCCGAGCCTCAGGACTTGATGACCTTCGAGGCCACGACCGGGAGCTACCTCAGCTCCAGCCTAGTCTACTTCGCCACCCAGGTAACCTTCTAGCTTTCCCATTTCGTCTAATTTCTAGTTAGCCCCAAATCGTAGCTCCGTCGCGTTCCGTCGATTCCGGCTATCTCGCATACTCTTTCGATCATCGGAACCCACAGTCACCTTCGCCATCCCTCCGCGCACCTTCTCCATACACCCATTCAACCCAGCTCGCACAGGAGCTGGGCTTCTAGCTCCACCGTCCGTCGCTTCGCCGGAGCTTGCTCATCCCGACGCACCGACCACCTCCACACCACCTAACTGGGTCGAGGCATTTTGCCCTCGACCCGCGAAGCTTTTGAGCTATCTTGCAGGTCCAGAGGAGGCCATCTGAGGCTTCCCTACATCTAGGCCAGAAGCTTCCCTCCGCCGACCTCGTCGGAGCCCCTCCAGGGCTCGGCTGGGCCATCGGAGGCCACCAACAGCTGCGGAGCTTCATCGCCAACCTTCTCCGATCTTCAGAGGCAGCTGAGGAGGACCACAGAACGCGCACGAGGCCGGCGAAACTTGCCGGCCACCTGTTCTTCGAGGGTCCTCGACCACCGTCCGATTACCCTCAGTGCTCCAGTTTCCATCGAGACCATCCATCCATCGAGGAGCAGACACCGTCCGATCATTTCGAGGGTTGATCGGGACCGTTAGAGAAGAGAGGGAGGCGTCATCCACCAGCACCCGTCAGATCTTCCACGTGGCCCCCTCTGAGACGTCGATCGGCCCACGTGCGGAAGGAGAGAGAGACGCCAGCGTCCAGGACCGTCAGATCAGCCACGCGTCCATCATCCAGCCGTCGACGTAATAAAGGGGTAATTTACCGTAGGCCCCCTCTTAGTTTATGTTTTTAGATTTAGTCCTGTAAATATTGTGTGTCTTTTATTTACGTTGGGATATTTGCACTTGGAACCTGGTACTCTAGTTTATTTGCATTTATGCCCCTGTGAGTGTCTGTCACGTGCTTCGCCACGTGCTTTGTTTGGTGTATTTGCAACAATAGCCCTGTAGTTCTGGTTGTTCATAAATGAATGAAATATTTTCAGTAATTGCATTTATGCCCCTGTGAGTGTTTTATTTGCACATGTGCGTCTTTTAGTGGGATATTTGCATAACAGCCCCTGGACTTTTTGGTACGAGTTACCAAAAGGTCCTCGGACTTGTTTTTCTTACATATAGGTCCCTGAGTGCCCCAGGCACGCGCCTCTATTTCGTGGGTATTTTGCACCAGGACCCCCAGAACTTTGGATATTTGCACTTTGGTCCCTATTTACAGTACCCCCCTTGTTATTTTTGAATAAAATATCAAATCACCTCCAAATTCGATGAAAATTTGACACATGGCTCCTGCCATGTTGTAGGATTTTTGAGAATTTTGGAGGACATTTTTGAGTTTATTTGTTATTTTTAAAAATTCAAAAACATCGATTTTTGGCAGTGTTTCACTTGAAAAATCACAAAAAAATATAAAAACCCCCCTAAAAATTCTATAAAAATTAGGTTCTGTTTCTTGTGTGTTCTTTGTTTTTCTAGCCAATTTTGGCTATTTTTCATTGCTTAAAAACCCTAAAAATTCAAAAACACCTAAAAACTCATAAAAATTATAATAAATAATCTAAAAACCCAAAAACAATAATTCTGGTGCTCAAATTTTCCTTATTTTATCTAGAATACAGGAAAAATACCTCCAGGCCCTCTTGAGATCCTTAGATATTTTATCTTTGGATTTTGGACCTGGCTGGACAGTACCTTGTCTTTTTAGTACTGTTTGATTTTTAGAGAATAAAATACATCTTATAAAAATCCCAAAAATTCACAAAAAAACACTAGAAAACCTAAAAAACATAAAAACATTTTTTTCTTGAATTTTTGCTTGATTTTTGATGCATTAAATAAATTGTGAAAGTGTGCTTGTTTTTGTGCTTCTTTTATTTTCTTCACATTTAAAGAATCCAAAAAAAATATATATAAAAATCATTAAAAACCACTAAAAATATTTTATCTCATTTTTACTACTTCGTAGGCCTTCGGCCAATCCGTGCTTCTTGAGTTCGACCCTGGGTGCTATACCAGGTTAAACATATAGCAGGACCGCTTTTCGTGATTTTCTTGAATTGATCTTTTTCGAGTGGTTCATTTTTCTTGATTGACACATTCTGAGTGGCTGAGGTCGCAACGACCTATTTTTCTGTACCTTCTACCTTAGTCGCTCGGGAATTCTGTGTCCATCACTGCACCGCTTGACCGCACTCCAACCCGTTCATCTAGGTTGGTTCGTGAGAGCCCATACCTGCTCTCCGAACCCGAGTTCGATTCCGCCCTGTTCCCCCTTGATCACCCGTCTTCCTGTCCTGAGATGCTAGAGTGCTAGATGCGAGTCGACAGACATATGATATTTCGACACCTGAGTTTGGGTCTTTTGCCTTTGCAGAGACCATGGCCAGCAGCGAGGATCGCACCGAGGGTCAGAGGCCAGAGAGGACCGCATACGTACTGGACCAGGGTGCGATCAACACCACCATGTTAGCCTCCCTTGAGACGATGCAGAGACAGATACGGGACCAGGGGGCATTCATGGTGGAGATGAGGAGAGAGATGGAGCGGCTCCGAGAGCAGAGAGAGCAGTCGCGAGATGAGGGACGGAGAGACCCTGATCAGCCAACAGCAGCAGAGCATCTGAGATCGATGCGGGAGTTGCACAACCCCGGATCGACTCAGCCGCATAGCTGGGTGGTACTTCTTGCGATCGTGGGGGACTTCAAGCTCCCCCCGATTACACTTCAGCTTCTTCCCCGTTTCCACGGGTTCGCCACTGAGGTGCCTCATTTTCATCTCCAGGAGTTTCTGATGATCTACAACACCGTCCACGATCGACAGGTGGACGAGGACACCATCTGGATGATAGCCTTCCCCTTTTCACTGGCAGATAGAGCATCCACCTGGTTGACGCATTTGGGGAAGTTTTTTACACCTGGGAGCTGCTCCGCACCGAGTACTTGAATAAGTACTGTCCACTCGGGCGGACGAATACAGCGAGGGCCCTGATTAAAAACTTCTCCATGCTCCCCAACGAGCAGTTCCATGAGGCATGGGAGAGGTTCAGAGAGCTGACTGACACATGCCCGCACCACGATATCATGAAGTCGAACCTAGTTCAGAGCTTCTTCTGCGGGTTGACACCAGAGCTGCAGGGCCTGGTGAACGCTTCTTGTGGCGATTCCTACTTCGCCAAGGATGCGGATCAGGTCTGGGCCATCTACAAGGAGATGGCCGAGAACTATACAGTGATGTCCCAGACCCGACTCTATACTTAGGGACACCCTCAGCCACAGACCGTGCAGTTTCAGAGGATAGCACGGGTTGACGCCGATCCTTCCACTTCGTCAGCGGCAGCAGCATAGGCCAAGTCCACAGCCGCCGAAATGGGCATCATCAACGAGAAGCTGGATCAGATGGAGCAGATAGAGAAGAAGCAGTGCCAGAGCATATCTCAGATGGAGCAGATGGCACCGTTGCTGAGTGATCTGAAGACACATGTCATGTGTCTCCAAGAGGCACAAACGGCTTCTCAGCCCTGTCTTCAGTCACGAGGAGATCCGAGCAGCAGTGGCAGCTCGTCCCAGCGCTCCACTCAGCCTAGACAGGTTCACCTTGTACAGGCAGAGCCGTACCAGCAGCTGCAACCATACTACCAGTCACCACCATCCCCAGACACTCAGATGGTGGTCTACCAGCCGGATCAGCCCCTGGTAGTACTCCCATCACCCTCTTACGATCCGGAGCCATTGATGGATGTCAACGGGATTTGGTACGACCGACCCCAACCCGGTATCTGACGAGACCATCCCGGATTCTGTTGGTCAGCCGGAGGTGCCAGCTCCTAGTAGCAGCCTCCAGTTCAGGGTATCCAGTACGACCATCAGCGAGAGCAGCACCAGCATCCCCATCCCCCAGTACAGCAGTAGCAACAGTCATCCCAGTATGGTCCTCGTCCCTGTCAACAAGGATATTCTTAGAGGCGTGATCAACCTCGTCAGCCGCAGCATCATCCACAGCAGTACCCCTCTCACCCGCACCAGCCACATCAGCAGCTTCATTACTAGCGAGGCTACCTGTCATGTTCTCATGAGCCAGCCTATGAGAATCCCGCCTTAGACGACTTAGCCCGCCTCATGACTGAGCAGCATGCTACCTTCGGACGGGAGATGGACGAGTTCCGCCAGGAGATGCGGGAGATAGTGAGAGGGAAGGCCGCCATCCCTGCCCAGATTGAGCCGAATCCGAACAACCTGAAGAGGAAGTCTGTGCAGGTAGAGTTTACAAAGATTACCACTCCTAGTGATTCTTTTGGTGATTTGTCTGCATACATGTTTGATGATGATTTTGTCACACTTAGGAGCGGTAGGATGCTAGCAGGCGGTGCCTCGTCTGAACGATGACACCACGCCACTTCCAGGGTGCCAGGAGAGGAGGAGCGCGGTACTGACGCTGCGAGAGATGATGACGGTGGTGCTGACGCCACCAGGGATGTTGATCCAGCCGACGGTATTGAGCCGTCGTTTCACCAGTTGGAGGAGGTGGTACTGACGCCACCACAGCTGCTGAGCCAGAGCGCTATACTGATGCCGCAAGATGACACGTCGAGGGTGGTACTGAGGCCACCACTTCTACTTCTGCTAGTCCTGTTGTCTTTCCATCTGTACATGTATCTCAGGACGTTTCTGAAAATAAAGGAAAGGGTATGTTATTTTCGGATCCACATGTGTTGATTGATGATGTTTGTGTGGATTCGGTTGTTCATGAGCATGCCAGACCCTCTCCTAGTCCTTCATCTGAGAAGGACCCCGTGATGCTCTTTCCCCGAGCACTTCACATGGCAAAGGGGAAGAAAATAGAAAATCCAAAAAAGAATCACCAGACAGAGTTCAGCCTGCAGATGATAGATCGATTCCATATTCAGCTGTTCTACAGGAGGCCTTGGAGCACACCCCTCTGCTCTAGAGATCACTCAAAGACAGGACCACAGTTAGGAGGAAGAGGATAAACCATCAGTCTGAGATCCATGTGCTTACCCGAGCCACTTGTTTCGCGATACAGAACCGTCTGCCAGCCAAGAGGCCAGATGCAGGAGCCCTGTATGTCAGATGCCACATTCACGAGCAGAGGTTCGACCGCACTCTATTAGGCAGCGGTTCTTCGATCAACCTACTTTCGGCAACCCTTCTCGACCTCTTCGAGTTGGGCACTCTTCGACAGAGCAGGACGATCCTTTAGTTTGCTGATCGATTTATCAAGAGGTTGAAGGAGTTGCTGAAGGACGTTGTCGTCATGATTCAAGGCCTGAAATTCCCCGTGGACTTTGTTGTGTTGGACATGGAGATCCCTAAGTCAGTGACCGATACCACCATCATTTTAGGACGCCCATTCTTCGGTCATCAGTTGGCGTACCATCCAATGGCCAGTCGGTTGGAGAAGTTGATAGAGGCTAGAGAGAAGGCAGAGGCGGCGTGTATGAGAAGAAGATGGGTAATAGGGATGAAGGAGGGAAAGGGGAAAGGTAGAGAGAGAGAATGGGGTAGAGAGAAGGAAAAAAATAAAGGGATTTTTACCCAGCAGACCCTGAAATCTTTTGCAATTACCGCTACGACCTTTGAAACATCGTAATTCCTCCCTCGACCCTGTAAACTTGTTCCGTCTTACCCCACAGACCTTGCCGTTACTTTTACTTTTACTTGAGTTAATAACATTGGTTAATCTAACCCCATGTGCATTGGATGGTGGATCTTCCACCTCCTCATGTCATTCTTCCCCTTCATCTTCTTCTTCCTTTATTCCTCTTCTTCTCCTTTCTCTCTTTATTTTCTCTCTCTTTACCACATCTTCATCCGTCTACCAAATCGTAATTTTTTCACATTTTTTTTCCATTTTCACAGGTAAATCATATCTTTCGATCTTTAAAAATCCCTAAAATCTAATCCTCCACATTCCAGCAGGCATTTCCAGCTGGCTGTTAGCACGCACAACCTAGAACACCTGAAATAGCCCCTCCGATTTCTAAGAATCAATCCAAGAAATTCTCTGGATTTCTCACAACTCCCTCTTCCGATCCCAAATCCACCAACCCACCTCACCAGATCCACAAGTCCATCCCCACCCATCTCCCACACCCACCCAATCTATTAATACCCAACTACCCACCTCGCCAAACGTGTCCCCCGGTGTCCTATGCCGGTTCTCCGAGGAGGTGGAAGAGATCAACCTCGGGTTTGCGGAGTCGAGGGAGGACATAGAGGCGGCGATGGAGTCGACCATTGAAGGAGACGATATATTTTGACGAGGAGGTGGAGGTGGCGAGGAAGAGCGTGAAGGAGGTGCTCGAGAGGTACGAGGGGCTTCTGTAGAGGGTGTCGGAGGAGGAGAGGGGGGTGTTGATGAGATCCATGGGGCTGAAGATGCAGCAGCTCAAGGCAGAGGTGGAGCAGCTCTACGACTAGTTTGGATTTTCGACTCCAAGTTTTAATGTCATCTCTCCACTTTTCCATATTCTTGATAACTTGGCTCTTGGCCCTGCTACAGGTGGAGGCGGGGAGGAGGGGAGCGGAGGTGGAGGAGGCGGTGGAGGGAGGGGGGAGGAGACGGTGGAGGGGTGGGGGTCATGTTGCGGGAGGATTCAGGGGAGGTAGTGAGAGGGAGTGGAGGAGACGGTGGAGGGGGGCCTGCTGCGGGCGGAGGCAGAAGAGGAGGGGACCATGGGTGGAGGAGATGGTGGAGGGTCGGCCGGAGGAGGAGGAAGAGGCAATGGTAGAGGTGGGAGGTGGGAGGAGATTCTGGGTTGGGGAAAGAGAGGTCAAGACAAGGGGGAGAAAATGACAATGGCAGTTATTGTAATTTTTGCAAAATAAAAGGGTATTATATATAAGAAATTAACGGAATCTGTTTAGTTTTAACAATCAAATGGATGTGAGTTAACCGTAGGGTTCATGAGGTAAGGGTTAGCAAGTTTATGGGGTTGATAGAGGAATTACGTTGTTTCAAAGGTCGTAGCGGTAATTGCAAAAGATTTCAGGGTCTGCCGGGTAAAAATCCCAAAAATAAAATTTAAAATTAAAATAATAATTTGATAAATTAATAATTGTATTAATTTTAATAAATAAATAGTGGGTTAATTATGTAATTAGTATTTAATTAATTAATTAAAAATTAATTAAATAAATAACGTAATGAATAAGTAAATAATAACTAATAACTAAATAGTAAATACATAAGTAAATCATTAAAAAATTAATTAATAAATAATTTTAATTTATTTAATAATAACATATTAATAATTTATATATATAATTCTGAAATTAATAATAATTATGATACATTGTAAAACATATATAACAATAAGGTTTTGAAACCCACATTTCTCAACTTCGATTTAGTGAAATTAGTTTTATTTTCTACATAATTAAATAAAACAAATTTTAAAACTATGTTTTCCCAATTCGGAGTTCATATGGCCGAGTAACTAGGTCTGAAAATTTTATGTAGTAGTTTTGTGGCTTTGAATTTATTGACCTTTTTTACTTAAGTTATATTGTTATATTTTTTCATTTTTAGGAGATTTTTAGAAAAGAAATTAAGTTAATCAGATTTACAAATAATTAATAAAAAATACAGGAAGTTTCTACATATAGTACATATATACAACATGGCCCAAACATCAAAACTCACACTTTTTATTCTATTTTTTAATATTTTTAATAAATAGTATCAAGTATTATATGAAGTAAAACTAAGTTTCATTGATTTGGAGTTTTGTATAAATAGTTATGAACCTCAAAAGCTTTTATAGTTCATTATATTTTATACTTTTTGTATTGAATTATTTTTCTAATATTTTTGTAAAATAATATATATTTTTGTGAAAACTTTTATAAATGAAGTATTTTGATTTGGGATTGTTTAAGTGATAAATAGAATAGGTAAAATATTTACAATATGAAACATGGATAAATTGTATTTCTGGTCTATGTTTTCTATGATTTTTATAGGTTAGGATCATTATTTTCCCCTATTTATTTATTTTGTCAGCCAAGTCAATTTTAACTATCTCAGAGTTAGGATAAGTATGTATATATTATATATATAAATCCTTCTTTTTCTCTTGTTTTTCCTGTTCTCTTCATTATTTTATTAAGAATAAAACAAGCGTAAAATTTATAATATTAACATTTGTGATTAGAATGTTAATTAATGGGTGTTAGTGATTATTTACATGTATTTTACCAAGGTTTTTAACCAAAATGAATGAATAAAGGTGACGATTAATAGATTCATCATTCCCCTATACTTTGCCTTTGCTAGTCCCTTAGTAAACACTTATTTTATAAACATGTGCAAGCAAAAAGAAAAAGGAAAATAAAAGAACTTAAAACACACTTGTTTCTTTAACCAAATCTCACTTCACCCAAAATCTATAACTGGGATCAGACCTTTGAATTAATAGTGTGTCGGGACTCTATTAGAATTAGGTCAAGCCTCAACAACCCTCAAGTTCCACAAATCCTTATCTAGGTTCACCTCAACAGGCAGCATAGATCCACCCATCTGTCACACAAACGTTTAAGCTTCGAAAGCAATCTGTACTGTATGTTAAAGGGTTTAGCTCTTCCTGCTTAAAGAATCGAAGAAACCACCCGTCCCAGTAATACACACCCATTGGGTCCTCATCGAGCTACTCGATCCTCGAGGAGGGGGTATTTCCTTCTACGGATAGGTCATTATGTGTCCACAATCGAGCTCAGAGAGAAGTAAGAAGAATGATAAGAGAACCAGAGTGTGATTAGCGTAATCACATCTCCTATAAAGCCTGGCCAGTTTAGCCAAGTCTCCACTAAGATAATGCAGGTTTTTATGATGCTTGGACCATTGTGGTCAAATTTGTATTTGGTGTATGGCTTCTTTTTGGTAAAAATGTTTCTTGCATTGCATAGTTATTTTATGCCTTGATGGGCATAGAATCATTTCATTTCGACCATTTTTAGGGGTCTTGGAAAAATTGTGCCAACAAATCCTTCCCTCATCCGAAGCTTTATTTAAATCACAATATCTCCCATATTAGACATCAACGTCACTAGAAAAGGATGGAAACACACCACCGAAATGGATTTCCCTTTCGTAGCCCCATGCAAGTTGAGCTAAGTGTAGAGTGCACGAGTTCAAAATTTATTTAAATGGAGATGAGTTAATCGAATAACACCAGGTGCCCTACTTAGGCACATTCAAGTTGAATTCCGAGCGCGTTCTCATCGAACCCAAAGAATTAAGTATAAAAGACCTGAAGAGTCTTAATTCTAGTTCCTAATAAAATCCCTTTAGAATTAAGTAGATTAAGGTCTAAACCAAGCTCCATCTCTCAGACTTAAATCCATTTGGTTTAAGAATAAAACTTGTTCTGAAAAATGCAAATAAATGCAATAAATTTTTTATGAAGTGAAATTTTTTTGCTTAAACTTTTTAAGTGATTTTTAAATTTTTTAAAATTTTATTGAATTTTAAAATTTTAAAATTTTTAAGTTTTTTTTGAAAGAGTTAGTAGACTAATTCAATTTACAAAAAAATCCACGAGTTATGTATATTTTACAAAGGATTTTATATACATTTTTATGTACAATATTACACGGTTTTTACACAAGATTTTACATTTTTTAATGATCTTGTCGAGGATTTTTACAACATTTTTATGCATATTTTATTTTTTTATAAGTCATATTTATGATTTTCTTGCAGCTTTTAGAAATCCAAAATATGCACCCATACTTTTAGAGAGCCATGTTCTTAAAAATATGATGAAGTACGTGTTGTGGCTTCTAAGTATATATAGCATGTATGTACGACAACCCACAATACTTAATGTGAACTATGTCCTCATAATGACCAAAGAAGCGACAAAGGAAGACATAACTCGGGCTAATTATCTATTGGTGAAAAGAATCCTATAGTACAATGACTCAAAAGAATAATGAAGAATGACAAGAAGTCAATCATCCCCTCTATACTTAGGATCAAGTAATCCTAAGGATAGCATACTCAAAATCAAAGATGATCGAGATCAAGAGAATATATACACTCAACGGCTCGCCTTGTCCTCCCTATACTTATGGTAAAATATCCCTAAGTATAGAGAAGAATATCAATAGGCAAGGGACAAGCGGGAGAAACCTATAAAAAAACTGAAAACAATCAGAAGTTGACAAGAGCAATATTACCCCTTACACTTAGGGTAAAGCACACCTTAAGTATAAGAAATGATAGGGGTAATAGAACATAATGATATGAACAATATGATGTCTACACCCCCTGTACATAAGATAAAGTACATCCTAAGTATAGCAAATATTTTAGACGATACCTAAGGGTGTAAGACAAACAGAAGGAAGAAATGAACAAATCAAGACAAAACATGTATATAAATAGTAGACAATGTTGAGGTTCCTCTCAACAAGCGCTACAGTTTACACCACTAGCTGGGAGAAAAGGCTAAGACAACGCAATATCGATGTTCAGGATGACATCTGTAATACGTATGTTGTACTATCGTTGTAGTCTCGGTGGGAGAACGATAATGAACTCAGTAAAATCAAAAGTCCATCAAGTGGGTGTTAGCTATCGAGAAAGAGAAGAGATCATGAAATCATGGAGCGGTAGCACAAAAGAAATTATTGGCTCAAGATCAGAATAGAGTGAAAGGGTTGGGATGAAGAAATCGAATGCGGAGGAAGAAGGATGAGCCAAGGAATCCTCCACATCAATCACCGTCTCGATAAGGTATGGAATGTCTAGATCATGAGACTCACTATGAAAATTTATATCCGATATACCTATGGTAAATAACAGTAATAAATCATCAAATATCTCAAAGATCCGCTCCTCCTCACGAGGGTCATTAAGGAGAGAAAACTTAGACTTAGATAAAAAGAACCAGGATACTCAAGAGAATCATCATACTTGATCTCGACATCCAACAGATCGGATGTACATTCGGAAAAAGGGATCGATAAGAAAGAACACATTTCCCACAGATAACTCATGGGGAGATGTGAGAAATCAGACTTACTCGAGAAAGAGAACAAACGATCACACTTGAGTAATGGATTCTCTCTTAAGGTCAGAGAAAAATCGTCCACTATCTTGGAGAAAACATTTTAAAAAAGATCTAGGTCTAGATCAAAGATATCGTTTACCTACCAAAATAAAGAGTGCGGATATGGGGACAGGAAGTCGATCAGAGTTTTGACCTCACGAGAAGGTTAGCGATGATGATGAGAACCAACAAATGAAGCCATAAAATCCGTCTGAAATGGAATATGACTCATCATCATCGTCATAGGTCAGATAGAAGTATACAAGATGAATGAAGGGTGGAAGGGTGGGAACTGGAAAACAAGGTAACTGATAATGATTCAAAGATCGAAGATCTAGAAGATACGGATCTCATACCACACTATCAAACCCAAAGAAAACCCATATTCACTAACTCAACCTGATGATGATCGTAAAATTGTGGTCGGTATCTTTTTGATTTTAGGGTTAATTGGCTTTCACCAATTTACGTGTTTATAAGTTCCCAAAACTTCTACAGAAGACTGTCTCGAGATCTTATAGAGAATCACCTAATATCAACCAATCTGGGAGTAACTAACGTATTGATTCCAACTACCTGTTTTACTTGAGAACCGCGCTATTGTAGTGTCCTCTAAACCTCCCACTCTTCTATGGAAACTAAGACCATTTCCGACTACCCGAGAGTCCCCACTGAAGAGCAGGTGATTGACTATAAGAAATCAGTAGTATTGCGAAAGAAATTGGGACGCTGGCTCTAACCTATGTGTTGTCTCTCACTAAAAAATCTGGAGAGTACCTGTCAAACATTCGTTGGGGATTGCTCTCCCAAAACAAGTTGGTCATTACGTTTATCTTTAAGGTTAGATAAATTAGCAGTTCTGGTTATATTTTCAGTTATCTCTCTTTTTTTGTATTTTAAAAGAACGTCTAACGATTTTTTTCTTTCTGTCCTATATAAGCATGCTCCTAGGTTGCGAGTCCTAAAATTAGCTATGAAAGTGCAAGCATAGAAAAATAGAAAAACCTAAGAAAGCATCTATCCTCGAGGAAGCCGTGGAAAATCGTCTCGAAAAGTCGCAATACTAAAAAAGACATAGTGGGTGCTCTGATCCCGCAAGTGCAAAACACTCGATGAAACAAACCCTTAGAAAGAGAGATAAAAGGTACAAGTTTGGATGCCCTTACGGGGCCCCTTCTACAAAAATAGAAAATGGGCAAGTGCCCTTGATTTTTTATATTTTCTTTGCAAATAATTACAAAAATTTTCGACTTTTTGGTTCTCAGTTGTGAGACTCAACCTGTGTTGCACAAATAAAAAAATGTAAAGTTAGAACAAATAAGAAGATGGTGAATAGAAGCCCTAAACCTAAAGTCTGTGGTACCCTACTGCCACTGAAGTATATGGCGTAATCATCAAGCGCATCACGGAAGAGTGAGTATCGTATCAAATACGACGAGGAACGACTAGTCGCACTAATTGTTCTATGCAGCGGAATTTAGAAAAAAAATTAATGCGATGAAACCACATGATCCAAGAACACTTCTTATATCGTTTCGTCTAAAACACAAACAAGTAATAGGATTACCTCTGCGTGGTTGCGATCGAGTCTCTAAACGAAGAGACCTCCTGTCTCAAGTCCGATCTGACGGAGGAGACACTTGCAAGCGTGTTGATGAAACACGCGTTTCTCGCAATCCATGTTGATGATCCAAATGACAGATCTCCTGATCTCGACACACAAGATCCGACGTCTTCTTCACGAGCGAGATGCACCGAAGGAGACGAAGATCCATGAGCAAACGATCGGGCAACATAACGACGATGCTGCGGCGATGGAGAACCTCTCTAGGGCATCCATGGTGGATGACCACATGAGAGAGAGAGAGTGGGAGTGTAGAGAGAGAAAGAGAAAGAGAGACTCATGTTCTCTTATGTGTGTAATGAAGAGCAAAGGGGTGCCACTTATTTTATAATATTCTGGGAAACATGGATCTCAATCCATGGGCAACACTAATCCAACGGCTTACATTGATTTGTGTTTCTTTTAATGGCTAAGATTTGTGTTGGTAAAAACCAACAATAATTAATTTAATTTAGATTACATGTATATGGATAAATCAGTAAGAGTTAATCCCAAATTAAATCAATCGATCATGGATATTTTTTGGAAAGAAGATTGCCTCCTTCCATAATATGGGATTTGGTGGCAATCTCATGTAATCTCATGAGATCTCATGAGATTACATTATTCCATGGAAATCTCCGTGATTTCCAACAACACTTGTTGTAAATAATTCAACAACAATAATTCATATATATTTGTTAATATTGCAATCTTGCCATTGGAAAATTGTGAATCACATTCAGAACCCAAAAGAAAATGTAAATTACATTTTCAATTAGTTGTCCAATGTGAATCCAATTCACATCAACATTTAATTAACAAATGTAAGTTACAAATATCTCTATCTTATATATATTATAAATCACATTTATAATATATATGATTAATATGGATATTTCTATCCACATTATTCATATCCTTGATAATTAAATCACATTTAACCATCTTGATCTCTTATTCTCATGTGCCCTAATAATATGAATCACATTCACATTATTCACATCTTTGATAATTAAATCACATTAAATTATCTAAGATAACTCCTTTTATAATATGAATCAAATTCATATTATTCATGATAATTAAATCACATTTAATTATCAATTTTCTCAATGCTCGGATACATAAAATCAACAATGAAAGTATCCTGAACCCTTTCATGGATAATGCGCTTTCTCCACAGATACATGGAGATACGGATAGGGCAATTGTATTGTTCCACGTATAGTGACTTGGATATTGAGATCATATCTCAAATCCAGATTGCGGGCCTCCCATAGATGCTTGGTTATATCAAGACCTCAAATCTAATCTTCTCATTGCATCTGAATCACATTCAGATCAATGTCCAACATTTGGACCAAGATCAGATCACTTCTCTACTGAGAGGAGTCACTAAAGTCCAGACCCGTTTCATCACTCCCAAGGAATGGAAGCGTCATGGTTATACAATTGTTAATGATCACATCACCCTTAGGTATTCTTAATACCTGTACTTCCTGCATTCTGGAAGACTCAGAATAAATTAGAAGTATTAGATCAACTTTATACTGTCTACTTCATGGTTTTATCAATAAGTTTCTCATTAGATCATTGGGAGTCGGTATTGATCAAATACTTTCCAAAAGCATATATCATACCTAGGTTTTGATCATATAATTTCCAAAAGTATATATCAAACCTAAAAATTCAGTCAAGCTTCCAAAGCGAGACGACCGTGCACGGAATTTGATTCTTCCCAATATCCCATGAGTGAGCTCATGTCTTCCATTTCAGTAACTGAACGTGTATGATTCCTTTGAGAGATTGTATTACTCATATGCCCTTACACGCACTATAGTGCATTGATGTTTAGACCTTGATTAGGTCATCAACTTATTGGTCTGCCAAATGTACATATTCAGACATATAGTAACACATCTGTCTCCGATTAGAGGATGTGTGCCTATATCATGACAAGATATGATATAGGACTTTGGTTATCTCGATCTCGTTAAGTCAACTCTTTGACCTAACTTATCTAACACCTCCGAATCTCTATTCCTATGCAGAGGACTTGCATCAAGAGGTTGGTTAGATATCAGCCAAAATGAGAAAGGATTGCCATCTCCTACTCAGGCTGGAGATCTTCTCTTAACAATCATTTGACGGTGCGTGATGAGTCCTCAATCTAACTCTTTAGATATTCATCCAAGAACCAGCCTCTATGATTCAATTATTGAATCAACAACTGTATGATCATTAAGATGGCCATGGTACCTAACCCTAATTGTACTAAGGGACCTAATATGCAAATTATTTATTCTTTATTCCAGATCAGGGAATGATATTCGCAATAACATTTATTGCATAATGGCTCGCCGTGGGCTCGCATGTCCAACAATCTCCTACTTGCCCAAAGAACCATTAATGGGCTAATCATTTAAACCCACACTCATGTGACAATCATAGGATATTTAGAAAATAGCTAGGTAAGTTGATCAGTCACTCTGTTCCCAAAAGACTATGCCAAGTTCTTTTACGACACTTGCATATCTCATAGTAACAGTGCTCGCATCCAATATGAATGTTGCATCTTATGCAACCAATACTCAATCTTCCTAAAGCTATTATAGTGTCCTAGACACTGTAGCTTAATAATTGTTATAACCAGTATACCTTTATTCCTAGAGATCTTTATCTCCAAAGGTATCTACAGTTAAGACCTTTTAGGTCATTATCTATAAAGTCTTAAGCTTTTGAAGATAAGACTCAGAGATCACTATCTCAAAAGTCTTGTCATCTTTGTAGGTATTGTTATTACTGAAATTAAGTGTTTTATCTCCATAGTTGTATTAGTAACAGTTTACTACTCCCACCGCGTGACAGATATCTGGCTTTTGTACACATCTAGCATACACTGGGTTTCTGGTAACTGATGCACAAGGGCGAGCAGTTCTAGCATTGACTTCCTCAACACCTTGAGGTGTTATCCCTTCAGATAGGTTACTACCATATCTTAATTGAAGGAGGCCTTTTTTGGGGTTTCCAAGAATGTAATATCTCCAAGGTGTACTACAAATGTGACAGTCCCAATATCCTCTTATCTTTACTTCTGAACAACTTCAGAACTAAGATCCGAGAGGCATCCTTGAGATCATATCTTAAGTTATGGAACAACCATATTTTAAAAAACTTATTATTACCCTTATATCATTCTAAATGATTAGGATATTATCTACATTTAGCATGATGAACACAAGTGGCACTCTCACTAAGCTTCATATGGTTCATTAAGATTCTATTTGAAATCATAACATTTATAATTTCATAAGAAGCATATTTGAGTCCATAGATGGATCTCTCTAGCTTTCACACATTGCTTTCCTTAACGAATCCCTGTGGCTACTTCATGTGAATATCCTCAGAGCGATATTCATGGAGGAATGCAATATCAAAGTCAAGTTGTGTAGGTCAGGTTCCCTTTCTCTGTAAGATCCATTTACACCTTGATGAGTCTTATCCATATAGGTGGATACTCGAGGGTCCATATACAACACTTGTATAAGAAGTCTACTTTAGACTTTCATTACTAAAATCAATCTTTCCATGTTATGACCCTCAGGAGTTTCATCACATGAAGTCCGATCATTGTCAGACTTAACGGACACATGGAGTACATCCTCAAGCTCATTTGAAGAGGTATTGGTGTTTCATCTTTAATTGTCCTTTTAGTTCCCGATTCCAGGAGCCTCATTATCTTCTCAAAATTAAATGAGTTCCTATACTTTATTTTCATCTTGATTCTCAAGAGAGTCATCCTCTAAGAATCACATTCTCAGAGATGAGATCATTTAAGAATCTCAAGGTTATAATGTAGATATCCAGTTCCATCCTCTATTTTCCAAATGAAGTAGCACTCTCTAGTGCTCAATTCCATCTTACTTGCATGGAATCTTATAATGTAGTTTCTACTACATATATATCTGGAAACTAGCAGGCAATTATGCTCAAAATTCATCATTGATCAAATCATCTCACACATGATCCAATTGTATCTCCCTATAACTCTATTGAGTTAAGGTGTGTTAGGAGGATTGAGATAGAAATGATATTCATATCTCCATAAGGTATTCTTTGAATTCATCTAACATGTACATGCTACTTAGATTAGATCAAATTCATTTTATCTTCCTTCAAACTTTTGTTCTAAACCAAAATAATGAAATCTTAGAACAATTCAAAGGCTTCTTAGGTGAAGAGAATAAATCTCATATCATACATAATCATCAATAGATATCACATATCCATAATGTTTACTATGATATAGATGATCCACATACATCAATATGTATGAGATCCTGAATACCTTGACATCTTACACCTTTCTCAAGGAAGGGTGTATTGGACATATTTTACTTATGAATAAAATATTCATAAGTATGCAAGTTTTGAAATTTTAGACATTCTAAAGTTTCATTCATACTTGTCTATTGATCAAATCAAAAGACATATATCCAAAACTTGACGCCAGATTATTTTTAAATGATCTTCATCCTCGTGTTGATCTTTTAAAGGTTTAATTTTCAGTTTTAGAAATCTTAATGAATCATTCATTAATTTTCTAATTTTGTGGAGTCCACTAAATGTCAGATTACTATCTGAAATATATTCATCATAACTCTTTATGATAGGTTTATTCTAGAATTCATGTTTATTTCCAACATTTAGAAAGAAACAATGAGTGTATTCTAATATCTAGGTCATAGAGAAATTCTCTAAGACTAAGGCTGTCCCTCTAAAATTTAGAAGTCTATCAATGCAACAGAGATTTTTGCAACAATTGCATCAATATCCATGTGGATAACTATAAACCTTAAGATCAAATTTTCAAGTCTTCTAAAACATATGCAACAATTGCAAGTGTCATTAGAAGAATGAGATACAATTATCAGACTTTGATCTTATCTTATAAGAAAGTCAATTTCCATGATTAAATGTAGATTATTTCGATGCACTATCTGAGTCCTTCTCTAAGGATCCTAGATAGTCCAGATAGTCATACTATCAATACATCGACTTATTGCAAGATTTGCATTCATCCAACTCTTTGGATGTCATATGGAAGTTATAGAAGTACGGTCAACTCTTTGACTATCCTTATCATCTTGGGTCTGACCCATGATTCTACCGCACTCCCTTTATCTATAAACAACCATTGCTTAAGACTAAGGATCTCTTACGTTGAACTCAAAAGATTTCAATATAAGAGCATTTCAACATTTATACATGTTTCCCTTACTTCATACAATATGAATATTGTGAAGTTTCATGAATGACTGACTATAGACAGTAGAATGATGACACTCATCACGTCTACATCCATCTATACTCTTAAAACAATGGTTCATGTAGGTTTTCAAATATTTTGAGTACATCGTCTCTTATTGAGCCTCCATTCTGAATGATACAGAGAACCGTGTCATTCATGATAAAATGCTAAGAGCACATATGTATGCCATAACATCTTTTTAGATTTTGTAAGGATTGTTAACCAATTACAATCATCATCTACATGTCACTTCCAAAGTACATTCAATGAGAGATCAAGACTATAGAAGCATACAAACCCAAGGGTTGTAGCCCTATTGTCTATTTAATTGTCCTTCCTCATTATTATGAGGAAACTTGCACATTGCAACCACATACATTATGTGTCCAACTGCAAGTACAATATTTGGATCACGAGTCCAATCCATGATATTTTACTGGTTATTATTGAGTATATTATTGAGTGGGTTTAATGAAGGATTATCTGAAATAAGAAATTTGCTTAAATATATAATATATACGTTGATTTAGGAATTTTCATATCAAAGTTGTCTTGCCTTGTCAACACCGAAAGTTTATTCCCTTAACCACTTTCAATGTAAGAGATATACTTACCATCATATCTCAGCAAGATCTGGGATCTCCTTCCTTATCTTTGTTACATCCCAAAAAAATGAGAATCTGCAACTCGGATAGAAATAAGAGGGAACACATTCCACCTTGCAAGTCCAACTTGCATCTCCCAATTCGGTCTTTAACACCTGGGCCCACCACCCCTAAGGGGATGTTGACCTGTCATTAATTGAACCAACCGTCAATAGGAATAGTACTCGCTATGCGCAATCCAATATCGCCCCAATAATATGTGGATCCGATATTGGGGTCACTATGCATACAACCTTACTCTTTCGAGAAGCAAAGAGCCTGATCCAGATGCGCTTGCATACAGGAGCTGTCACTTCGGACAAGCATCTCCTACATACAATCCCTGGCGGCGGAATCCTTCGCCTTGATGGGAGATCATGGATGTAACTTATGTGATCCTCCATGTCACGTTCAAATTCTAATTAATCATTATGAATCATATTCAATACGATTAATTCTTCTAAGTGATTTTACACATCTATTTATAATAGAGCATCTTAATTTTAATGGATTCCAATTAATCTAATCATATTAAATTAATGATCCAATTAATATCCAACAAATATTCTTAATTGTTACTTGAATTATGGTATTATCTCAAATACGTATCATTTCAAATTTAATAATTAGAAATACATCATGATTTCTTAGCATTATACTAACCCTACCTGCTGTCATGGCCAGTACCGTGGGAGTGGGACAGACCCCACACGGTGCAACCTGCTACCCCAACGTTCCCCGACTAGACACCATATCCACGTTGGGAAAGGATAATGCAAAATAGATCAGTTTGTACTTGAGATGATCATTGGTTCTTCAACCAAAACTATACCATATAATAATAGTCAAAACAATTTTTATTAACATTATAATGAGATTTGCTAAACAAATCCCAAGTCCTATTCAAGTAACATGTTTGTTGGAATGTAGATCATGTAGATCATGTAACCAATTATTGATCTAGGTCACATCTAATCAAATATTTGTTAAGGCAATGTCATTTAAGGAAATAATTATCATCAAATATTTCATAAATATTTATGCACTATTATTCAGGAAATTAAACAACTTAATTTCACTAATTGATTAAATGACAATCACTAGATTCTTGATTAGAAAAGTATTTCCAACAGTGTCCCTCACTTACTAAAAATATCATATCTCAATCAATTCAAATCCAAATTAAGCAAAATAAAATTCTAAAGTTTGCTAATTTTATTTACAACAGAACCTAAGTGATTTACATGCATTTCAAGGCATTTCAAATCCGCAATTAACATCTTAATTACGTCATGATCCACAGTCCCCGAAACAGTGGATACATATTCACTAAAATGATCATATCTCGAGCATACGGAATCCAAATTACGTAAACTCAGATCTTACTGTTTCCTTAGATAATGTGGAACAAAATCCAATTAGTTTTGTGTTTAAATGGTTTAAACAGGGCCGAAATAATCTCAAAACAGAGATTCGAAAATGAAATGCAAGAAAATTTTCGCAAAGCCTAATGAACCCAAGTCGTCCTCGGTTCATGGATCGCGTCCAAAACCTTCGACCTAAGGCTCTGATACCACTTGAAGGATATGGCGTAATCCTCAAGTGCATCACGGAAGCATGAGCGTCGTATCGAATACGACGTGGAACGACTAGTCCCACTAGTTGTTCTATGCAACGAAATTTAGAAAAAATTTCATGCGACGAAACCACATGATCCATGAACACTTCTCGGATCGTTTCGTCTAAACTACAAACAAGTAATAGGATTACCTCATGAAGTGTGGTTGTGATTGAGTCTCTAAACGAAGAGACCTCCTGTCTCAAGTCCGATTGGACGGAGGAGACACTTGCGAGTGTGTTGATGAAACACGTGCTTCTCGCAATCCATGTTGATGATCCAAGCGACATATCTCCTGATCTCGACACACAAGATCTGACATCTTCTTCACGAGTGAGATGCACTAAAGGAGATGGAGATCCATGAGCAAACGATCGGGCAGCATAACAACAATGCTGTGGCAATGGAGAATCTCTCTAGGGTATCCATGATGGACGACCACATGAGAGAGAGAGACAGATGGTGTGCAAAGAGAAAGAGAGACTTATGTTCACTTGTGTGTGTAAAGAAGTGCAAAGGGGTGCCTCTTCTTTTATAATATTCTGGGATACATGGATCTCAATCCATGGGCAACACAAATCCAATGGCTTACATTGATTTGTGTTTCTTTTAATGGCTAAGATTTGTGTTGGTAAAAACCAACAATGATTAATTTAATTTAGATTAAATGTATATTGATAAATCAATATGATTTAATCCCAAATTAAATAAACCAGCCACGTAGATTTTTTGGAAAGGAGATTTCCTCCTTCCATAATATGGGATTTGTTGGCAATCTCATGTAATCTCACGAGATCTCATGAGATTACATTATTCCATGGAAATTTCCAAGATTTCCAACAACACTTGTTGTAAATAATTCAACAACAATAATTCATAATTATTTTGTGAATATTGCAATCTTGCCATTGGAAAATTGTGCATAACATTCACAACCCAAAATAAAATGTAAATTACATTTTCAATTAGTTGTCCAATGTGAATCCCATTCACATCAACATTTAATTAAGAAATGTAAGTTACAAATATCTCTCTCTTATATATATTATAAATCACATTTATAATATATATGATTAATATGGATATTTCTATCCACATTATTAATATCCATGATAATTAAATCACATTTAATCATCTTGGATCTCTTATTCTCATGTGTCCTAATAATATGAATTACATTCACATTATTCACATCTTTGATAATTAAATCACATTTAGTTATCTAAGATAACTCCTTTTATAATATGAATCAAATTATATTATTCATGAAATTTAAATCACATTTAATTATCAATTTTCTCAATGCTCAGATACATAATATCAACAATGAAAATATCCTGAACCCTTTCATGGATAATGCGCTTTCTCCGCAGATACTTGGAGATAAGGACAGTGCAATTGTATTGTTCCATGTATAGTGACTTGGATATTGAGATCTTATCTCAAATCCAGATCGCGGGCCTCCCATAGGTGCTTGATTAAATCAAGACCGCAAATCTAATCTTCTCATTATATATGAATCACATTTAGATCAATGTCCAACATTTGGACCATGATCAGATCACTTGCCTACTGAGAGGAGTCACTAAAATCCAGACTCGTTTCATCACCCCCTAGGAATTGATGCGCAATGCTTATATAATCGTTTACGATCACATTGCCCTTTGGTATTCCCAATACCTGTACATCCTGCATACTGGAAGACTCAGAATAAATCCCAAGTATTAGATCAACTTTATACTGTCTACTCCATGGTTTTATCAGTAAGTTTCTCATTCGATCACTGGGAGTCGATATCGATCATATACTTTCCAAAAGCATATATCATATCTAGGTCTTGATCATTATATAAAACCTACAAATTCAGTCAAACTTCCAAAATGAGACTACTGTGCACGGAATTTGATTCTTCCCAATATCTCACGAGTGAGCTCATGTCTTCCGGTTCAGTAACTGAACCTGTATAATTCCTTTGAGAGTTCGTATTACTCATATGCCCTTACATGCAAACTAGCACACCGGTGTATAGACCTTGATTAGGTCATCAACCTATTGGTCTGCCAAATGTACAAACACAGACATACATTAACACACCTGTCTCCGATCAGAGGATGTGTGCCTATATCATGACAGCATATGATATAGGATTTTGGTTATCTCGATCTCGTTAAGTAAACTCTTTGACCTAACTTTTCTAACACCTCCGAATCTCTATTCCTATGCATAGGACATGCATCAAGAGATCAGTTAGATATCAACCTAAATGAGAAAGGATTGCCATCTCCTACTCAGGCTGGAGATCATCTCTTAACAATCATTTGGCGGTGCTTGATGAGTCTTCAATCTAACTCTTTAGATATTTATCCAAGAACCAGCCTCTATTATTCAGTTATTGAATCAATAGTTGTATGATCATTAAGATGGCCATGGTACATAACCCTAATTGTACTATGCGACCTAATATGCAAATTATTTATTCTTTATTCCAGATCTCAGAATGATATTTGCAATAACATTTAATGCATAATGGCTTGCTGTGGGCTTGCATGTCCCGTTGCTGCCTCCCCTACAATAGTGCCATCTGAAAAACCACACCTGATCTAATGATAAAATGGTCGTTGTATCGATCGGGTGGATTTTAGTAGAAAATTTATTTTATTATATATACTCCTAAACTTAGATGTATAGTGCAAGTTTAGGAATGTCAAACTCCAGGAGACAAACTGTTGGAAACTCGAAGAAAAAAGTAGAAAATTATTGTTTAAGAGTTTTCTAACGTTTATTTATTTTAAGTAATTTTTCTATATTTTTATTTAATTTTTATGAATTTTTTATTGTGTCTGTGATATTTAAGTATTTTATAATTTTTTAGTATTTTAGAAAATGTTTGGAATTTTATTATTTGATTTTTATTTTATTATTTTTATGTCTTTATTTTTATTTTCTATTTTACAAAACTTTAAAAAAAATTTAGTATTTTTTAAGTTTTTATCTTTTTTTTAAAGTTGAAAATTAGGACTTTATTAACAACTATGAGGTATTATTTATTTTTAAAATAAAGCAGTACGAAAATAACTCAGCCATTGTCGGTCCCAAGTCCAGGTAAATGAGGAGGGTTGCGTTAGGTAGCCGACGACCAGTGTAAAATAGTGAGAGACAATTTTAGAAATAATACTTTTTTCTAAAAAAATACTATTTAAGAAGTTGCCTCATGACAGTCATATCTTTTCAACATGGATTTAATCAACCATACAGATATCGTTGGGGCGTTCCTTACTTGCGACGCATTTCATCGCCCGAATGCTATGAAAAATTGGCAAGGGCCGCTACATCGCAGCTTGGATGTAGTTCAAAATTTGCAAGTGTTCTCACATGAGGAATGCATGCGGGTAATTAAGCTAGTTCCGTTGCATCACTGCCCGGATGCAATCCAAAATTTACAAGGGTTCTCGCATAATGAATGTATACGAGTAAAAAAATTAGTTCAAAAGAGATTACAACGGATGTTGGGGATTGGTAGTTGGATTATTGGCACTTTAACTGGAAAGTTGATGGAGATAATGGATACGATGGGAAGAAGTAAGATTCATATACTATGTCTTCAAGAGAGTAAATGGGTTAGAGAGAAAGCAAGGGAGATTGAGAAGACATGCTTTAAACTTTGGTATTCAGGTAAAGATAAGGGAAGAAACAGTGTTGGAGTGATTGTCCATAAGGATTTGAAAGATTGTGTGGTTGAGGTGAAAATATTCGGGAATCGAATTACTTTTCTAAAATCGGTGCTTGAAGAAGAAAGGCTGAATATCATCTAAGTTTATGCACCGCAAATTGGTTTAGATGAAATGACTAAACAAGTTTTTGGGAGGATTTCGATAAGAGTCTACAAGGAATCCCACATAGAGAGATGATTTGCATCGGTGGAGATCTTAATGGACATGTGGGAAAAGATTCTTCAAGGTATGCTAGTGTTCATGGAGGACATGGTTTTGGGGATAGAAACGAAGAGGGAAAAGCCATCCTAGATTTTGCAATGGCATATGATCTTTTCATAGCAAACACTCACTTCAAGAAGAGGGAGGAACATTTAATTACATATAAGAGTGGGCCAACTAGAACGTAGATAAATTACTTTCTGTTGAGAAGAAGAGATAGGCTATGTTGTAAAGACTGCAAAGTAATCCCAGGAGAGAGTTTGACAACCCAACATCGTTTGTTAGTCTTGGATGTACAAATGAAATAGTTGGTAAAGAAAAGGAGGGTTTCTAAGATAACTAGAACTAGATGGTGGAATCTTCCATTGAAGCAAGCGAGCTTCAGGGAGAAGGTTTTAGAAGAATTATCTTGGGATTGTAGCGATAGTGCAAATGAAATGTGGGAGTCAGTAGCATCTTGTATCTGAAAGGTAGCCAAAGAGATTCTAGGCGAGTCGAAGGGAGGGGCTCCATGTCAAAAGGAGGCTTGGTGGTGGAGTGAAGGGGTGCAAGAGAAGCTAAAAAAAGAGCTTTCTTTAAAGTTATGTCTAAGGATAGAACATAGGAAAATGTTACAAGCTACAAAATAGCGAATAAGGAAGCAAAGAAGGCTGTAAGAGAAGCTAAGTCAAAAGCTTATGATGTTTTGTATAAAAATCTTGTTTCTAAGGAGGTGCAGATGGTTATATTCAAGTTGGCCAAAGAAAGAGAAAGAAATACCAAAGACCTTTCTCAAGTGAGATGCATTAAGAACGAGGAAGGTCATGTGCTTATTACTGATAAAGATATAAAGACTAGATGGGAGCAGTACTTCCAACTTTTCATTGGGGAAGGAAATAGAGATATCATTTTGGGCGATCTAGCTTGTAGCAAAAGTTACTTGAATCATGCTTGTTATAGACTAATACAAAGAAAGGAATTAGAGGAGGATTTGAAGGTTATGAGACCTGGAAAAGGTGTAGGACCGGATGACATCCCTATAGAAGTATGGAGAGTTTTAGGTGAATGTGGTTTGACTTGGATTACAAATCTATTCAATGTTAATTGGCGAAGCAAGAAAATGCCTGAAGATTGGAGGAGGAGTATCGTGGTGCCTCTTTATAAGAATAAAGAGACATTCAAAATTGTTCAAATTATAGAGGTATCAAGCTGATGTGTCACACTATGAAAATTTGGGAACGTGTGATCGAAAGAAGGTAAGGCAAATTTCTAATTTAAAAGAAAACCAATTCAGATTCATGCCAGGTCGCTCAACTACTGATGCCATCCATTTGCTGAGGAGAACAATGGAGATTTATAGAGCTAAAAGGAAGAACCTCCACATCATCTTTATTGATTTGGAGAAGGCTTATGATTCTGTCCCACGAGACATATTGTGGAGAGTGTTGGAGAAGAGACAAGTACCTGTCCTATACATTAACCTCATAAAGGACATGTATGATAGAGCTTTATCTTGTGTAAGGACACCGTCTGGGAAGACTGGATATTTTGACATCAACATTTGCTTACATCAAGGTTCTACTTTGAGTCCATTTCTTTTTACTTTGATTATGGATGAGTTGACGAGTCACATTCAGGATCAGTTACCTTGGTGTATGTTATTTGCTGATGATATTGTGTTAATTGACGAGACTAGAGATGGAGTAAATGAGAAGCTTGAGGTCTGGAGACATGAGTTGGAGACTAAAGTATTTCGTATAAGTAGGGCCAAGACGGAATACATGGAGTACACCAAGCAACGGTGAAGGAATCGAGGTGAAGCTTGGCGATGATAACATTCATAAGAGAGATTCTTTTAGATATCCGGGAAGTATTCTGCAACATGATGGGGAAATTGATGGAGACGTTACTAATAGAATACATGCAGGCTGGCTAAAGTGTAGAGGAGCCTCTACTGTTCTCTGTGATAAGAAAATTCCTTTAAAGACTAAAGGAAAGTTTTACAAAGTAGCCATGCGACCTGCTATGCGTTATGGATCTGAATGTTGGACTGCGAAGCATAGACATGTGGAGAGAATGAATGTAGTAGAAATGAAAATGCTAAGGATGTGTGGAAAAACACGTAAAGACTAGATTCAGAATGATGCAATCAGAAGAAAGTTGGTGTAGCTCCGATCGAGGATAAGATGCGAGAAAATTGCTTATGATGGTTTGGACATTTGTAGAGAAGATCAGCTGATGCACTAGTTAGGAGAAGCGAGTGTTGGGATGTTGGGTCGGCTAAGAGAGGGCGAGGAGGGCCCAAGAAGTGTTGGAAAGAGACTATACGAAGGGATCTTAGTTTTGTGAATATAAGCCCGAGATTGGCCTAAGATAGATCTGAATGGAGGCGAAGAATCCATGTAGCCAATCCTACTTAATTGTGGGAGAAGGCTTTGTTGTTGTTGTTAACATGGTACGAAAATTTTTTTATTTTATTTTTATCAAAAAGTAGTTGTAATTATCTTTAGTATGATATGTAGTACACATTTTTATGATTTATACTTATTTAGTTATGAATTTTTGAAGTTTTTATGTTTTTTATTTTTTTATTAATTTCAGTATTTGTTTTTTATTTTCTTCTTTGTTCATTTGGTAAAATACAGTAAAATACAATACAAATAAATTTTGTTAGATTTTTAACATGTTTTATATATTTTTTATATTTTTTAAGTTTGTTATATAATTGTTAGTGATTTAGAAACTTATTTAATGCTAGAAAATATTTTTATTTTTCAAAATACTAAATATAATGTGTATAGTATAGTGTAGGATATTTTTAGGTTTTATATTATATTTATATATTTTGTATTTTATTTATTATATATAGGATATTAGAGTATATAATATATACAACCATGGATATTAATGTAATTTCCTGGGAAATCTAGGAGTGTGCGTGATAGTATGCAAGAGTGTAGGGGCGTCATTTCAAAATTCCAATGAAGCACATGTTGTCCTCGTGACAGTTCCACCAACTGGACCAATTTATAATTATCACTTGATTAAGGGGTCGGCCTGTCGAAATCCCAAAAGGTCATGCGCCTGGGCCCGTGCAGCAGCTCGATGAGGACCTACTCAAAAATAGAACATATGACGGTGGTGTATATGAAGATTTTCCCAAAAGATCTCCTCCTCCTCACATGAGGAACATGTGAGGATCATGTGCGCCGGTTAAGGCTTAAGCTAGGTGATAGATGCGACATGTCGTATGATAAGTGTCGTGCAATCCGAGATGATCATGCGGATGATATGTCGACATGTGGCATGTTTTGGACTCTTACAGAGATGCCCTTGATCGTGCGACTAGGGATGAGTCTGGAAGGTCACCCTTGTTCTTCCCTCTATTGCAAATCAGGAGGTGATTCTCCTCAATTCAAATAGCGCTCGATCGACCATCTCCAAGTCGATCTCAGATGGTGCTCGAGATAACGTGTGTGCTCCGCTCTGATGTGCAACTGCATATGAGGATATTGCTCCAGGGGATGTTCATGTATTGCAGGGCGACAATTGTTCTTTGTAATGATAAAAAAACTTCTCATTCCAGGAGTTGGTCTCTCAATGGCTTTTGGCTTTCTATACTCTCATTGCTCCAGATTATTTGTTTACATACTGATGACAATTCGATGCAATGTTTTAGGAGATGCGTCAAATCAGGTTTGGGGTGGAAGTGTCTTCCCCAATATCGTCGCAGGTGGTTGTTGATTAGAGTCATTTGATCTAGTTTATTTGGGCTTGTGCTATATAAGAGGGGGCTTCAACGATTTGATTCAGATGATATGCTTTAGTGATTTCTTGCACAAGATGTCGATCAACTCCCTAGGTCCATAGGTCGTGTTAGAAGATGATCTAAGTCTCATGCTCACTACAGTAATGCTCTTCGATCAACGATGAAGGTTTGTTAGTAGATTCGTCTTCAAATGGTATAAATAGTACCCGAAAGTGATGAATCTTCGACTCGAGACTCAATTTCTTGGTCCAACTCATGAGATAGGAAAGTGAACGGAGCCTCTAGGTGAAGGTGGTTTGAGAGAGACAGGGATTCGATGCGACTTCACTAAGTCTGAGGAATATATGTGAAATGAAGGGAATTTGAGGATGACGGTGATGAAAGTAGTCCGATAAAGTTTTGTCTTGAAGTTGGATAGAAGATAGAGAAATAGAGGGGTTGAGGAGTGAACTGAGGAGGAAGAGGAAACAATAACCTAATTTGGATGTTGAGAACATAGCCTATGGAGTCGGAGTTGTACAACATATATAACAATATGGTCCCAAAACCCACATTTTTCATATTAACTTCAATTTTAGCGAAATCAGTTTAATTTTTTACATAATTAAATAAAACGAATTTTAAAACTGAGTTTTCTCGATTCAGAATTCACATGGACGAGTTATGAGGCCCGGAAAATTTAGGTAACAACTTCGTGGCTTCGAGTTCACTTGTATTTTTACTTTATATTTATTGTTATACTTTTTTATAAATTTGTAAAAGATTTTTAGAAAAGAAATTGAGTTAATAAGATTTACAAATAATTAATTAAAAATATGAGCAGTTTCTACATATAGTATTTATATACAATTGGGCACAAAACTCACATGTTTTATTCTAATATATTTTTGATATTTTTAATAAATAGTGTCAAGTACTAAACGATGTTTAAAAGTGAGTTTCATCGATTTAAAGTTTTCTATAAATAGTTATGAACCTCAGAAGTCCTCTTTTAGGTTCATCGTATTTTATTACTTTTGCGTTGAATTATTTTTCTGATATTTTTATAAAATAAATATGTTTTTGTGAACAACTTTTATAAAGAAGTATTTTGATTTGAGATTGTCTAAGTGATAAATAAAATAGGTGAAATATTTACTAAAAAATGGATAAATTATATTTTTGGTCTATGTTTTCCATTATTTTTATAAGTTAGGATCATTATCTCTCCCTACTTATTTTTTTGACTAGGTCAATATTGACCCGATCTCAGTGTTAGAATCAATTTTTATTTATTACATATCTACATCCTTCTTTTTATTTTATTTTTCTATTTTTATTATTTTATTTTAGATAAAATAAGTGTTAAATGTATAATATTAATATTTGTGATTAGAATGTTAATTAATGGGCGTTAGTAATTATTTGCATGTATTTACTAAGAATTTTATTAAAAATGAAAGAATAAAGGTGATGAATCAAAGATTCATCAAAGAGATTTGTCTGATAAACTTTTTATGCGGAATTTAAAGAACTTGTAAATTATTTACGAATTTTATTTTTTATGTACAAATTTGCAAAGGATTTTATATAAAATCATATACAAAAATTATACAAGTCTTATACAAGATTTTATATACAAAAGAATGCTATCTACAAGTTTTACATACAAGTTTTTTTAAAAAAATTATTTACACATATAAAAGAATTTAATAAACATAATTTACTACTAATTATAGATTTTATACACATGAATTTTACAACAAGTTTTTATACACAATTTTGAACACATATATTATATTCATGATTCAAAATAATTTTCCAAAACTAGTTTGCAAAATATTTTTTAAAATTATTTTACAATAAACTTTACAAAAAAATTTAAAAATATTTAAAAAAAGTTTACAAAATATTCTACCAAAGTTTCAAAAAATTGTACAATATTTTGACAAATTATTTTTCCAAACATTTTATAGACTAATTTTTAAATTCATTTTCTTTTAAAAAATATTACAAATATGTTAAAAATAATTATTTTGTATAAAGCAACTTATAAATCATTTTACTAACAAAAGATTTTACAAATATTTTACAACATTTCTCACAAAATAATTTTCCAGGGTTTTTATGAATAGTTTGCTAAGAATTTTACTAAAAAAATGTAAATATTTTTACAAATTTATTCATAATTTTTTTACAGAAACATTTTACAGAGTATTTTTATAAATATCTTACAAACATTTTTTCAAACTATTCATGTTCTAATTTTAGAAACAAGAGCCATATTATTAAAACACAATAAAGTATGAGTTATGTCTAATGTATATATATACAATATATATGGCATTCCCTTAAACTTAGCTCAAACTATGTCCTCATAGTGACAAAAAAGGAAAAAAGGAAGACATAACTCGTACAAGTATAGAAAAGTGAAAAGAATCCTTACTACAACAACTCAAAGAAGAAATAATAAAATGAATAGAAGTTGGCCATCCCTCCATACTTAAGATCAAATAATCCAAAGTATAGAAGATTTATAATGAGGATAACCCATGATAAGATGGTACAAACTTGGTGACTCGTCTTGTTCTCCCTGTACTTAGGGTAAAAGATCCCTAAGTATAGAAGAGAATATCACTATTGAGGGACAAGTGAGAGTACAGAAGAAACTAAAATGAAAATAAAAATGACGAAAAGATCGACATTACCCCCCTATACTTAGGGTAAAGGATCCCTAAGTATAAACAACAACACGACTAATAAAACATAATGGGAATAGAATAAGTAGGTGTTTATACCCTATACATAGGATAATGTACACCCTAAGTATAGCAACATCCTAAATGAGACATGCGCTGTAAGATAAAAAATAAGAAAGAAAGAATTAAAAGAAAACATGTTTGTACAAGAGGGAAAACACAAATATTTCAGAAAGAACTGTATAAGCTCAAGAATATTGAAGATTGGCCTTCTCATGCGATCGAGTAACAATGTAATGTACAAGAGATATGTCGACATTAGGGTCGTCCTCAGAGATGTCCATATATGAATCATAGGATCTCTGATTTGCATCGACGAGTGAGGAGCTATCAAGATGGCCGAAGAGATGCATAGAACTGACCTTTGAAAGACGCACCACAGTTTCTGAATAACTGTCATCATCAACAATGAAATAAGAAGAAGATGAATCATCTTCCAAAACTGTATCCTCAACTATGTGTGATTAGAGAGATGACAATGTAGTGTCTGAAGTAGATATGCAAAAGAGGTCAAACTCTACTACAGTCTGACCTATCTTGGTATAAACAAAGCCCTTATCAAAATATAAGTGAAAGAGTGCTCAATGTTCTTGCAAATGGAGGGCTCAAGTAAAGGGTATACAACTGAATCAGGTTCGACCTCCAAAGTATAATAATCACGTGGCTCTATAGATTTTGTCTCATTAACATATATATTGCGAATCTAATAAATATATCTCCAATTTTGTATAAGCGGATCACAAAAGGCTATGCTCTACGAGTTTTTCCTCTTTGGAGAGGAACTTATGTGTCTGAGTAGAATCGAAAAAGGTAGAATAATGTCAAATCCCAGGTATAAAGTCACATGCTCCTATGTCTAAGTGGTTGGTAACACACTCATCTGTTGCAAGATTCTTTATCTACTCTAAGATCAGTATTGTGTTGCTGGAGGGAAGAATGACCATGTTTGTCCCATAATCTATAATGGCCTCGGATACATGCATAAAAGGCCAACCAAGAATAATGACAACATCCTCTTATGATGCCAGGGACTCAGCATCTGATACAACAAAATCCAAAGTGAATTTTGTGTCTTGTACCATCATAACAATGCCATGAAATATACCCTTTGGCCTCTTAGCTGTTCTATCTGAAAAATGAATAATCATCCTGCTTTCTTATGAGAACCTAGGTGAAGCATCTTCACAAGATGGAAGCGTAATATAGTCACTGATGATCCATTGTGTAACAAGTATGCTGGAACTCATAATCTAAAATCTTACATCTGACAAATGGCACTCCCATACCTTTCTTCTTTTTCTTGGAATATGTTTCTCGATGGCACAACAAGTAGAAATAGTAAAAACTTGTTTCGTAGAATTCTAATTTCTCCTCTTCTTTCATCAATGAGTGATGTGCTTCTTCAGGCACTTCTTGAGAAATGTGGACCAATTCATCTAAAAGAGTGAGCTTAATCTCAAATCTGTATAGCATCTCATTTGTGAAATTTGATTGGTGGATCTTGTTGAAATTTTCTAATTTTGCTCCCTTCCTTAAATTTAAAGCATATAGGAAATGTATATGTACATCCTTCGCAATGGTATATTCACCCGTAGGATCATAGGAAGAGGAATTTTTGGATTACTGGGACTAGATCCAAACAAATCAGAAGAAAGAGAACTAGAAGATGAAGCTGAAGTCTTGTATTTATTCTTATTTTTGGATTTTCTTTTTTGCGAGTTTTTTTTTAATATTTACGACTTGATTATTAAGAGAATCAGAATCCAACAGTGAACATGCGTCGTCATCGACTATCCAATTCCCATTCCTATATGTATCAACAAGACTAGATTTCCTCTGCATGCATTGGGAACTAGAAGTAAAAGAACTCAATAACTTAGGTCAAACTAAAGTAACTGAAACTGATCTCCGCTCTCTGACAATGCTGAACATAAAATCTCCCTACGAAAGGCTCTTTTCTTATGAATCATATGAATGAAATGGTCAAATGTGGGACCATGTATATCATGAATCTCAAAGTGATGTCCCACATCCATATTGGGTTGTTTAAGACATTCAAAATGATCTATTGAATCTGGGAAGATACTCCTAAGGTAGCCGCCTGTAACACTGGTTGTGATATCAAAATTACATAGGTTGAAAAGACCACTGACACAACATTGGCTCATGCTCTTTAACGTATTGAACTAACACAAACTCTGATTGGAGAATAATCGGAGATGGAACTGGTAACTAAAAAGTGGGACTCTCTATGAATGTATCAACATCCATCATTTGTGTTGCCTCAATATCCGCATCAATTGTCCGATATGAGATAAAAATAATCATGAAAATGCTCACCCAAGATTGGCCGCATCTCGCTCGTATAATGTCTCAACGTCAGAAATATATATATATATATATATATATATAGAGAGAGAGAGAGAGAGTACCCAAAGTAAATCCTTGTTGAGATTACAGTGTGGACTGCCACACGAGGCATCAATCAATACGTGCTACTATGTGATCATACCCTGATAGAAAATATGAACCAAGTCTAATTAGGAGATTTTGTGATTCAGAAACCTCCATAACAAGATCTGAATTCTGAGTCAAATATCTTATAATGGCTCGAGGGTAAACATGTGAAAATTCTTTATTAACTGACTGCATGAAATTAGCTCGGCTATTGGGGTAAACGTTCTTCAAAAATGCAACTCGTAACGTACCGCAACTACCTCTCTCCTCTCCAATCTTCGAGACCATCTCATGGCTTTGTCCTTGCATGTCAAGGGAAAGTTCTTCATCATGGCATTCATTGGTGAAATATCTGGACAGACTATGGTACTACATATCTCCTGAAACTCATATACATGCTCATATGTCTCTTCATCTGGTTTTACATGGAATCTTGGCAACAATGAGACAAAGTCCAAATCAATCAGAAAAGTCAGTAAGTTCGATGTATAATTTGACTTCACTCTTGAATTGTGTAACAGATGCTCAGTCTGCACTCTCATCTTAGCAACTTGTGGACTTATATCTATTGAATAATATGATCTCAACTCACGATCCCCAAATCTCTGCCCAGCTATCGTAGGCGAGATGAAGACTGACTCGCTGGAAACAAAGAGATATGGGTAGAAAGAGATGGACAAGATAAGAAACTCAAGAAACAAAATGAGACAACCCTTTGAGATCAGAGTCACACTCGGAGAAGGAAGCAAGAAAGGGGATTAGTTCAAAATGAGAATTTTCCTGAACCATCCTAGGAGACATAAAAAAACAAGAAGATGATGATTCTCCATGATCAGAGTCTTGTCTGGAGAAGAATAGAGGACTTAACTCATGTTCAGAATACAATTTTCATGAACCGACCTAGATGAACGAGTTGGTGCACATGGAAGCGGTACCAGAGAGTAGGCCTAGAGATCACCTACCCATCATTGTGACTCAAGAAATTGGAAATAAGAAGTAAAATAAAAGAAACTAAAAAACTCAGACAATAAATGGCTGCTATAAAATCAAAAAGATGAATGCATGTATCACACCAAGTGCAATCAATACACAAACAAACCCCCAATTCACCTAGTCCACTAAATAAAGACCGTAAAATCTCATTCATTATCTTGTCAATTTTATAATTAGGTGATTAATCAACTGTCTTAGAACAAACTCACATGAGTATTCTCCTAGAATAGACCATGAACAAGTCATTGAAGGCCCCAAGTAGAGAACTGTCCATGTGAGAGCTCGAGACTAGTTCTAAGGAAATCCACTTCCCTACTCACGAGCTGCTTTTGCTAAAGTCTGAGGTAAGTTCATCAAGCAATAATGACTCTGAGAGTTAGGAGCCCAAGCGCTTAGGGCAAAAGTCAAGGGCTTTGGGCTCTGTTTATGTGTATACACCTCGCTCAGTCTAGAGAGTACCTGTGATAATGAGGGGATTGCTCTCCTAAATCAAGGAATCATGTTCATTAAATTTAATTTTATGGTCAAGTGAATTAAATAGTCCCAATTTTTTATTATAGTTTTTTGTTCTTTTTTGTTTGATGAAAATAAAAATAAAATATTTTTTATCGTTTTCCCTTTAATATTAAATAAAGTAAAATAACGAGAGAATATGAAAATGCAATGCACGAAAAACTATTTATGCATGTAGGGATAGTAGATGCACACATGTCCCCCACACTCTACATGTAAAGTGATCCACAAAGAAATATAAATCTAACCTATAAGCATGAGAATAGAAAAAGAAATTCTGTAACCTAGAAAAAGTGAATAGTTCAACATGGGAAGAACTTATTTTATTTGTCTAGGTTATTTGACCTTATGTCTAATTAACCTATGATATGCACAAGCAAGGAAATCCTAGAAGCAACTAGACACTCATAGAAAACCACATAAAACAAAGAAAAAGGTGATTAAAACCAAATCCATGGTAAGCCCCCCATGTGCACCAGCATTTGGCAAAATAGACCCCAAAGAACAAGTATTGGTCGGGTACAAGCTGGGATGCCTTTATGGGGCCCCTTCTACAAAAGTAAAGTACCTCTTCCTGTCTTACAAAAGACAATATAAAAAGTAAACAAAACTACAAACCTCATGTATCTATCTTGTGTTGCTTCTCTACAACCAACTCACAAAGAACGTCAATCTCCAAGTACCTTGGCTGCTGGTCTCCCAAAGAAATTGACTTCGATACCTAGGCTCGGACATGATGCAGATAGGAAAGTCATCAAAAGAATATAAGAAATAAAAAAGAGAGAAAGAAAATAAAAGAAACTAAAAACAAAACAAAAATACATGTCAATAATAGAGGAAAATGAAAACCCTAAAGTCTAGGGCTCTATATGTCTACCAAAGTGTTGTCGCCCTAGCAACGACACCATCTATGAACAACATATTGCATAATGTCTAAAAGAGATAGACAATGTTGCTGTGCTGACCAAACAATTTTTTTAAAAAAATAATCTTTAAATTTTTCTTTATACTCATGAACAAATGCATATAACAATAAGTACGTGTGTGTCGAACTCAGGGTGGAAATAGTGGAAAACTGAGTTAAATAGTAGTGATTAAGGGATTATAGTTTTGTTTTTTTATGATTTTAAAATAAATTTTATGAATATTATTTGATTTAATGAATTTTATATTATTTTCGTGACTTTACATATATATGAGTTCAATATTGTTGGTATTGATTTTACATTTATGCTTTTTATTTTTTGTATTTTATTTACTATTTTTGAGGGTTTTTAAGTGGTTTTGAGAATGTTTATGGGTTTTGAATTATTTTTATGATGGATAACAAGTTTTTTTAAAACATGATTTTTTTTTAGTTTTAAAATGCTAAAAAATAAGAAAATATTTGGTTTTTATTTTTACTTAAAGTCGACGAAAGTACCTTTGAAACTTCATGTTGTGCATAGTTTTGTGATTTTCTTAGAATTGGTTACGAAAATTTTAAGTTTATATGTATTTTTAAATTTTTAGGTATTTTAATATTTGAAATTTATTTTCTTGTTAGTTTTCGATGTAAAATATAGTAAGATATACTATATAGATATTTCATAGAATTTTCTAAGTTGCTTTTATATTTTTATATATTTTATACATTTATTACATTTTTATATTTTATCTTTTATCTATCAAAAATGAAAAATATTTTTATTTTTAAAAATAATATATATTGTATAGAGTATTGTACTATGTATTTTTATACTACGTATTTTATTTAGTACGTAATTAATGTGCTAATTACTTATTATATTGGATACATGTATATATGTAATTTTTGGAAATGAAGCTGTGAGTATAAAAAATGGAAGTAGAATGGGTATTCACAGAAATATCACTAGTGAACACATTCTTGACAATGTGCTCACAACAAGTATATGTACTTGCTCGCAAAAAGTAGGAATAATTGGAGTCCTTATGCAAACGTTACAAAAATCATGTGCGCATGCATATGTCTCAAGTCAGCCTGGACCTTTACATCAATCAAAATAAGATCGAGTGCAAATATTAAAAAGCACCAAGTATCACATGTCCAACCATGTGATTCGCGTTTGTATTAGGACTTATTCAGAATACAGAAATATTCGGGATAACGTTCGTAAAAGCCCCATAAAATATATCACCAAATACATGAGGTGCATGTGAGGCTGAATGAGCGGGGTGCCATGCATCTAGGATGATTTTTGAGGGAAATAATCAAAAGGATATAAACATATCTGGAGCACCATGTGCTCTTCCTTAATTTAATAATTGATCTACTCATGTTTACGTTAAGATCAATGAAGCTCTAGTTCTCGTTGATATATGGAGGTTGTGTGAGTGCAAGGGACTATCTCAGATGTTTCTCCTCAAGATGAATCTCAATCGGATTCAGGTGAACATTGAATTTTTGTACATATGCTTAGATTTCATATGTTTGCTCATGCAGGCTTTGATCTGGTACTGCTTTGACTCAGTTCATGCCTGTGATACCTCCAGAGAAGCTAGATTGAATCGGTTGCAAGTGCAATCAGATGAAGTGTATCTCTGATATATCAATCTCATCTCCAGGTGTTGTACTTTGTAGGTATTCCAACTGTGGACCCGGACCTACGAAGGCAAAAATTGAGTCAAGATGATTATCTTGGTCTCAAAATATAATAAGGGGATTTAATGAATGCATGGCCTCGTTGGATGCAGAGGGTGGAGTTGAACCATTGTTCACTAGACGTGAATAGGGAGGTAGATACATAGGATGGAATCAAAGCGCTGGTATGACATTGATGAGATGGATGATTGAAATTTTGCATTGGTCGAACAGACGAATCAGATAGGAATCGAGAAAAGAGGAAAAGTAGAGGGAGAAATCTAACTTGGAAAATGGAAGAAGAACGCGAGGGGATGAATTTGCATGGGAATTGGAGCTCGGTGGAGCTCCGATGATCTATTAAAGTTGAGACGAAAGGAGGCATGGTGCGACGTAGCAGAGCTTCTACATTGACATGATCATGCTACACTCTCTCTCTCCCTCTCTCTCTCTCGTTTGATAGGGAAGAGAACCAGAAGTTGTCACCCTCACAACTTCTCTTACTCACCGGAGCATGGATGAAAATGGTGAAATAAATGGCAGATCAGTCAAGTGTGAGGAAGTTGACAATTTAAATAGAGGAGAAGAGAAGGGAGATGGGGGAATGGGGAAATGGTGAGGAGGATGGTGCACAACCTTATGGTCTTAGGCCGTTGGGAGAGATGCCCACTTTAATAAATACATGAATAAAGAAAAATTAAAAATTAAATAAGTAATAAAATAATTGAATTTTGTAACAAAAATTAATTCTATAAATATTGTTATTTAATTGATTAAACACATAAATATAAATAATATAAGGATGTTTTACCTATATAATAATTACAATTAATGGTTTTAGATTATTTTATTTTTGAATAAATTTTATTTTTATTTTATTTTTTAAGATTAATTTAATGGTAAATAAATATACCTATGTACAATATTGGTAGATTATTCCTATATAATTAATATAATTAATTTTTATTAATATTCTTGTACAATTTTATTCGTATTTTATATCAACATTTTAAAATATGTAAAAAAAATACAATACGTGAAAAAATATAAAGAATTAATTATTTAAATAAATAGATATATAAATACATATATACATTTACAATCACGCTCCAAAAGCAAACTTTCACATTTTAACTCCAAAATTTATGAAACCACTTTCATTTTAAGGATTATTTTATTTTGAGTACAAGAAAGTCAATTTGGGACACTTTGAGTTCATACGGAGTTGATATCGATATTTCAAATATGGCTTTACAACTTTTTCAGGGTGTTGTCCCATTTATTTTATACAAGAGTATTTTTGCAACTATTTTTATGTACATGTTTCAAGAAGAAAACATTTTTATTTGATGTTGATTTAATCATTAAAAAATATATAAATATATTTACATAATGAATGAAATGAATACCAGAATTTGCTTTTCTAAGATTTTTATAAGTTAATGACCTAATATTCTAATACTTTATTCCTTGTCGACCATGCAAATGTTTGACCTGTCTCAGGGTTTCGAGCTAATATGCATCTATTACATATATACATCCTTATCATTTTCTTTTTCTTTTCTTCTTTATTCTTTTATTTTGGTATAAATAAATATTAAATATACAATATTAAACAATGATGTTATAATCTTAATTAATGAGAATTAGCATTATTTACATGTATTTTACTGATGATTTTAGGCCAAAATTAAAGAATAAAGATTATGAATTGGAAATTCATCAATCAGAGGAGAAGATGGAAGCAAGTGATCAAATAAACATGCGATGCGAAGAGCATAGCTTGGTGAGGTCTTAGAAGATGCATAGTAGCAAAATTAAATTTTTATTATTATATTTCAAAGAATATATTGTGATTGTTCCAAAAATCTCTTCATAACATGAGCCAAACCCATTAGAATGGTGGGCAAAGATGTACACGTGTTGAAATGAATGGCCCATGCCTGAAACCCAAGATGTGAGGGTGAGTTTGTTGACATTTGTATCTGTTTCATAACTTGAAATTTTTAAATCATTTTCTAACTAATTTATCTAATATGTTTTTGCTATGATTACATCTTCAACATGAAGTACTAGTCCACACATATGAAAGAGTGTCTAACACTTGATACTAAGATCTGGAAAGAGATACTTAGTTTGCAACATGCTGGACCCACTAAGAGGAAATCTTCGGGAGTATCCATCCTAGATTATTGTCGAACTGTAGTTGTGGGTGTCTTGGAGCAATGAGTGCTTACGGTCTTCCACCCTCACAATACATGAAACTACTGGGAGATGGTCTCAATCTGCTTTAATTTGTAAAAATGTCATATGGTATTCAACAAGTAGTGAAGATGATGGGCAATGTTGGAAGAAGACTCAAAAGTACAGACATTCAGTAATTGTTGTCAGTCATATTAATTAATGTTTTAACAAAATCGAGTTATGTGGTTGAAATTATAGGAAGAGATAAAAGGCTATAAATAAGGCTATCATTGAGGACGATGATGATATCGACAATGATGAGGAAGAGGAAAAGGACACACCACACACAATGGTACTCCACGAGCAATGATCCACGAGAGATATGAAGCTGTAGAGTGAAGAGAGAGGGAGAGACAAACGGAAAGCAAAAAAGAGAAGAGAAAGGGAATCATGTGAAAGCGGAGTGATGAATCCATGATTTGTCTACTTTATATGGAGATTCTAACATAATCCTTTTAATAAATCACTAAATGAATCCCTTAAATTGTGTTAATTAACATTGACTAACTATGCTAAAATAAAGTTTGAAATATGTAATGAAATCAGTTATGATTTTGACCTTATTTGAACGTGTTATTTTGTGTAAAAATATTAATTACATTAAACAATTTCTTTCTCGCCTATATTCTTTTATTAATTAACTGACTTAGCATAAAGAGTAAATACACATAAAAATAAAAAAATTACATGAAAACACAAAAATCCTACATTGCACATTTTATACATATTTTATCTTTGTCGATTTTTACTATTTTTTAACATGTTAAATATCCATAAAAACAGATTAATATGCATATGTTTTATATTTTTTAATTCACGAATTAAATCAAACTAAAATACAAAAAATAAAAAAATAAAAAAATACTGTATTTTATTATATGGAGAGTATCACCAAAAAACTTTTTGTATAGATGATCTCTTTTGGTTTTTGGTCCTTCACAAAAGTTGTAGATCTTATCGAGATGAACAACTTTCATGTAGAAAATTTCAATTTGACCTCATTTTATATTTATTTTAGATTTTTCTTTTATTTTTTTAATTTTTTTGGAGTGACAGGTGGTAGCTCTTGGAGATGCCATGTGTCACCCCATTTTCACTTCTTTTTTCCTTTTCTTTTATTTTATCTAGACACATGCATCGCATGTGCCTCCTCTCTTCCTACCACTGACCGTTCTTACCCATTCCTCCTGCAACTGTCGATCATCACTCTTCTTCCCCACAGTCGTTACCTCTCCATGCATGCCTCTGCCATTACACTTCCCGTAACGGTCAAGTGTTCTGCCACCTCCACTCCCTCCATCTCTGTGCACCACCTATAAAACCCAAACTCCGCATGCATCACAAACCATCCACCACTATACTAAACTTCTTCCCCGCTCCTGCCTTCTTTTCAGTGACACTAGTAGAGGGTTTCCTTGTTGGCAGAAAACGAGTGCCGGTCCAGGTGCGATCCATAGCCCTCTCCATGGTCATGTAGCAACTGTTCAAAGCTTGTGGAGCTCGATCCCTCCTTCACTAAAGACCTAGAGCAAAGACCAAGTAGGAGTTTAGAGCCCCTTCTATCAAGGATATTTACTCTGCTCCAACCTTCCTCGATTTATTTTAAGCTCTAGGTTGAAGCAACTGGATCTCTTTCTAAAGAACGAATTCCTCACCACAAAGTCCATCTCAACCGCTCTTGACCAAAGAAGCTTCGTCGCCTATAGAACTAGTAGTTGAGATCCTCCATAGCACCGTCTACTAGCACCTCTGGCTCCATACTCGAGTGCAAAACCATCACCAAATCCCCCTTCGCTCGTGCTCTGCCCCTAAAGCCACTCGCACCGCCTCGACTCGAGCCACTCATAATGCCTCAATTCTAGCTACTCCGTTCATAACTCTATAGCCTATGCAGATCTCCACTTACCTTCATGCCTCATCCTTCAGCCATTTCCCGACGACTACTGTTGGATCGGGCACCAGCCATTGTTCTAACAACCCCATGGTGGCCACACAGAGGCTTGGGAAGCGGACCTCACTCTAAAGCTCAACTCCGCAAGCAACCTTGCCTCGGGGAAATTGAAGTAGCCTCCTGCACCATGTGGCACCTCGAAGGGTTGCACCTCCATCCGAGTCACAACCTCTACCCGAGCCTTGGATCTCACACATGACACATATGAGGGTTGTGGCAAATTGCATCAAGAACCCCATACTTCATGAAAAATTACAAAGGGTACCCACTGATCGTCATCACGTGTCTCACATGTGGCTCGCTTGGAAAATTGCAGAAAATCCTAAGTAGTTTTTTCTAGTAGTAGATAAGTCCACTCAAAGGCCTCTTTGAGATCAAAAAATTATTTTATTGCATTTTAGTCAATGGAACTTTATTCTAGCATATCTTTCTCATCTTTTATCAATTTTATTTTATAATATGTCAATTTGAATGTTTTCATGTGCTATTTAATTCTAAATTCTTTGTGAACTGATCAGAGGTCCTTTAGTGATGATTATCATTTGAGGTATATAACTATATATGCAAGCCGAATTTTGATATATTTTTTCTATTATATATAGAGAAAAAATTTATTTAATTTATAGAGGATCAATTAAGAAGATTCTATTAAAATAATTATCTATTAATTATTGGTAATTACTCTTAAGGAATTAATTTTTGTAGAGCGAAATATGATTTGGATTTAATTTCATCTTTTTGACGAATAAAGAAATTATATGGTCTCTTAAGTTGGGTTTTTGACTGATAAATATATCTCTTCATACATTTCTGAGATATTGGATCACTAAGAGAATAATTACTTGTAGACTGTGATTTTTGGTATTATTCTGCCAGGATTATGGAGGTCTACATTTTAGTATTGCATGAGGATATTTATTATAGAATTCGATTCTTGATCTCTTAGCCTACAAGCTGAATTTAATTAAATATATATTTCTTGAAGATTTATCTATGGATTTGTGATTAATTAATTGAGCATTAGTTACTCATTTCTATTTGAGGATTGAAAGAGAGAAAAATCATGAAACAAGTGTTTCACTTTGCATGTGCCTCGCTGCTTTGCATTGCATAGATATTAATATTTTTCTCTTTATTTTCTCTTTATTTTATTACATAGATATTAATATTGCAATTAGTTAATCACTTAAAATAATTTAGAACCACGCAACTAAAAATCAAGGTTCCCTGTGTTCGACCTTGGTACACTTACCAAGTAAAAATATTCCACAATATTTATGGGTTGTTGTTTTTGATATATCATTTTCCGCCTCCTATACCGCTATTCATCTTTATTAAAGTGTTGGATTTTAGGTTCACCAGATGGTGTCGTTTTCGGTGAATTTTTAGGGTTTTAGATAATATTTGAAGTTAATTATCGTGTCTGTTATTTCTATGCCAATTTTCTTTTTTTTCCAATTAAATTTCAATATTTTATATATTTCTCTTTCATCAAATACTAACAGTATTTTCTATCTTTACAAATAACGAGTTCGGAGCATTTGGACAAAATTCAAGGATTTGTGAAGAAGATTGTTTTAATTTTTATTTAATGAGAGATAGAGAACTTAGATTAGGTTTACTTTTATGTAATATTTTCAGGGCCTCTTTAAACCCTCAAACTTATAACTGAACTTGACTGAACTATGGGGACACTTGCACCTCTTTTGACCCATGTTGTGTGGTAGGGACCCAAATGTGTTATTCCTAGATCTAGGACCTACACTCGTTGTAGAATAATATTTATTTTCTTGCGCTCGTAATTTTTAGTTCATACATTTTAACTAACAAGATGTACTGGTAGATCGTTCAGACTTAAAAAATCGAAATTCAAATTGTTCACACCAATAGAATTATCAGCTCAGGGGATTGGATCTGTGCATATCATTTAGTGTAAATTTTAAATTCTTTATATTTTATCCCACATAAAGAATGCGAGGAATCACTGTAATCTTCTTCTTCTTATCATGCATGACTTATTTTTATGCTTGCATCGACTTTCTCGATCCTCTCCACCTTAGTCTCACAATGTAGGATTTAAAGGAATCAGGACTATTCATTAGGCATGTGTTTTTGTGATTATTTTATTCTCAAGTGGCAACCCAAATTTAAAATCGAGACTGCTAATCAATGTGACTGTAAATAAATTTAAACAAAATTAACCGTGTATCTGGTGCAGTGCAACCCACTCATTGTACGTAGGAGAGAATCACACACTTAGGGTAGAGCCCAAAACCTATTCTCAATGTACTTTTTTAAGATTTTTATACCATTCAAATTAAAACTGAAAAGATAAGAAGCCAAACTCTTACGACCTTCACTTTGTTGAGTTGGTGAAACCAGGGATTGCTTGTCTACATATGTTGTTTGTTTTGTGTCTATTTTGCTTCTTGTTCGAATCATCTTTTTTTCCTCTCTTCCACCATGTATTCCCTATCTACCTCATATCAAAGGTCCAAATCATACCATTCGTATCTCCTCAACTAACCATATCGCTTCTTCATACTCCTTTACATCTAAACGTTCTTACGTACTTGATCCCCCTCCCTACAAGTCTAGCATATTGTATACTCCAAAGCATACCAACCCTTTTGACAAATATCATGACAATTTCATTGTTGAGAATGACGAATGGTCAAAGTACTTGGGACAAGATTACATATATACGCTTTTGACAGGAGGACTTCCTTCAGATGACCAAATAGAGAGGCATGTACCTTATATCCACCTTGATTTCATTGAATCTCACTAGCCTTCTTATGCTCTACTCAAGGAGCCCTCATACAAAGAGGAATGGATTCAGGATCCAACTCCACCTCCCTACTGTCGATGGACAACATATTATGAGGCTCAGATTGTCTCTACAAGAGACCCATACTCAACTTATGATTGCATACCTATGTCTAGGAATGCTGAGTATGGAACGTTAACCTCTCAGCAATATCATCCCATAGGTCATCCCATGAAAGAAGTTGATGCAATCTCTGATAATAGAAGGATCATATAAGTATTGAAAAAAGAGATTAAAAACGTTCGGGAAAAGAAAAGACTGAATAGGCTAGACGTGGTATAAAGGTGTATTCAAATGGAAATAATAACAGGGATCGTAATGACACTAAGGAACCATCGCCTCCTTTATAGCCGGAGTCACACTTACCACCCACTAGTACTAACTCCTTACCTTCCTAGTCAGTGTCTGTAGAGATACCACACCACAATCAAGAAAAGACCAAAAAATAGACAAACCCCGAAATCCCCAAAAAATGAAAAGACAAAAAATCCAATAAAAGTAAATGTAGGATGAAGTGGATGGTACTGCTCAAAGGGAAGATTTTTTTAAAGATCATTTATGAACTTCCCCTAACGAAGGCCATGGAATACTACCCTGACCTCAAAGAATTTGTAAAGAAGGAAATGGTGACTAAGAGGTCATGCAAAGAGATCTAGAATTGAAAAACATATCGTATCCATGGCCTCCTGCATAGTGTTAAGGAAAGTCAAAAGTCGTACGCTGAATTGACTACCTAAGGTTGAATGTACACTCAAAAATACCCTCTTCACCCATGGTCAGATTGTTTTCTACTACACAATAAACCTCCTCCCGACCACTATATTCTATGAACTTGGACGTGGACATGTTAAGAAGATGGGAGAAATCATTCTTCTTGACGATCAAACTAACAAACGAGTGAGAGGAACCATTTTTGTAATCACCACTTTACAAGATGCTCAGTTAGTGATAGACTTAATGGTCATTGATACAGAGCACCATGGGGAAATATCCCAGTCTCCAATTATATTAGGAAAGATGTTTCTGGACTTCGCTAAAACAGTATTATGAAATGAAGGACATTTGGTTTCCGGCATGAGGCCTACATACACATAACCGGACCTTTGAGAATACGTCCGACCCTAACGTAACCCACAAAGACCTCGACAATCGTGGCATGCAAGAAACTAATAAGACCCCCCCATGGTTTAGTCGATGTTGATGCCTATTTGCGACAATTTAAGTACCCATTTTTTATGTCAGATAATCATTGAGAACCCATAAAAATACACTTAGAACAAATAAATTACCGGACTTAGCCATATTTTGCACAAGCAAAAGTCTACGGTAAGTCAGGGTCGAATCCACAAGGACATAAAGATTCTACACTTTATTTTGGAAGTAAAAATACTTTTACAAATTGATGAGTTTGTTGCAAATTGTTGGAATAAAAAAATTGAAATGAAAGTTGGAAAACACAATAGTGCAGGTCGACAAGTGTTGATCACTCCCCTCCTATGCGACAACCTCCAATTAGACTCGTACGCATTAACTCTTCACGAATTTGGATATCCTAGCAAGGCAAGTTGGATGCAATTAAAACCGCAAATCGAGCTCGAACCTCGGGTCGTGTCCAGATCTCCAAAAGTCGAGGATAATCACCGTTAGATATGGATTGTCGCAATATTCTTGGCAAATAACTGCACGAATGAGAAGATAACAAAATAAAATGCATATAAAAATATAAAGTAATAAATTAAGAGCGAGATAAAAATATGGTGGTCAGCAACTCGAGAGGAAGCCTCTAAAGTCGAAATTGTAGAGGGTCTGAGGAAATGATGGTTGACGGATGTGTATGGTGTTGGATGATTTTTAGCGGCAATCAGGGTGGAGACTCAGGAGTTGGATTCACTTGGGGGAAAATGCAAAAGTTGACGAAACCACTTCAATTCTCTCATCAACGATTAAGATGTATTATAAGATTAGATGGGGTGATTATAAGGAGAGGGAAAGTTAGAGACTAGGAATGGGAGAAGTTTTGGACACCTATTATTCGATCCTTCCCCTATGCCTCTCCTCCATTTTATACATATTTGTGTAGTAATTCCCACCAATGGATGCATCTTCTCAATTTTAACATATGCATCTCTTCATATTGGTTTCGCACCCTCTTGATATAAGCACCAACTAACTTGGCACCTCTTTATATTGGCATTGCACCTCTTCATAAAAGAAACAACTATTTTGGCACATATTCATATTGTCATTGCACCTCTTGATAGAAACAACAACTAACTTGGCACATCTTTATATTAGCATTGCGTCTGTTCATAAAAACAAATACTAATTTGGCACTTCTTCATATTGGCATTTCGTCATCAAGGCATCTCATGCCTTTTTACATTAATGCATTAGTGACCCTTTTTTTTAATTCCTCACTAACGTTGCCCCCTCTCTTCATTTATATTTTTTATATCATTATTAAAAAACAATAAAAATATGGTGCATCCATTTTTTTGACAATGTTAGATATTCCAATTAATTTCAACTCATGATGCAAGATCACCATATAATAATTGCTAAGATATTAATTGAGAGTCAAGCTTCAAGGTAATGCTAAAAAGAACTTGAGGGCAAGAAACAAAAAAGATGTTTCTCATAATATAATTAATCATATGGAAAAAGAAATGAATATAAGATAATTAATTTGAAAATCATTTCATCTTAAAACTATTGCTAGATCCTGGAAGAGGGACAAAGTGTTAATGTATATTGCTTACGAGAGTCATGAAATATCTAATACATGTTACAAATAATGCACTTCCCTTGATTTATTTCATGCCATAAAATATGTGCTTGAGTTTGTGGACCGATGTAATTATGATCCAATAATGTAATGAATCGAAGACTCATCATACCTCCATGCTCAAGATTTACTAGTCCCTAGCAAAATGTAAATGAAGAATTTTAATACTCTAATGTAGACATATAGGTAGACCATAACCTCTAAGGGATATATACAAATATCCTTTATTTCATAAAGTTTGAGGGTGAAAATGAATCTTTTCTTACAATGCTTAATCATCTCAAGTGTTCTCAAGACCTGACTTAACGTAGAGAGTTGCTCAATTCGGATTAAATGATACCTAGCATCAATAATGCTATTAGACCTGAGGATATACTCAAGTGTCAATTGTACTTAATTGACCAAGTGCTTTCATCCACGATCCTCTAGCTATGATACACTAAGCCAGGAAATGCTTGAGATGAAGGCTCAGAGTATTATTACAAGCACCAACTTCATAATTAATTTAACACTCATCCCATCTTCCTCCAACTGGGCAGCAAGAAAAATAATGGGTTAATTTGTGGAGTATTTAGGTTACGGCTTATTTGGTGGAGATGTCTTTACTTAGGTTTAAATCTATAAAAAGATAATAGAGAGGTCTAATATGTGACGATATTTCTTATTATAAGATAATTTTGGAGAAGAGGAAGATATAGATGGCATATGATGGTTATGAGAAAAGAATTTTCACACAATGATTCTCCTGGTTTCTTCTTTTTCTTCTTATTCTTTTCTTTCTTCTTCTTTTTTTTCTCTTTTTTTTGCAATATCTCGTTTTTTGCTATACTTCTTTTTTTTACAATACTTCTTCTTTCTCCTTTTTTTACAATATCTCTCTTCACTTTTCAAGAGAACCAATGTGCTTTAATACATTTTTTCGGGACTTAAGGAACAATGAACATTTCTCTCTCGATGTATAATAGACGAAGAGGGAGAAAGAAGTCGAATGAAATGAAACAAGATGGATTATTAATGGAAGACTTTTATAGAAGTGGTGGATTTGATAAATATGTAGAATGTCAAGCAAGAGGCTGTTGTATGAAAATATCAAGTGTGTATAATAATTATGCATAATGGGCAATTGCTTGACAAGTTGGGAAGACTCCCTTACATTTTATGGTGGACTCTCTTCGTCACATATATTAGGTGGAAACACTCTCTACTCCTCTACTCCCTGATAAGCTCACCATCTCATAAACTCTGAGTACCACCATCGTCAGACCCCCGTGGCCTTTTGTATGTAAGGCTAGTATCACGGTACAAAACTCTTGATCTTTTCAGTATATACTCTTCGAGTTCATTATTGATACGAAGTGTTAAAAGTTGAATTGAGGCTAAGTTTCTTGATTTAAATGCAAAAGGATAAAAGAGAGTCATAAGCATTGTAAGATCATGTGGTATTTAATATTGAAGCTATTTTTCTCCATATATTTAAACTTGAAGTGTTGAAGTAGGAAAAACATGCAAATGAGTGCAGGAATATGAGTGCAGGAATATGATGTTATATGCATGAAAAAAATGCAATTTATTGGTGGTGTCTCCTCAATGCTTAAGATTTGCCATGTCCTCATGGTAAATGCAGATGTAATGAACTGGGTGGAGAATGATAAGACAATGGGTGCATGTAGACATTTGAAATTGGAGAAGGTTTCTTATTGTTTGTTTGTTTTTTAATGAAAGGACCCCCATGCTCATTTAATGCATAGTTTTTGGACAATTAAGTTGTCATGAGAAGAAATTAGCCAAGCTAAGAAGTGTGTGCTGGTTTTGATGCCCCCAACGGGGAACCAATGTTAGGTGTACCTAGTAATCCTTGTTACCATGGCATCTGTATTGCAAAAATGGGGGTGATATTGTCCGTGTAGTTTTAGAATCATAGAAAGAAATCGAACACCTAATTGAGTAACATTATGTGTGATTATATTTGGTGAAATGATAAATATGAAGGTGGTAGGTGGTGTTGGTATGATGAAGAAATCAAGGTTGAAAACATTATGGTCAAATTCCTTCACAAATTCTTCAAATTGATATGATAGGTTGGGATTAGGCTCGGACAGATCAAAAATTGGTGGTGCTCTGCTCATTAAAAAAACTTGATCTACAAAGTAATGCTTGTCCTTAAACATACATGAGGAAATATTTTCTTTTTTTAAATCATCATCCCAAATGACTTCTTTCATCGTATATACCTTAACACTTTGATCAATCCATTATGTGCAATAAATTTGTGGTGATGTTTTGGAAAGATGAGAGGGCGGCTATGTTGGATTATAGTCAGAAGTGGGTTCCATTGTTGACATAAAATGCTCCTCTTCTATAGCTACCTTTGGAGGAAATATGACTGTCTTGAGTGGATTATGCCAAGGCAGATCCCCAATGGTCAAGCATTGATCCTTTCGGACTGGTTGAAGGGTTTCCTTCATTTCGATTCATGTATAATCACGCGACATGCATTTTCCATGATGCATAAGTGGCTCAATATCGAAAGATGGGAATTGGAGATCAGCTACTGAGTACGATGACTCATCTTCCCATATTGAAACAAGAGTAATTCGCTCCTCTAAATTTTGATCAAAAGTCGGTGTGGATTGGCATTGGTTATATATCTCTCTTTATTCTTCCAAGATTCATCATAAAGATCAAAAGATGGCATCCACTCTAAAAAATATGATAATTATCCATAGGATCCTCATGAGGCTCTAAGTTTATGGGATTTATTTCTTGATATGAAAATATTAAGGAATGGGATGTGTGATCTTGCTTTGATGTTGGTGTAGTATCTCTGTCAAATGTTTGCACATCTTGGGTGGATTTAGATAGGGTAGTTTGTGGTGGGGTGATTGTGTTATGACCAATTTATTGGTGAGAGGCGTTGACAAAAACATCATACTATGTAGTTTGAGCAGGTAGCTGTGGTTGATAGGGTAATAGGGAAGGGGTTTCAATATATTGATTTTGGAGCTCTTGAGTTTGAGCCACCTGTTGTTTGAATTTGATCAGGTCATAGTAGTCTGATGCAATGCCCGGATTGGTGCTATCCCTTAATGTGTTTGTAATTGTTGAAGGAAAGCATCTTGTGTCACTTGTTGTTTTGCCATGCATTCTAATTGTTGTATGATAGCCATAAATGAGGTTGGTTCATCAGCCATGTGTCTAAGAGGTGATTATAGGTTTAATTAAATGTGATAAATAAGACATTTCCCCATTATCAATCAATCACAATACAAACGACAAACAAATTAGGGTTCAATTATGCACACAAGAATCCAAAATTTACGTTTCCTAAGAAATCTAGCGGTTCAAAATAATTCTGAGTACCAATGAATCTCGAATTCATCACTCTAAATCTCATTTTTTAAGATCAAATCCCCTAAAATCAACAACATTCCTGCATCTATTATGCATAATTAGCATTCATGCTTGATTTCATAAGAATTGTATTTAGCACAAATTTCTTCACAAAATAAGAAGCCAAAAATCTAAACCAAAAGTGACCTGTAGATAGCCTAATTTCCCAGATTTTTAACTCATTCATGCTTACTCCAAATGGCCCAAAACCACTTCCACTGTGTACATATCACTAACAAGAATAAATGAAAAATACACAAAAATAACTAACCCAGATAAGTGGACCCAAAACCCAAACCCTAGTTTCAGGATTTCCGGACTAAAAACCTCATATCTTCCTCATCCAGTGTCCGATTTAACCCTACTCACTTTTGAACTAATGTACATTCAATTACCTTCAAAACAACACCAAGTTCAAGTGAATCGGAGCTCATATGTGAAAGTTGGGTTTTGGGCCTCTTTTGTATATTTTATTTTAGCGGTTTTTGACCTATTATTTATATACTTATTTTATCAATTCATAAAAAATCCAAAAATTAGATTAATGTGTAATTATTCATCTCTGATCTATCATATTTTCTCCGTATTTTTATCTGATCTAAAAATGACATAACAATTGCAAAACCCCAAAATCAAGGTGTTCTATATACATGGGATACCCCAAAAATACCACTTTGTGCAAATGATCGATTTTGGTTTTGATATCTTCATGAAAGTTGTAGATCTCATCGAGACGAGCAATTTTTGTTAGGAAATTTTTCTGATCCGAGGTCATTAGTACTTTTTATCGATTTTACAAAATCTTTTATTTTCGAATTTTCTGGTGCTGACACGTGGCAACACCTGGTGCTGCCACGTGTCAGCCACTTTTGGGCCTTTTTATTATTCGTTTTTATTATAAAATAAAAAATTAAAAAAATAAAAATAATAAAAAAATTATATAAATGGGTCGCATGTGCATCACACGTGCCTCCCAGGCACGTGCTCCGTACGTGCCTTCCTCTCCTTGCGCACCCAGCCGCCACGTAGCGCACGCGGGGCCGTCCAATCTTTCCTAATCGGACGGCCGCTGCGCGTCTTCCTCCTCCGGCCTCCTTTCCCTTTTCGACCGCCCATCTCCCCCGCGAATCACACGCCGCCCGACAATCCCGCTCATTTCCGATTGTCGCCGCCGATCTCCCAGATCTCACCGCCCGCGTATCCCCCGATTCCCAATCCAATCATGGCCGTCTCATCGAATCCCTTTCCGATCTCATTTCCATCGTCGGCGAACTCATTCCCCTATTTAAAGATCCACGCCACCCCAGAGGTTCTCCATCCGCCGATTGCACTAAAAATCAGAGCGCGCGGTGGTGATAACATCTGCTCGCCTGCATCTCCGGTGAGATCCGGCCTCCCCAGCGGCCGTCGCAGCATAGCCGAGCTCCTTCTCGAATCGCTGCCCGCTCCGACCTCGATCGTTGAGCCCTCTTCCCATGTATCTTCTCCTCACCGCTACTTCATCATCTTCACCGTTCTTCACCCTCCTCCGCCTCGAGATCCACCTACGACCTCCGACCCTCCTTTGGTCGTTGATCCATCGACTACCACCGTACGCTCCTCCACCATCTCCATTTCCTCCTGAGCGTTTACACCACCACAACGTCACGCCGCCTCTGGGATTCTTCCTCGGCCGTGTATCGGCTATCGCTTTCCCCACCAACTTCGGCTACCCTGCATCGTCACAATCGTCAACAACCACTCCGGCTAACTCCACCGACTTCGGCTACTCCGCATCGCCACGATCATCGACAACCACTCCGGCCAACTCCACCGACTTCACGCGAACGTCAACACCAACGAATCATCAACCGCCACGACTCCATCTTCTCCGACTCCTCTTGCCGGACATCAACGCCTCCTACTGGAGCCCCCACCCTTCGTCGCTCCTCCATCACCTGCACCGGGTGCCAGGCCCGAGGCCCCCACCTCTCGTGCACAACACGTGGTGGGGGAACGTCCACGTTAACTCCAGGTCACACGCATTGCACGTGACCCTGGGTCATTTGCAGCAAGACCCCCGGTCCTCTCCCTAATCACAGCTGCGTCCCGCCTTCCAAGGAGCATGTGCTCCCTTGGACTTTTTGCAGTTCTACCCCGGAATAATTGATAATTACAAATTCCCCCATTGTCCTTTTTATATTTTTATTTATATTGCACGTATACCCCTGTATTCCCCTGTGATTTTAAACCTTTTCTCTACATTATTTTATCATCAAAAAATTAGCATGATGTTTGTTGATTAATTCTCTACGCTTTTGACATATTGTAGACATTTTTGTGATTGATGGTTAATTAATAATTAATGATTTTGTGGAAATTTGTATATTTTACCCATTTCTTGCTCTGAAATTCATAGTTGATTAACCATTGCTCTAAAAATCCCAAAAAATCATATAATGTAGAATTAATTGTGCTTGACATTGTGCCCAAAAAGATTTGCATTTGCATGCATAATTTTCCCTGTAAAAATCATTTTGCATATTTTAGTATTTAATTTTTAATAGGTATTAGATCTCAAATTTTCGAGGTTTAGGATTTTTCCTAGATCAATCACATAGTGATAGATCTTAGATAATTTTATCCCTTAAAAATACATAGGTTTAATATTTATTATAATTAAATATTGAAATTCATTTTGTTTGCATTTAAAAATCCATAAAAAAATCATATTGCATCCAAAAATTCCAAAAAAAAAATATAGTGCATTCATTTCATCATCTTTGACATTGTGGCCAAATTTCGTATTTTTCGGACATCGTTTGAATGTATTTTACATTTTAGTCCCTAAAATAGGCCAAATTTGCACTTTACACCCTTTATTGCATTGAAAATTCCAAAAAAAAGACTGCCTCGAAAACCGCGTAAAAACTTTGATAGACATCTCTCTAGGTTGTTCCTTTACCTCCTTGTGATCGACCTTGGGACTTGCCCAAGTAAAATAAACATAAAACCACGCGATTAAAAATTAAACATATTATTTGTGGTTATTTTCTTGACTGTTTCCGATTACCGCCTACAACACACGACACATTCATTTTAACACGAAAGATAAAAACAACTTTTTATACCGGGCATTTCTGGATCCGTCAGATGGCACCGTTGCCGGGGAGGCAAACGGCTTAGATTTTTGTTTTGAAAATTTTCGTTCGGTTTTCCGTATTCGGGTAGTCTAACCCCCGAATTTCGCATTGTGAATTCCATTTTTTTCTATAATTTATTTTCAGCATTTATTTTTCATATATTTTGAGTCACTCTCTTACACTATCTCTCTTATTTTTTCTTGCGAGGTACCCGATACGTTGAGTGGTTTATCAAGAACCGATGCAACTTCACCGACTTTTGCAAAAGTCGCAATTAAAATTAAGATCAAGTCGAGTCGTGAGAGAGAGTAGAGTCTAGGTTTTTAATTCCTGCAATTTTTAAATTTTTGTAATTAATTGCTTATTTACAATGGTGTTCGTTTGGACTCTCGCGTGTGTGGAAAGACCTCTGACTTATTCTGTGGTGTATCGTGGTCTGTTTCACTCTTCGGTGAGGGTGGGGCCCGACTTGAGTGGAGATCAGGTTAGACCTGCACATATGGCTCTTAGAGCATTTTTAATTCTTGATTGTGTTCGTAGGACCTTAAGCCACACTACACATTGATTGAGACACACATAGATCGTTCAATTTAGCCAAAAAATAACTCATTTCTTCCCCGCTAATAGAACTTTCAGCTTAGGTGCGGTTTTTCATCAGCTTGCATCTCATATAGAATAATTTTCAATTTTTGTCTAGCATCACACATGGAGATTGCGAGGATTCACTGTAAGTCTTCTAACTGAGCATACATCATTGTTTTTGCGTGCATCGACTTTTCCCGAATTTCTCTCTCTTGTTTTATCACATAATTCAAAAGGAAATTGGGACTGGACGATAGACGTATATTTTTGCTCACTTAAATTCTTCAGTGATCACCAAATTAAAATTGGGACTTCTAAATATAGCCGATTCTAATTTAACCATAAAATCAAGAATTCTTGCGGGAAAGCAACCCCAACATCGTTTGTTTTTATCTTGCAGCGAGAAGAGAGACACACACTAGGATAGAGCCAAGCCAAGATTTTCATATAGACTACTGATTTTAAAAATGATTAGCTACTTCTCAGTGAGGAATACAGGTAGCGGGTAAACGGTCCGGACTTCCTTAGCAGAGTGGATGGTTTAAAGGACACTGCGCAAGGCTCCGTCCTTAAGTAACACGGGTAGCCGTTTTACGGTCCGTACTTACTCCTATACTGGCTGAAAGTGGATGCAACAAGTCGTACGAACTCGGGACAGTCTTTAAGGGAATTTTGGCACCTAACAGCTCGTTAAATGGTTTGCAAGATTGACTTTTCACCAACTAAAATTGACAAGATAATTGGCCAAACTCTTACGGCCTTCACCGTGTGAGTTGGTGAAACAAATTTTTGTATTGTGTTTGATTTGTGCGTAAAACTTAGTTGATCATCGAATACCGCACACTTGTGCCTAGATCATAATCCATACACCTGTTGATAATCTCTTGATTTCGAGGATGGAAGACTGTGGTAATTTCTGTTCGGACTCAACGAACCCTTTTCTGACCGCCACAAACTTTCCAGTCTCAAATGTTCTGAGCCACTCTTACTCAGAACCACCTTGGATTCATGGACACCTTCCCCTTGAATCTTCCTCTTATAATCTTTTCCAAAATATGGACTCCAATTTCTCACAATCTGAAGGTGAAAAGGAACACTCACGAAAGATGCCTCCAAAGAAGAGCAATCGGGAAGAGGAACTCAATGAAGATCCTATGCAAATGGTTATCGCAAGATTAGCCACGTCTGAACAGCAAAAAAATTTAATAAGGGAAGAGCTTGAATGGTTAAATGCAGAGGGAGAACCACCAATGGAAGTCGCATACAATCCCGGGCAATATAGAGTCAGAAATTACTTGCAGCCACCTCAACCTGAGGTTCACCATGAACTGAAGCCACACTTCATGAGTCAATTACCATAATTTCATGGTAGTGCAGATGAAGAACCATATGAATTTTTGCGGGATTTGGAGCTAATATGTTCTAATCAGAGGCACCCACAAGTCAACCAAGACTACATTCGTCTCACTACATTACCTTTCGCCTTGAAAGGCAAGGCAGATTACTGGGTGAAAAATTTGGGAGTGACGGTGACCACTTATGATAGGTTTAAAAACCTATTTTTGAAGAAATTTTACCCCGTGAGTCAAACCAATCAAATGAGGACTCGCATCACTAGCTTCTCTCAGATGCCGAATGAACCACTTTGTGATGCATGGGATAGATTTAAAGATCTGCTACAGAAATGTCCCTGCCATGACCTAGATAATAACATCTTGGTCCAATCACTCTATTCTGGCCTTAACCATGGGACTCAGGGTTTAGTCAGTGCTGCCTGTGGAGGAAATTACACATCCCGAGGTGCTGATACAGTCTGGAAAATACTGGAGCAAATGGCGGAGACTAGCCGTTCACAAATCGCTAGTAGAGCTTAAACTGAATCCCTAAACACCTATCAAGCTAAAGGAGGGAAGCAAATTATCGCAGAAATAGCAGAGGACTTGATTCCCAACATGAACATTATCGCAGATAAATTAACAATTGTGGATCTCATTAATAAAAGGGTGAACGACATCTACAATCGGATCTCCCAGTCCAAAGCAAATGGTGGAACTCACTGAGAAGGTATGCAAGATAGAGATACCTACTGCATCTACGCCCCCGATCTATCATGTGCATCATGTCCTGAAGGAACCAGGATCAGGACAACTGTAATCATGGGTTCAGGACCAATCCTATGCCCAACCTTCCCAGCAGTAACCTCCACCAGCCGAGACAGTCGAAGAAGCCCTGCCTCTGACAGTCGAGATAAAGGCATCTGGTACACACAGGATAATACCCGACAGGGTAATACGGGGGACCGTCAGCAATATTAACGTCCACCCACCTTCTACAATGCCGCATTTCCCACAGCTCCATAGCACACTCAGCACTCAAGGCAACAGCAACCATACAACCGTCAGAACCAACCTCAGCAACATCGTCAGCAATATCAAGCTCCAAATGTATCATCTTAATCATCCAAACCTTCAGAAGAACCTGTGGATATCCAGAGACAAATGCTGGAGGAAATTCGCAGCTTCCGAAATGAACTGTACGATCTATGGGTAGATGTTAATCGTCTATCCCGTTGGAAGGATGAGCAGACAGCCCCAGCCACAGCCATTCCCGCCCAAGTTCAAGCTAATCCCAATAGCTTGAACAAATCTCAGTCATCTCAGTACAATAGCCAGGTATACTATTCAGATTTTTCCACATCTGAACACGAGATCCTTTCGTTTGACAATATTTAATGCCATGTCACTCAGGAGCGGAAGGACCATGGTTGTACCTGACCGGGCAAGGGAAGCAAACCATCAAGACTCAGAAGATCAACCAGAGGACGCTTCTGAGGATGAAGAAGAAGGACGTCCGAGGATTCCAGTTAGAGATAAAAGAAAAGCATCTATGGAGACCGCAGAGGACCTTGAACCTCCAGTTGCTGCAAAAATACCTTTGTCACCACTTCAGCAACATGATTATTATCAAAAACATTATGATTGTAATAAGAACTCCAAATCCAATAAAGATGCTCTTATTTATGATTCTGGCTCTCTTTCTCCTATATCAAATGCTTCCATTCCTTTTCCCCCACGCTCTTAAGAAAGGAAAACAAAAGAAAATTTTCCAGAGTGACCCAGTGATGGAAAAGTTCTGTCAGCAGAATATCACAGTGAAAGTACCCTTTGTTCAATATGTGACCAGTAATCCAGCATTTCAGAAGTATTTGAAAATGAAATGTACCCCCACCTGGACTCGTACAAAGAAAACAAATCAGTTTGTGGAGACCCATGTTCTTACAGTGGCCACCACCAAATGCGTCAGAAACCAGCATTTACCGAGGAAGAAAAGAGATCTTGGTGCTCATTATGTGGAAAGCCGCATTGGCGGCATTGCGTTCTCACGCACGCTTTTAGACAATGGTTCTTCCATCAATCTTCTTCCCTTAGCCTTATATTACCGATTGGAGTTAGGTCCTCTTCAGAAATCATTATCTTTACTCCAATTCACTGACAAATCTACTAAAAGACCTAAGGGAGAAGTGAAAAATGTTATCATTATGGTCGAGGGTGCGGAATACAAAGTGGACTTCACTGACCTTGATATGGAGACCCCGAACCATTGGAAAGAATCACAAATCATTCTGGGAAGACCATTCTTAAGAACCGCCAAGGCTGTATTCGATTACGGTACCGGTTTGATGAAATTCCGTTCCCTAGATGGAGAAGTGGATCTGGAGATGAAACAAACAAAGTGGCAAAGACCAGATTCTGAATCCACCACTGAAGATGTCGAAACATCTGAGTGTAATCTCATAAGCACTACTGGACCATGGGACCAATTGCCAGATCTTCAGATTGATACCATCACAACAGAGGAAGAAACAATGCGCCATACAGTATGTGAGCTATTGCCAGACAAATCTAAACACCTAGATGTTTATAATCTTGATGACACAGAAATCCGTTCGGATTTGTCATTTCCATCTTCTTCAGGAAGATCAAGAAAAATCAATGATGAGTCAGACGCGGCTTTGGCCGAATTACCGCACAACTTTTGCGATCCAACTCACATTTCTTCAGGATTAGTGGCTAACATATCACAAAATGATCCATCGCCAACCAGCACAGAGCCGGACTTAAAAGACATTCAGCCAGACTTGATTGATGATTTAGAACTTCCAGAGGTGAAACCTCTCCCTCCCACACTGAAGTATGCATTACTCAATGGACCCAAAGATAAATTCCATGTGATTATTATCTCATCATTAACCATGGATCAAGAATCTAGACTTCTAGAAGTCCTTGAGTGAAATCGAAAAGCCATTGGTTGCACTGTGTCGGATCTCGTAGGAATCAACCCTACTCTCTGTTCACACCAAATTTATGTTGAGGATAACGCAAGGCCTTCCCGTGAATTTCAGAGAAGATTAAACCACAATCTTCGGGAAGTAGTTAAGAAAGAGATATAAAAATGGTGCAAAGCAGGTTTTATATACCCCATTTCTGACTCCAAGTGGGTGGCCCCCCTTCATGTCGTCTCGAAGAAGTCGGGAATATAGATGGTCACCAACGATGAGGGGGTAGAGATCGCGACCCGAGTACCCACGTCGTGACGTGTCTGTGTTGATTACAGGCGCCTGAATGCTGCGACCAAGAAAGATTACTTTCCACTGCCATTTATTGTTCAAATCTTAGAGAGACTTGCAGGGAAGGCATTCTTCTATTTTCTTGATGGGTACTCTGGGTACAATCAAGTAGCTATTGCTCGAGGATCAGGAAAAAAACCACATTTACATGTCCCTTCGGTACCTACGCATTCAAGCGCATGCCATTCGGGCTTTGTAATGCCCTAGGCACATTTCAGCGGTGCATGATTGCCGTATTTGCCGAAATGGTGGGTGATTTCCTGGAAGTCTTCATGGATGACTTCTCGGTCCATGGTGATTCATTTGATACATGTTTAGCGCACTTGGACTGAGTCCTCAAGAGATGCAGGGAGGTGAATTTGGTACTCTCATGGGAGAAGAGTCACTTTATGGTGATTGAGGGTATCGTGTTGGGGCATGTCATCTCCAAAAAGGGAATGGAGGTCGACCCTGCCAAGGTGGATGTGATCAAGAAACTTGAGCCACCAAACAATGTCAAGTCAGTACGGTCTTTTCTAGGTCATGTTGGATTTTATCGAAGGTTTATCCCTAATTTTTCAAAGATCGCTCGGCCACTGACTGATCTCTTAAGAAAAGACACTGAGTTTATTGTAAATCACAAGTGTCTTGAGGCCTTCGAGCTCCTGAAAAAGAAAATATGTGAATCGCCGATATTACAAGCTCCCGACTGGTCTCTTCCCTATGAGATCATGACTGATGCATCGAATTTTGCTGTCGGAGCAGTGCTTGGACAAAGACGAGATGGGATCCCTTATGTGATTCACTATGCTAGCAAAGTATTGGATCCTACATAGAAAAATTATACAATGACTGAAAAGGAAATGCTCGCGGTTGTGTGGGCCCTTGAAAACTTCAGATCATACATATTGGGCTCCAACGTGACAATTTTCACTGATCATATGGCAATTAGATACCTCATGGATAAGAAAGATGCCAAGGCACGACTTTTGAGGTTGAACTTGTTAATCTAGGAATTTAATTTGGAGATCAAAGATAAACCTGGAATAAAGAATGTTGTTGTTGATCTCCTTTCTCGAATTGAGAAAAATGATTATCCAGACACTGGACCTACTAAGGAGACTTTTCAGACGAATCTGTTTGCGTTATTGATTCAACCCCATGGTATTCCAACATCGTGAACTATCTTGTCTCCAAGAAGGTTCCCTTTGGTTGGACCAAGAGAATGATTGATAAACTGAAGTCAGATTCAAGAAAATACCATTGGTATGATCCTTTCCTTTTTATGAAGGAGCGGATTGTGTCTAGAGAAGATGTATTCCTCAGGAAGAATACCAGTGTGTCCTCACACATTGTCATACTCTCGAGGCTGGAGGGCACCATTCGGGAAAGAGAGCCGCACACAAGGTACTCAAATGTGGATTTTACTGACAGACCTTATTTCGTGATGCTAATGAATTTGTACGGTCTTGCCCGATTTGTCAAAGGATGGGAGGGACTGTTGGTTATAGAGACGAAATGCCCATGCAATCAATGATTTTCTGTGATGTTTTCGATGCACGGGGGATTGATTTTATGGGTCCCTTTCCCAATAGCAATGGATTTGAGTACATCTTGTTAGAGGTTGATTATTTGTCTAGATGGGTAGAGGCTATTCCAACCCGAACCGCAGATAGCAAAACCGTCTGTAAGTTTATCAAGGATAAAATCATTGCAAGGTTCGGAATATCAAAAGTTTTAATTTCTGATGGAGGTAGCCACTTTGTGAATAAGGAAATGAGATCTTTGGCTAAAGAGTATAAATTTGAACATAGAATAGCCAGCCCATATCATCCACAATCTAATGGCATGGCAGAGGTTTCTAATAGAGAGGTAAAGGGTATTCTTCAAAAATTGGTTTGTCTAGATAGGAAGGACCGATCAAAACTATTAGATCAGGTTCTGTGGGCCTATATGACAGCATATAAAACTCCATTCGGTACTTCACCTTTTAGAATGATCTATGGCAAGCCATGCCATGTACCTGCAGAGTTGATTCACAAATCTGAATGTGCGTTCAAAAAGTTGAATTGGAGTTGTCACCTTGGGAAATTATGTTGAGACTTAAATTTGAATGAGCTAATTGAAATCCGAAACCGAGCATATGACAACAGTGTGATTTATAAGGACAAGGTCAAGAAATGGCCTGATAGACACATTTGAGATAAAACCTTAGTCCCTGGGCAGAAAGTATGGTTGTTTAATGCTCGGTTAAAGATTTTTCATGGGAAATTGAAATCAAAATTGACGGGTCCCTATGTTGTCATCGATGTGCATACCAATGGAAGTGTGGATATTGCAGAACTCAAAGATGATGCACAACCTTTCTCAGTAAATGGACAATTGCTGAAGCCATATATAGAATCATCCCAAGAGCAAACAGTTCAAGTTGAGGTCATCTACTTTACACAGAGCAAAGACAATGAAGATTTATCAGATCAATCCCACCCCCATCCCGACCAATCGATCTCCTTGTACAGCTTCTTCCTCTACTTAGGCCAAGGCCTAAGTATAGGGGGGGACCGATGCCATATGTACATATCATTTTCCGCATCACACCCATTCTCCCGATCGCTCCATTTCCACCTTTCTCTCATACTTAGGCTGACAAGAGCCTAAGAATAGGGGGAACCGACACCCACCTGTATATTCTCTCCTCATTTACATATCCCAACTGCCTCTTTTTGTGCTCTTCTTCTATACTTAGACTATTCACAGTCTAAGTATAGGGGGGCGGACCGTTGTATATCAAAAATTTTACTCCCTTACGCTTAGCCCGAGCTATGTCTTCTTTACTCTTCTTGCGCTCTGAGGACACAACACTCCCTAAGTATAAGGGGGTCTGTATATATACTGTGTATATATTTTAGCCACCTCGTACTTTCACAAAAGTCTAAATGTATTTACAGGGTGGGTAATAAATTAAAAAAACAAAACAAAAAATAGATTCTTATTCATTTCTGCATAACAAAATTCAAAAAAAAAAGAAGAGAGAGAAAAAGGAAAAAAATGGCTGCATTCCACACACCTGCACTTCATCCAGCATCGCATTCTTTTGCATATGTGAAAAGTCATCGGGTTCTGAATCGAGTCATGAGCCGAAACCGAGAGTAGTCTGGACTTGACCTTAATCCACCTTATTTTCAGAGGAACTTCAACGAGAAATAGGATTTTAGAGTCTTCAGGTCCTTGACTTAATTCTTTAAGGTCCACATGACAATGTGCAGAGTTTGACTCTTAGTGTCTAACCTGGTCTCTTCATTCTGGGTACAACTCTGGAATAAGGAATTAATTTGTACTCTCGCACTATGCACTTAGCTCAACTCAAATGGGATCTTGGAAGACTGTGTGAGTTTTTTTTCTGGTAGCGTGGAAATCTAAAGATCGGAGTACGGGTTGAAATAAAGCTTCGGCAAAGGGATGGACGGCTGGGAACAATTTTTTCTAAGACCCCAAAAAATGTACGGAAACAAAAAGATTCTATATCCGTAGGGGCAAAACAAGATCCAAGCAGAACCGCCAAAAATTCTAAATACAAAGAAGCAACTACCAAATAAAATCTGACCAAAAAGGTCCAAGCTTCAAGAAACCTGCAGATCTTTGTGGAGACTCGGCTACACTGGCCATCTTCACAAGGAGAGATGACTACACTGGCCACCCTCCAGTTCTTTTCTCATTCTTCTAACTTCTCCCCCCAATTCGGTTGTGAACACAGCGCGACAGACCTTAGAAGGAAATACCTGACTCCCCGAGGATGAGTTATTGGAGAGGAGGTTTGCGCGGTAGTCCGGCATTATGGGTGGGAAGAGATAAAACCTTTCACACACAAAAGTCGGTTATTCAATGTTCATAGGGTATGCTTTGGGAAGAGGATTGAGCGAAGATGACTTCTGAGCCGAAACTGTAAGCAATGATGTGTAGAACTTAAGGGATGTTGATTTTAAAATTCTAAGTCTCACAGAAGTTCCGTCACACTATTAATCCAAAGGTTGAGTCAAGATTCATTTTCACCTTCAGCTCATGGTCTTGGTATGGAACTCAATCTCATTTCACTTCATGGCATTTCTTTTTGATGCTCAGGGACGAGCATTCTTTAAGTATAGGGGAATGATGAATCTCGAATTCATCACTCTAAATCTCATTTTTTAAGCTCAAATCCCCTAAAATCAACAGCATTCCTGCATGTATTCTGCATAATTATCATTCATGCATGATTTCATAAGAATTGTATCATGTAAATATCCTAACTTCCAAAGCAAAAGTGATCTGTAAATATCCTAACTTCCCAGATTTTTAACTCATTCATGCTAACTCCAAATGACCCAAAACCACTTCCACTATGTACATATCACTAACAAGAATAAATGAAAAATACACAAAAATAACTAACCCAGATAAGTTGACCAAAAACCCAAACCCTAGTTTCAGGATTTCCAGACTAAAAACCTCATATCTTCCTCATCCAGTGTCTGATTTAATCCTACCCACTTTTGAATTAATGTACATTCGATTACCTTCAAAACAAGACCAAGTTCAAGTGAATCGAAGCTCATATGTGAAAGTTGGGTTTTGGGCCTCTTTTGTATATTTAATTTTAGCGATTTTTGACCTATTATTTTATATACTTATTTTATCAATTAATAAAAAATCTAAAAATTAGATTAATTTGTAATTATTTATCTATGATCTATCATATTTTCTCCGGATTTTTATCTGATCTAAAAATGACATAAAAATTGCAAAACCCCAAAATCAAGGTGTTCTATATACACGGGATACCCCAACAATACCACTTTGTGCAAATGATCGATTTTGGTTTTGATGTCTTCATTATTGTAGATCACATCGAGACGAGCAATTTTCATGAAGAAATTTTTCTGATCCGAGGTCATTTACTAATTTTTATCGATTTTACAAAATCTTTTATTTTCGAATTTTCTGGTGTTGACACGTGGCAGCACCTGGTGCCGCCATGTGTCAGCCACTTTGGGCCTTTTTATTATTCGTTTTTATAAAAAAAATAAAAACAAAAAAAATAAAAAAATAAAAAAAAATAAAAAAATATATAAATGGGTCCACGTGCGTCGCACGTGCCTCCCAGGCACGTGCTCCGCATGTGCCTTCCTCTCCTTGCGCACCCAGCCGCCACGTGGCGCACGCATGGTCGTCTAATCTCGGCCGATCGGACGGCCGCTGTGCGTCTTCCTCCTCCGACCTCCTTTCCCCTTTCGACCACCATCTCCCCCGCGAATCACGCGCCGCCCGACCATCCCGCTCATCTCCGATCGCCGCCACCAATCTCCCAGATCTCACCGCCCGCGTATCCCCTCGATTCCCAATCCAATCATGGCCGCCTCATCGACTCCCCTTCCGATCTCGTTTCCATCGCCGATGAACTCATTCCCCTATTTAAAGAGCCACGCCACCCCAGAGGTTCTCCATCCGCCGATTGCACTAAAAATCAGAGCGTGCGGTGGTGATGGCATCTGCTCGCCTGCATCTCCGGTGAGATCCGGCCGCCCCAGCGGCCGCCGCAGCATAGCCGAGTTCCTTCTCAAATCGTTGCCCGCTCCGACCTCGATCGTTGAGCCCTCTTCCCAGGTATCTCCTCCTCATCTGCTACTTCATCATCTTCTCTGTTCATCACCCTCCTCCGCCTCGAGATACACCTACGACCTCCGACCCTCCTTTGGTCGTTGATCCATCGACTACCACCGTACGCTCCTCCACCATCTCCATTTCTGCCTGACCGTTTACAACACCACCACGCCGTACCGACTCTGGGATTGATCCTCGGTCGTGTGTCGACTATCGCTTTCCCCACCGACTTCGGCTACTCCGCATCGGCACGATCGTCGACAACCACTCCGGCTAACTCCACCAACTTCGCTACTCCGCATCGCCACGATCGTCCACAACCACTCCGGCCAACTCCACCGACTTCGTGCCAACGTCAACACCAATGAATCATCAACCGCCGCGACTCCATCTTCTCTGATTCCTCTTGCGGACATCAACGCCTCCTGCCGGAGCCCCCACCCTTCGTCGCTCCTCCATCACCTGCACCGGGCGCCAGGCCCGAGGCCCCCGCCTCACGTGCGCAGCACGTGGTGTGGGAACGTCCACGTTAACTCCAGGTCATGTGCATTGCACGTGACCCTGGGTCATTTGCAGCAAGACCCCTGGTCCTCTCCCTAATCACAGTTGTGTCTCTCCTTCCAAGGAGCACGTGCTCCCTTGGACTTTTTGTAGTTCTACCCCGGAATAATTGGTAATTACAAATTCCCCCACTGTCCTTTTTATATTTTTATTTATTGTATTCCCCTGTGATTCTAGACCTTTTCTCTACATTATTTTATCATAAAAAAATTAGCATGATGTTTGTTGATTAATTCTCTATGCTTTTGACATATTGTAGACATTTTTGTGATTGATGGTTAATTTATAATTAATGATTTTGTGGAAATTTGCATATTTTACCCATTTCTTGCTCTGAAATTCATAGTTAATTAACCATTGCTCTACAAATACCCGAAAAATCATATATTGTAGAATTAATTGTGCTTGACATTGTGCCCAGAAAGATTTGCATTTGCATGCATAATTTGCCCTGTAAAAATCATTTTGCATATTTTAGTATTTAATTTTTAATAGGTGTTAGATCTCACATTTTTGAGGTTTAGGATTTTTCCTAGATCAATCACATAGTGATAGATCTTAGGTAATTTTATCCCTTAAAAATACGTTGGTTTAATATTTATTATAATTAAATATTGAAATTCATTTTGTTTGCATTTGAAAATCCATAAAAAAATCATATTGCATCCAAAAATTCCAAAAAAATTACAGTGCATTCATTTCATCATCTTTGACATTGTGGCCAAATTTCGTATTTTTCGGACATCGTTTGAACGTATTTTACATTTTAGTCCCTAAAATAGGCCGAATTTGCACTTTGCACCCTTTATTGCATTGAACATTCCAAAAAGAAGACCGCCTTGAAAACCACGCAAAAACTTTGATAGACATCTCTCTAGGTTGTTCCTGTGCCTCCTTGTGATCGACCTTGGGACTTGCCCAAGTAAAATAAACATAAAACCACACGATTAAAAATTAAAATATTATTTGTGGTTATTTTCTTGATCGTTTCCGATTGCCGCCTACAACGCACGGCACATTCATTTTAACACGAAAGATAAAAACAACTTTTTAAACCCGGCATTTCCGGATCCGTCAAGTACCACAATGCTTTATTATGGTCCTAAGGCCAGTATTAGGGTAAGTAGGCTGCAAGCCTTTCTTAGATCAACATGGATCTTAACCCCCTCATCACTCTTAGTTAAACACCTCAAGGACAAATGTACCTATCAAATTGGGTTTCAGAAAACTACTACAACCATAGGATTTGGGCTCTGCTCCTAAGGATCGTGTTCTTATGAGATTGTGAGAGAGTGCAGCATACAAGTTTTCAAACAATCCTTTTTTTAGATTTAGAAAATTTTTACGACTAATTGATATTATTCCAATTTAAATTATTATTTTATCTTTTTCGACTAACAAAAGGTGATCTTTCTAATGCAGGTGAAACTAAGAGAGAGAAAAGATCCTATGGAGATGCTATGCACAAATAGATAGTAGAAGTTGATTTCTCTTTCTTTCTTTTTGTTAAGACAAATATAGCACACACAAGAAATAATCAGAGTTCCTATATATGCCTAAGTAAGAGAAAACTTATCGCAATGTTGTTCCATCAATGATCTTAAATGCTATTCAAAATTAATCCTTTTCCACACGAACCGATTTGATGAAGTCGAACATGTGAAGATGAAATAGAAATAATTAGTCAAATATAGAAAGAAAATTTTCGAAAAAAAACAAAGCACATATAGTTTCCTATCCCGAACAACGACACCAAAATATTGAGGCGTACTTCCGAGGATTAAAGTAGTAGAAATTATATCGGATAGTAGTTCTTTACCAACAAAAATATACTTTGAACAAATAAATTAAAGGACTAGCTATATTATGCACAAGACAAAGTATAGGGTAAATCAGGGTCGAATCCAAAGGCACATGAAGATTCTGCACCTTAATCTACAAGTAAAAATACTTCTATAAATTGATGACTTTGTTCCAAATTGTTTGAATAACAAAAATTGAAATGAAAGATCAAAAAGACAATAGTGCAGGTCGACAAGTGTTGATCACTCTCCTTCTATGCGACAACCTCCAATTAGACTCGTATGCGTTAACTCTTCGTGAATTTGAATATCCTGGCAAGGTGAGTTGGATGTGATTACAACCACCGATCGAGACCAAAACTCATGTCACATCCCATATCTCAAAGAGTCAAGGATTATCACCGTTAGATATGGATCATGGCGATAGTCTTGGTGAATAACTGCACGAATGAGAAGATAACAAAATAAGATGGATATAAAAGTATAAAGTAATAAAATAAAAGAGATATAAAAATATGATGGTTGATGACTCGGGAGGAAGCCCCTGGAGTCGGATTCGCAGAGGGTCCGAGGAAATGATGGTTGACGAATGTCTGGTGTTGGATGATTTTTAGCGGCACTAGAGGTGGGGCCTCAAGTGTCGGATTCACTGGGGGGCTGAATGCGCAAGTTGACAAAACCACTTCAATTCTCAGGTCAATAATTAAGACGGATTATAAGAATAGATGGGGTGATTATGAGAAGAGGGAAAGCTAGAGACTAGGAACGGGAGAAATTTTGGACACCAATTCTTTGATTGTTCCCCTTTGCCTCCCCTCCCTTTTATACACATTTGTGTAGTCATTCTCACCAATTTTAACATATGCATCTCTTCATATTGGTATTGCACCACTTGATATAAGCACCAACTTGCCACCTCTTCATATTGGCATTGCACCTCTTCATAAAATCAACAACTAATTTGACACCTCTTCATATTGGCATTGCACCTCTTGATAAAAACACCAACTAACTTGCCACCTCTTCATATTAGCATTGCACCTATTCATAAAAGCAACAACTATTTTGGTGCCTCTTGATATTGGCATTTCTTCATCAAGGCATCTCATGCCTTTTTACATTAATGCATTAGTGACCCCTTTTATAATTCCCCACTAACGTTGCCCCCTTTCATCATTTCCATTTTTTATATCATTATTAAAATAACAATAAAAATATGGTGCCACCATTTTTTGACAATGTTAGCTATTCCAATTAATTTCAGTTCATGGTGCAACATCACCATATAATAATTTCTAAGATATTAATTTAGAGTCATGCTTCAAGGTAATGCTAAAAAGTACTTGATGGCAAGGAACTTGAAAGTGATTAGTAGTAATATAAATAATCATCTCGAAAATGAAAACAATATAAGATAATTAATTTGAAAATAATTTCTTCTTAAAACTATTGCTAAATGCTGGAATAGGGAGGAAGGGTTAATGTATGTTGCTTATGAGAGTCCTGAAATATATAATACATGATACAGATAATGCACTTCCTTTGATTTACTTCATGGCATAAAATGCATTTGAGTTTGTGGACCAATGTGATAACGACTCAATAATGTAGTGAATCGACGATTCATTCGTCGGTCCCAGACTAACCCTCTTCACTTCTCCCCCTACTACGGAAGGTCTTATTTTTGGTTCTCCTCCTGAGATACCATTTGTTAGACCTACCTATGATTCTCCTTACATCTCCATATAGACGCACACCTCCCAACCTGACAATACTCTTATGGTTAACCTAGATACATTTGCTTATGTGGAACTGAACAATGTTTATGAGGATCGTCACGATTATTTTATTGGTCAAGCTTTTGAGTTAGCGATCATTCATGAAATACTTGAACTATTCAAGGAGCTGACTCTTATGCCAAAGAAAACCTCTTATGTTACCAAAACTCATGGATATTAGAATGTGACATCAGCATCCCCAACCATCAATCATACTACCACCAAAAATAAGCTCGCATTGCCTAGACAAAATGAGGAAATTCCCCCGATACATGTCATGATCCTACATGAGTGGGTTAATGAATACAATGATTCATATGGTGAGGAACCCATAAATGCCACAACTTTTAAATCAATTACCCATTATAGTGAGAAGAACTTTGACCTTCCTCCTCTCGATGCCTTATACAGAAACAAACCAACTAAGAAAGTCACCTTTGACCTTAGAAAGCATGTGAATTCTGATAATTGCTCATCAAGTTCAACATATGGTCCTAATATGGTACATGTTGTAAGTGCAATTAGTACAACACTTATCAAAGGACACTTACCTTAGTTGAAAGTAGTTGGAGATCCTCTGAATATGACTATTATTCTTCTCAAGATCACTTTGGCGATGGTTAGACTTCTACATATTCTCCCTCTTCAACCCATTCTACATCTGCATACAATCTCCCAGCACACTCCTACAAGAAAGATTACTGAAAATCTCCTTGACCACTTGTATATCCATCTAAAATCTACTCGGTCTCCCATTTTTAATTACTCGATCATACATAGGCTAACCTATACTTGAGTATAGGGATACAATATCATTGTGTATATAAGATGAATCTTCATTTCAACACCTTTTTTCTTTCATTTTGGCCTTAAATCCCTATTTAGATGTATGTATATATCATTAATTTGTGAAAATAAATAATCAATAATTCATAACTAATATTGTATAAAATATTGTATAAAATACTATAATTATACCAAAATAAAAGAATAAAAAATAAAAGAAAAAGAATGAGGTGTCAAAGACATTGAGTGACTCTAGCCCCCGAGATCCAGCCATCATTATGACTTGGTCGATAAGGAATAAAGTAGTGGGGAGAGGGCAGATGATTATATAGACAATACAACTCAAAACCCCTAAATTTACAGGTCAATAAATATAGTTTGGGACCTATTATAATTTCTCAATTTTAGAACTCAATCAATAATCTTTGAATGTCAATATTGTATATAAAAATGCAAGGAAAAATACAAGATTTATTTATTAAAAAATAATGCACAACGTACCCAGGACATACAAAATAAAAGCCGCAAAGAAAACTTTACAAACATGTATCTTCTCCGTACAAGCTCGAAATTAACCAAATCACCTTTTTGTCCATATATTTAAATTAGCCATTTAATGAAGGATGTTTCATTCAATTTGTATCTAAGATGCAAAAGTTAGGTTTTGGGCCCTAATTGTGTTATATGCACGTATAAAATATTCCATTTCATTATTCTTTGTAATTTCCATTTTCTTTTATTTATATAAAATTGAAAATATTATTTAACACATAAGTACATAATTGAACTAAAATAAAAATCATTAAAATTAAAATAAATAATATACATCAAGTTATAGATGAAATATACCTAGATATACCTAAAAGATATATGTATATAATTAAGTAAATAATAAATAAATAAATTAGGAAAATACAACAAAATACCAAACATGGATTAACAAAATTTAAAGTATATAAAATACATGTACATAGTAATAAATATAAAACAAATTAAAAATAAAATACTGAAAATACAAATATATTTACATATATATATATATGTAAATAGAAATATTTACGTACAATTACATATCTTGTAAAACTAAATAAAAAACAATATTATATACGAAATTAAATTGTAAAAATGTTTAAAGGTTTCATAAAAAAATTGGTAAAACCATTTATTAATTTTAATTGAATTCATAAATCTTTTTTTCAATTCTTTTTCCTGGTTGATCCACATGGACCAACTAGGATCCTTCATTTCTTGACTCAGTCAATTAGACATCCTCCTCCATATGACTTGGCAAAAGCTCTAACACCCATTCTTCACAATTTTTGCGCACCTCCATCTATCCTCCATCTTTCTCGAGATGATCACCAACCGCTATCCCTGTCAATCCTTTCCCTTGCCCATTCCAGAATCCCCACTAACCCCCATCAAGCTTTACACCATCTCCTTCCCAAAAGTCATCGAACTTCTATCTTTAAATAAGGAGGTATGAACTTTCTCTTTTTGATCTCATTTAAGACATTGTAATCGCAATTGGATGTCACCATTGAACAACTGCTTTGGACCTCCTCGGTGTCGATGAAGTCTAGTCTATGATCTAGATTCACTAGACCTCCCCTCCAGCGAGCTTCTCCTACTTCGAGATCTGGATCTCTTTGAGCTACTAGGTACATTTCTATCTATTGCATTTATTACACATAGTATAAATTAGTTCTAAGTTAGTCACTTATTCATAATTTTAATGATATTTTGAAAATCAAAATCACTGAAGCGTGCAGCTCTGATACTAAATTCAATGTAACCCTCGACTATTATGACCCTCTACTGCATGTACCCATCTCCTCATCACCTTCACCATCAAAACCCTTTGATTCCTCCATGATTCCTGTACGTGATCAAGTCACTAAAGCTTCCTCTGTCGCCTTCATTGGAGCTCCATCCGTCTCATTTGCCCCGTGCTTTTGTTGCTTCAGTAGATGGTCAATGGGGAAGCCCTTGACTCCCCTAATATTTTGGTGCAGGTCTGCGATCTCCAAACCTAGATCTCCAACCAAATCTCTAAACAAGAGCTCCAGGTCAATCAAATTTCAAGGCTCTTCTAGTGAGCATTGGACATCAAAGAAGGACTTATCGTATGCGCATGATCCATTGGAAGCGGAGGAGCATCTCAGTGAAGGAGGAGGTGACTAGGACCAGTGATTGAAATTCGTTGGTGGAGAGTTATTCTAGCTCTCCTCTAGAATGTCAGATTGAGCTTGGGGATCATATCTAATATGGTCCGTTGAAAATGAAGCATTACCCTCCTAGCATCGTAGGATCAACCACATGGTCGCACCTCATCCTTCCGAGAGCACACCCCTAGCTTTTTTGTCAATTTATTGTTTAGTTCTATAAATTTATTATCGTGCTCTAATTTTTATTTAAATATTACTACTGGGCGCTTGAACTTCATGTATATTGCGCATAGGTCCAATGCCGCATCGACTAACATGGTGCCCCACATGAGTTGTCCATTTTACATCCACGACCCTTCGGGTTTGGATATTTTGGATTAGTATTAAGAATTGCATATTAAGTTCAAAATTTTGTGATATTTTACGTGTAACTCCCTGACTTTGTTTTTTATTACAAAAATATCTCTGCTAGTTTTGTATAATTATTTTTATGCATTTCTTGTAGGACCAAATAGCTCCATTGCTTGACAGATTGTGCAAAAATCATTGAATGCACTTTGTGTGATATTTATTCATGCTACATTTTTTGTTTGTCATTTCATTGCTTTTTCAGTTTATTGAAAAATTTATTTTGATGCTACGTATTCCCTTTTTAGAGATAAAAATACAGAAACTTAGAAAAACACATTAAAAAATTCCAAATATATATATAATATATTATTGTATAACATATTTACAGAACAAAAATCACAAAAAATAACAACAGAAAACCCTAAAAATTGTAAACCCTATCTAAACCTCAAAAAATAAAAAATATTTTCAAAATACAAAAAAAATAGTTTTTGTTGTTTTATATTTTTATTGATACTCATTATTACCTATTAAAAATAATTTTTAGAAATTTAGAACAATTTGTCAATTATTAACACCTTAAAACCTTTGTCCTAATTATTAACTCCATTATTTGGAGTATTTTTAATTTTCACAATACCTACTAATTAGCAACAAATCTCATAAAAATTACAAAAATAGAAGAATATACAAAAATACTTCATTTTGTAATTTTTATTATTTATATATATATTTATAAAAATAATACCATATATTATATTATATTATACATAGATATAAATATAATTTAAATCAACATCAATTATTATAAATATCGTATATATATTTTAAATCCTTTATTAAAAAAGTACTATTACCATTGTATTTTTAATTATTTTCTCTATATATTATATACATTATATAAATACACCTCATATTATACATATTATATTTATACACACTTATATATACTTATTATATATAAACTAAAAGAAAAGGAAATTAAAAATCATACCATATAAAAAATAAATTTAAAATTCAAAAATATTTAAATTATATAAATAAATACAATTAAACCCCCAAAAATTTTAAAAACCCAAAAATCACAAAAATATTTGTTGTTTCTTTATGTATACAATAATTTACTTGCATATCCTTATAGCTCTTTGTGGTTCATGATTCAGCATACTAGTACACTATACACTCTTCTATGGGTTATAATAAAGTTAAACCCGCCTTGAATTTCCTTGTTTGTATATTTTACATGTGGGTTGAATTTTAACTTAGTTGGATATAATGGGAGGTCATTGTAACGAATGTGGGCCTTGGAGACCACACAACCTCCTTTGTGAATCTTAGCTACATCAAATGGTGTTGTTGCCGGGGAGCAACGCCTAGGATAGGTTTATTATACATTATTCTTCAACTTTTATCTCTCTTTTATATCTTTGTACAATTAATTGATTGACCTGCTTCTGACATATCTATTTGTTGAATTTCTTGTTAGGGACCGCATGATTAAGGTACATTTTTAGAAAGCTAGTGCACATGAGTGATGATACTCAAAAAAGGTGAAAATTAAAAATTAAAATTAGGGGGCTATTTAATAAATATCGATCTAATTAAAATTCATAACGAACAACCATTATTTCAGAATAATAAAACATACATTGTTTTAAGATACATTCCATACTGAGTAAGGCACAACCCATAAGGATTAGAGCCCAAATCCTGATAAGTAGTTGCTTTGATAATCTCCAGGATGGCGAAGTATTAGCGCTTCTATCGTACATAGGCTAGTAGGGCCTTGTCGATGATGGTGTTCCGACCTTGTATGGAGTATCTGACTTGGTGTGAAGTACAAAGCTTAGTCAACGTCCTTATGGGGTGTTTGTCTCGTTACCCTACGTTTGAGTACCTCATTTGTGGGAGAATGATAACTAGGATTCCACGAGGATCTAAAATATCCTAACAAAGAGCGAATATACGGTGTTGCTGATGTGACCCTTTACGGAGTCGAATATCAACAACAATTAAGCCTCAATAAGATAAAGCAAATCAAAGCAAAATGTGGAGTTAAAATTTGTTATAACTCTACAAAATATGTGTATAGAGAAAGTAGTGTAGAGTGTCGAACACGAGGAGGATGGGGAATAGACAATAAGAACTGGAAAAAGGACACTAACTGTTTTGGGTTTTATGAATGCCCTTGATTTTATAGTGGGTTTTTAATTCTTTGATCTCTTTGGCCTTTTTGTTTTTGTATTTTTCTATATGTTTTTATTTTATAACTTTATATTTAGTTGATTTTTGATTTTTTTTCATTTTTATATATAAGATAAATATATAATTGAAGGATACTGAGAGATCCTCAAGCTCATCATGGAAGTGTGAGCATCGTATCATATACGATGAAAAACGAATAGTCAAACTAGTTGTTATATGCAACAGAATTTAAAAAATTTCATGTGATGAAACCACATGATCCGAGAACAGTTCTCGGATTGTTTCATCTAAACCACATAAAGTATATAGGAATATCTCTTGAAGCGTGGTTGATCGAGCCTTTACGAGAAGAGACCTCCTTTTTCAAATTCGATCTTCGGAGAAGACGCTTATGAGCACGGGGATGAACCGTGTGATCATCGCAATCCAAGATGTTGAGTCCAAGCGTGGAACACCTGATCTTGTCACACGAAATAAAATACCTTCTTCATGAGCGATGCACACCAAAGAAGATGGAGAACCGGGAGTCGTCGAGGCGGCATCGCAACGACGAGTCGATGTGGAAGATATCTTCTTCTTCTCTTAGGGTTGATGACCAACAATATGAGAGAGGAAGAGAGGACGTGTGAAATATGAGAGAGGAGAGAGCATACGATATTTGTTCTTGTTGTAACCCTAGAGAGAATGATGTGCCTCTCTTTATATATGGTTTGGGAGTCCATGGATCTCAATCCGTGGGACACACAAAATCAATGGATGAGATTGATTTGTGTTTCTTTCAATGGTCAAGATTGTCGTTGGTAAAAACACAACAACTAATTTAATTTAGATTAAATATATTTGATAAATAAAATATTATTCAAACCTAAATCAAATCACCAAAATTTGGAGACAATGGAGATGGAAATCTCCTCATTCCATATGGAGTCTTGGACGGCTACCAATTCCATGTTGGAATGGATAGCCGTCCACACACTCCTATTTGGAATTTTAGATTTTCAATGAAATCCAAGATTCTATGATTGCACATATCTCCAGTAACTTTTTGCAAAAATATTATACAAAAATAATTCACAATTATTTTGAGAATATTGCAATCTTGCCATTGGAAGTTTGTGAGTCAAATTCACAACCCAAAACAAAAGGTAATTTGCATTTTCAATTTATTATACAATGTGAATCCTATTCACACCAATAATTAATCAACAAACATAAATCATAATAATCTCTCTTTAGTACATTGTAAATCATATTTATAACATATTAAGAATAATTTGATATTGCTATCCACATTATTTAATTATATTGGATCATTATTAACATACATCTATTAATGTGAATGAAATTCACATTATTCGAGATAATTAAATCACATTTAATCATCCATTTCTTAATGCTCATATATAATTCAACTATGGAGTTATTCTTGAACCCTTTCAAGAATAATGTGCTTTCTCCGCAGATGTTTGGAGATAAGGACAGGGCGATTTTATTGTTCAACGTATATTGACTTGGATGTTGAGATCTCATCTCAAATCCAGATCTCATGGACCTTGAACAATATGGTTAGATCCTTTAAGCGCATCACGAGAGCGTGAGCATCGTATCGAATACGACGAAGAACAACTAGTCGTACTAGTTATTCTATGCAGCGGAAATTAAAATTTTTTATGTGACTAAACCACATGATCCAAGAACACTTCTCGGATCATTTCGTCTAAACCACAAACAAGTAATAAGATTACCTCTTGAAGCGTGGTTGCGATCGAGTCTCTAAACGAAGAGACCTCCTATCTCAAGTCTGATTCGACGGAGGAGATGCTTGCGAGTGTGTTGACGAAACACGTGCTTCCCGCAATCCATGTTGACGATCCAAGTGGCGGATCTCCTGATCTCGACACATGAGATCCAACGTCCTCTACACAAGCGAGGCACACTGAAGGAGACGGAGATCCACGAACAAACGATCGGGCAGCATAACGACGACACTGCGGCGATGGAGACTCCCTCTAGGGCATCCATGGTGGACGATCATGAGAGAGGAAGAGAGAGGGCAGACGAGTAGAGAGAAAGAGAGAGAGAGATTGATGTTCTCTTGTGTCCTAAGAAGAGCAAAGGGGTGCCTCTACTTTTATAATATTTTGGGATCCATGGATCTCAATCCATGGGCAACACAAATCCAATGGCTCACATTGATTTGTGTTTCTTTTAATGGCTAAGATATGTGTTGGTAAAAACAACAACAATTAATTTAATTTAGATTAAATCTACATTGATAAATCAATTCCCAAATTAAATCAATCAAGCATTGGGGATTATGGAATGAAGATTGCCTCCTTCCATAATATTGGAGTGGGAGGAAATCTCATGCAATCTCATGAGATCTCATGAGATTACACTATTCCATGGATTTCTCCACGATTTACAGCAACACTTGTTGTAAATTATTCTACAAAAATAATTCATAATTATTCTGTGAATATTGCAATCTTACCATTGGAAAATTGTGAATCACATTCACAACCCAAAATAAATGTGAATTACATTTTGAATTAATTGTGCAACGTAAATCCAATACACATCAACATTTAATTAACAAATGTAACTTACAAGTAGGTCTCTCTTATATATTATAAATCACATTTATAATATATATTACTAATATGGATATTGCTATCCACATTATCCATATCCATGATTATTAAATCACATTTAACATCTTGGATCTCTATTCTCGTATGCCCAAATAATATGAATCTCATTCACATTATTCACATCTTTGATAATTAAACCACATTTAATTATCTTAGATAACTCTCCTTATAATATGAATCAAATTCATATTATTCGTGACAATTAAATCACATTTAATTATCAATTTTCTCAATGCTCAGATACACATATCAACAATGAGACTATCCTGAACTCTTTCAAGGATAATGCGCTTTCTCCGCGGATACTTGGAGATAAGGACATGGCATTTGCATTGTTCCATGTATAGTGACTTGGATATTGATATCATATCTCAAATCCAGATCACAGACCTCTCATAGATGCTTGATTAAATCAAGACCGCAAATCTAATCTTCTCATTGCATCTGAATCACATTCAGATCAATGTCCAACATTTGGACCAAGATTGGATTACTTCTCTACTGAGAGGAGTCACTAAAATCCATACTTGTTTTATCACTCCCTAGGAATGGAAGCGTCATGTTATACAATCGTGTATGATCACATCACCTTCAGGTATTCCAATACATGTACATCCTGCATACTGGAAGACTCAATATAAAACCGAAGTATTAGATCTACTTGACACTGTCTACTTCAGGGTCTTTATCAGTAAGTTTTTCATTCAATCATTTGGAGTTGGTATCGATCATATACTTTCCAAAAGCATATATCATACATAGGTCTTGATCATATACTTTCTAAAAGTATATATCAAGCCTACAAATTCAGTTAAGCTTCCAAAGCGAGAAGACCATGCACGAAATTTGATTCTTCCCAATATCTCATGAGTAAGCTCATGCCTTCCGGTTCAGTAAATGAACATGTATGATCCCTTCGAGAGATCGTATTACACATATGCCCTTATATGCACACCAGCGCGCCGGTGTATAGACCTTGGTTAGGTAATCAACTTATTGGTCTGCCAAATGTACATACTCAGACATATAGTAACACATCTGTCTCCGGTAAGAGTATGTGTACCTGTATCGTGACAACGCGCGATATAGGACTTTGGTTATCCCAATCTCATTAAGTCAACTCTTTGACCTAGCTAATCTGACACCTCTGAATCTCTATTCCTATGCAGAGGACCTGCATCAAGAGGTCAGTCAGATATCAGCCAAAATGAAAAGGATTGCCATATCCAACTCATGCTGGAGATCATCTCTTAAGAATCATTTGACGGTGCTTGATGAGTCCTCCATCTAACTCTTTAGATATTCATCCAAGCACCAGCCTCTATAATTCAATAGTTGAATCAACAACTGTATGATCATCAAGATGGCCATGGTACATAACCCTAATTGTGCCAAGGGACCTATTATGTAAATTAATTATTCTTCATTTCAGATCAGGGAATGATATTCGTAATAATATTTATCGCATAATGGCTCGACGTGGGCTCGCATGTCCAACAGACCTCTCTTAGATTCTTGATTAAATCAAGAACGCAAATCTAATCTTCTCATTGCATCTGAATCTCTTTCAGATCAATGTCCAACACTTTGACCAAAATCACATTACTTCTCTATTGAGAGCAGTCCCTAAAATCCAAACATCTTTCATCACTCCCTCGGAATGGTAGCGTCATGGTTATAAAATCGTTTATGATGAAATCACCCTCTGGTATTCCTAACACATGTACATCCTGCATACTGGAAGACCCATCATAAACACAAAGATATAGATCAATTTTACAGTGTCTTCTTTATAGTTTAATCATTAAGTTTCTCAATCTTGGTCATTGGGAATCCATATCAATCCTATGCTTTCCCAAAGAATATATCATACCTTCAAATTCTTGTTATACTTCCAATGCACGACGACCATGCATGGAATTTGATCTGTCCCGATACCTCATGTGTGAGCTCATGTCTTCCGATTCACAAATGAACCTGTATAATCCCTTTAAGAGATTGTATTACTCAAATGCGCTTACATGCACCCCAGCTCGCCGTTGTTGATACCTTGCTTAGGTCATCAACCTATTGGTCTGCCAAATGTACACAGTCATACATATAGTAACACATTTGTCTCTGGTCAAAGGATGTGTGAATGTATTGTGACAACATTAAATATAGGACTTAGGTTATCTCGATCTCATTAAGTCAACCCTTTGACCTAACTATTCTGACACCTCCGAATCACTATTCCCATGTAGAGGACCTGAATCAAGAGGTCGATCAGATATCAACCTTAATGAAAAAGGATTGCCATTTTGAAGACATTGCTCCTGCTACTCGGGTTAAGGAATAAATAAGATTGTTGCGACCCGAACAACGAAGCGAAGTTAACAAGAAAATCTGACCACCAAAAGTGAAAATAAAGCAATCAAAATGTGGTAAGTGGTCTTGTTATTTATTTTTACATGGTATAGCTACCAGGGTCGAACATAAGGAGCACACAATGTAAAAGCTACGAAGTAGTCGAGAATCCAAGAAAAGCAAAATAGTAGTGGTTTTTAATTTTTCATTTTTTAAGATTTTTAATATATGAAAAAGGAAAAATCAATACTCACAAAATTATTTAATAACCCAAAACACTCAAAAATTCAAAATAAAAATATATTTTTGTTTTTAAAGTATTTAGATGTTTTTGTAAATTTTCTAAGATTTTTCTGATTTTTAATTAATTTTCTAAAAATAAAAAAAGTCAGGAATAAAAATCGTTGTACAGTTGGAACCGAAAGGCAGATTAAAATAAATTAAAAACCCAATGAAATTCGAGCAGTAATTTTATGTGAATGTACAAGTAAAAACCTACTACAGATGAAGCTAAAACATTTTTTGATTTTTTTATTAATTTTTACTGATTTTTATAAGTTTTTTACTCTTTTTTGTATTTTTATGGGTTTTATAAATGAGAACGAAACGAAAATTGGATAGAAACTCAAGACACTTAAAAGAAACAATCAATATTTTTTTCAGAAATTTACAAGGCTTTTAATATTTTTAGTTGACTTTCTGAAACAAAAAGTGAAAAATTTTAAGGTTTTTGAATTTTGGAAAATAATAAATGCAATCAAAACAGAATTTAAAATTCACCAAAATTCCTACACCATGGCAGGAGCCATGTGTCAAAATTTCATGAATTTTGCATCTAAAATGCTATTTATTTATTATAAAATAAAACACACAGTATATAGGGACCAAAGTGTAAAGAAAACATGTCTCTAGACCGAATAATAACATGCACAAAATCTATAGTGTCCAATCTATAAATTTTCCATCAATATCCGCACATGTTTCAAATCAGTACGTACATGGGTATATTCGCAAATACTGAAAGTAAAACATCAATTCATAACATCATATAAGTCCAAGAAAAATGATGCAAATAACCCATATAACACGTGACGTTGCACGTGGGTCCACATAAACAGGACTAATATGCCAATATCGAAAACTACAGGAGCTAGGATGCAAAAAGGTCCATTGTATACTTTTGTTTTATAGACTGAAATGGAAACTAAAATAAACGCAAGGTGGACTAAGCAAATTACCCATGCAGCACGTAAGGAGGCGCGTGAGGGACATGTGGCATCTACGGGCTAGGTGCGGACGTGCGGCTCTAGCGAGGTCAGGTGTCAGATCCAACGGCCGTCAGAGTGTCGATGACGTGGGAGGTACAGGGGCCATTAGATCTGACATCTAATGGCCTGACAGGTACTGTGAATGGATGACAAGGATGTCATCTAGGCGAAGGGGGTCGATCGGACAATAGAGGAGCGCTTTGGACGAACATGCCTGGGCAAGCTTCACCGGAGCACCGAGGGAGATCGGAGACTCCAATGAACGATCGATCGACGCCAAAAGAAGCATGAGGTCCCTCCACGTCGAATGGCCAGCTCAGATGGAGTCGCTGATGGTCAGATCTTCGTGACGCTGGCTGGGACCTGGGCAAGCTCCGATTACGGTGGTCAAAAGCTATCTGGGTCGTTCCACGCACGCTAAGTCCTGCAGGAGAAAGCTCGGACTCGGAGCAAGGCTCCGGTAGGGGATATTTAGCCTATAATAGAGTGAAGCGGGGGCGAAAGAAAAGGATGTCTTTCGAAGGCATTAGATGAGACATACGGCTGATCCTTGCAATCCTAGCCAAGGTCAGAATGATTTGACTGTGTGAAAGGATGGGGTATGAGGGGAGGAGTCTATCGGAGCGGGTGAACGATGGGGTCGAGGCTCCGACCGGCTGATCAGAGCGGGCGGAGCGACGATGAAGCTCAAATGAAAGATTCGGGAATCAAAGGAACCATGATCAATATGAGAGCTACCTGATGGTCCTAACGTTATCCTGAGCTCCATGAGACGTGAACGGTGGGGTCTTTGCCTCGACTTTGCTGCGGCTGGTGGAGGTGGCTCGTCGTGGCGGTGCTCTAGCCAAGAGAGGCGAGCTACGGATACACATCTCCTTTTCAACGACCAAAGGTGGTCTCCGATTGCTATCACCAAGGCGGAGCTTCCCAGGGTATCAGAAGGGTGTGTGGCATGTGCTCCGCAGCTGGGCAGGCGAATGAAGGTCTTTATAGGATATCCCTGGTAGCCATATTATCGAGCTGGAGCACGCGAACCAAGGACGACTCGTGACTCCCTAGGGATCCGCGAGGATAATCGTTCCACCAGGGTGATGCGGGCAGAAAATCAGAGCAAAAGAGTGCAGGATCCAGTAAAGATAATATGGAGAAATGAGCGCAAAACCCGAATCTGCACGCGAGGATGTCCGAAGGGGTAGTTGATCGGGGTCAACATTCCTCCTGGACCACTGTCAAAAATAATTATAAAACAAATTAAAAATAGAAATGATTTTAAATCAGAAAGTGTACAAAATGAAAAATATTTGTTGTTTTCTAAACTATTTTTCTGTGATTTTTATTTATTTTTAGGGGAAATAATTTATGCTATATACATTATATTATATTATATACAGGTATAAAATACCTCTGTATTTGTACATTTTTTTATTTTCTTATTTTTACACAAATACTCTAATTTTATATTTTAAGTATTTATAACATAATTTTAAAATATAAAATTATTTTTGTTTCATTTTTATTATTTATTTACAAGTATAAATTAAATAAGGGAAGATACATATTTATATGTATTATGTACTAGGTGAGAGAGTGTTTTATTTTTATTTTATTTTACTTTATTTTTCTAACTTTTGTTTTATTTTTAGAAACATATACAAGGAAGATAAAAACACCTTTTTATTTTTATTTTGTAAAAGTAAATTTTATACATAAAGTGTGTATATGTACAAGGTAGAGTGGCCCTATCTCTCTCTACTTATTTTATTTGGCGATCAGGCATATTTTTGGCCCTCTCTTGGGTTTAGGTCACTGAATATTTATTCTAAATATTTTCTTCCTTTTCTTTTATTCAATATTCTTTTATTTTTTTTCACAATTACATGCTAATTATTAGATATTAACAAGTGCATGCTTATTGCTAATTTATTGTGTTTACAACTATTTACGTGATGCTTTGCCAATATATTGAGCTAAAATAAAAGAATAAAGAGCGATGAATGAGGATTCATCACCCCCTATACTTTACTTTTGCTAGTCCCTTAGCAAACACTTATTTGAAAAAGAAGTGAGAAGAGGAAGAAAAAGAAAAAGAAGGCGAATCATGGTTGAGTGTCAAACTTGTCTTCATTAAATTCAAGTATGGACATCTGTCAGACCTTTAGATTATTATCTTGTCGAAACCATATTTGAACTTAGGTTTAAAACTCAACAGACTCTAAGTTCCACCAATCCATGGTCAAGACTCCTCAATAATACATATCAGAACAAATTTTCATACACAAAGTCTAATGACCATGAATCTTTCCTTGTACTGTGTAAGTGATATGTAGCTCCAACCTCATAAATGGAAAATTAAAACCGTCCTTAACAAGGTAACTCTAATGCCCTAGTCTAGCAGCTCTTTCCTCGAGGAGGGGGGGTATTCCCTTCTAAGTTCAAGTTCAACTAGCTCAAGAAGAGGGGAAACAAGAGAATGGACCATGACCAGTGTACTCATGTATCCTTGGGACCCCAACCAGTGTAGCTAAGTCTCCCGTTGCAAGCTTCATGAGATGAGAATGGGTAACATAAGCTTTGATTTATTTGACTATATACACTCCGGTGGGTATTTTATTTTTAATTAGACCTACCACTTTTTTTGGGAGTTTTTCTTTCTTTGCACTTTTTTTGATGTGCATATGTACATCATATCTACATGGTGCAACATATATACATAAGGAGTTTTTCCTCTTGAGGTAGTAGACTATCCCTCTTTTGAAGCTTTATGGCAACCCACATCTCCTGTCTTTAGACCTCAACACCACCATACCAAGTTGAGACATACTTCCTTCACTAAAAGAAGAAGGGAGGTTCCGCCTAGAAGTACTACCCATATATGCTACCCCAAGCCAAATAAGACTGCCTCCTCACCACCTCATATGTGGAGAGCTATGTGTAAGGTGTTGGTGCAAGTAAAGCCATTGTCTATGAGTGTCATGTGTACGTTGTTAAGTGTTCTGCTTAGTCTCATCAAGATGACATGATCATAGTCTAGTGGATTCAAAGAATTAAGTCCCCAAATGGATTTGAAAATGCTTAACCCTAAGCCCTATAAGGTTCCTCTTAGAATTAGGTGGATTAAGGTCTTAACAAAGCTCCATTTTCCAATTTAATTCCAGGCTAGTTTAAATGTCAACTATGATTCAAAAATTCTGTACAAATACATACAAAAATCTTTTTATGCATGTTTTTGGAATATGTGCAAAATTTTTGAAAAATGTTACAATGAATTAATGCATGAATGTGGAAGTTTTGCAAAATATTTACACACATTTACACAAGGGTTTTTCCAAACTTTTGTTTTTCAAACATTTTACAAATATTTTGTACTATATACATACTTTTGATATCAAAATATTTACAAATTCTTTACATAAAACATTTTTACAAACATTTGTACAAAAGTAATTTTTTTAAATAGCTATGTCTGTGGAAGAAAGAATTTTTATGTATAAGAAAAAAAATAAATTTTTTATGATTTTTTCAGTTAAAGGGTTTAGCATTTTATTTATTAAGACACTCACATAAAGTACGAGTTATGGATAAAGTATCTATGAAATATATACGGCGCCCCCTATACATAGCTCAAACGATGTCCATAGAGAGGATCGAGAGCGATGAATAAGACATAACTCGTGCTTAGTATAGGGAAGTGAAAACGAATGGTATAATGCAATGATGAATCAAAGAATCGAATGAAGGTAACTAGGTGTTTCCCCATATACTTAGGATCAAGTAATCTCGAGTATAGCAGAATGTACATAAAGGGAAATCCGAGTTGAAGAATGTACAGGGTTTACCACCCCTATACTTAGGGCGAAAGATCCCTAAGTATAGGAAGTAAAGCAGAGGTAAAAAGAATCAAAAGAATACTCAAGAGTCCGACACCCCCCCTTATACTTAGGGTAAGGTACACCCTATGTATAGCTTAATCATACGCAAAATGAATAGGGGCAACGTCAACGACCAGCGGCTCATGATCTAGATATGGTTTGAGCCGCTGCCGTTAACACAAAAGGTAGACTCAGACGACATCTCAGATATGTAAATACTCCCTTGTCATGTACCTTTCAGACCAAGTATGGTCCCTTCCACTTGCTCTACAACTTCCCTAGAAATAATCTAAGCCATGCATTAAACAACCATACTCTCTTATCTGGATCAAACTGTTTGTGGATGATATGAGAATCATGCCACTCCTTCACTTGCTCCTTGTAATGTAGGCTGCTTAAAAAGGCTGTGTCTCTAAGCTCCTCTTGGGCTGCCAATTCTGCCTTCCTTTAATCTCCTATACTCATTGTATCCAATAATATATCGGTGACAACCCAAAGTGACTTGTGCCTAATCTCAACAGGTAAATGGCATGGCTTGCCACAAAAGAGGCGAAAGGGAGATTACCCAAGGGAGTCTTGAAAAATGTCCAGTATGCCCACAAGACGGAGTCCAAAAGCTGTGACCAATCCTTTTAGTCAGGGTGGACAACCTTCTGCAATATAGTCTTGATCTCCCTATAGACACTTCAGCAAGACCATTGGTCTGAGGATTATATGGAGTGGCTACTCGGTGGTCAATGCTGAACTCGCTAGCAAGGGCCTTTACCTTGTCGTTGATGAAATGAGACCCCCCATTACATATCAACACTCAAGGTACCCCGAGCAGTAAAATGATATGCTTCCTCAAAAATATGCAAACATTCCTAGCATATGCGGTTCGGGCGGGGATGGCCTCAACCCAACAACTGACATAATCAACGACAAAAGGCATGTACTCGAATCCCTGGCTCTTTGGGAACGGACCAATGAATTCAATGCCCCATGCATAAAAAACCTCATAGAAGTGAATGGGATGCATCGGCATCATGTCACGCTGTCCACAAGTGCCCATCCTTTGACAATCAATACATCTCTTCATGAATTCATCAGAATCCTTGAAGAGAGTAGGCCACCATAGGCCGGGATTGGAGCACTTTCTGTTCTGTTCTCCTCCCAGAGTGATGTCCTCCTACCTCCAGCTTGTGGCAGTAGGTGAGGACGCTATGGTGATCCTCCTGAGGAATGCATCGTCGCCCCCTCCATCATGATAAAGGATGGGATCCTCCCAATGATAAGACTTGGCCTTCGCTAGGAAGGTCTCAATTCGCTGCCTGGGCAAACCTTATGGAACTTTCTCGGCAACAAGATAGTTCACAATATCGGTGTACCATGGGAGTGAGGCTATAGCAAGGATCACCTCATCTGGGAAGGTCTCAGAAATAGGATTAATCTGCTCAGAATCCTCAAGATGCTCTAATCGTGAGAGATGATTCACCACCACATTCTTGACTCCAGGCTTATTCCACGACGCCATTTTGAAGACACTACTCTTGCTACTCGGGTTAAGGAATAAATAAGGTTGTTGTGACCCAAACAATGAAGTGAAGTCAACAAGAAAATCAAACCACCAGCGGTCTTGCTATTTATTTTTACCTAGTATATCTACCAGGGTCAAACACAAGGAGCACGTAATGCAAAAGCTACGAAGTAGTCGAGAATCCAAGAAAAGCAAAAGAGTGGAGGTTTTTAATTTTTCAATTTTTTTAGGTTTTCTAATATAGGAAAAAGGCAAAAAATCAACACTCACACAATTACTTAATAGCACAAAAGCACTCAAAAATTTAGAATAAAAACATTTTTTGTGTTTTATAAATATTCAGATTTTTTTTGAATTTGCTTATAATTTTTTATTTTAATTAATATTCTAAAATTCAAACAAATCCAGGAATAAAAACCAATGTACAGCTGGAACCTAAAGGCAGATTAAAATTACTTAAAATGCCTATAAAATTCGAGTAGCAATTTTTTTGTGAAACTACAAATAAAAACCTAACTACAGAAGAAGCAAACACAATTTTTTTAGAATTTTTTATGAATTTTTACTGATTTTTCTAAGTTTTTTACTCTTTTTGAATTTTTATGGGTTTAATAATTGGGAATGAAATGAAAATTGGAAAGAAACTCAAGACACATAAAAGAAGCAATCAACAATATTTTCAGAATTTTTCAAGGCTTTTTACTATTTTTAGTTGGTTTTCTGAAAAGAAAGAATGACAATTTTTAAGGTTTTTGAATCTTTGAAAACAATAAATGCAATCTAAACAGAACCAAAAATTCACCAAAGTTCCTACACCATGGTTGCAGCCATGTATCAAAATTTCTTGAATTTTGGAGCTAAATGCTATTTATTTAATCTAAAATAAAACACACAACATACAATGACCGAAATGCAAAGAAAACATGTCTCTAGACTGAATAATAACACAAAAAATTTATAGGGTCCAATCTGTAAATCTTCCACTAATATATGCACATGTCTCAAATCAGTACGCATAGGGGTATATTCGCAAATACTAAAAGTAAAACTTCAATTTATAACGTCAGATAAGTCCAAGGAAAATGATGCAAATAACCCAGATAACACGTGATGACATACATGGGTCGACAAAAACAGGACTAAACTGCAAATATCAAAAACTACACGTGCTAAGAAGCAAAAAGGTCCACTGTGTACTTTTATTTTATAGACTGAAATGGAAACTAAAATAAATGCAGGGTGGACAGAGAAAATTACCCATGCAGCACGTGAGGAGGCGCATGAGGGACATGTGGTGTCTGCTGGCTAGGTGCGAACGTGCGGGTCTAGCGTGATCAGGTATCAGATCCAACGGTCGTCAGAGTATCGGTGACGTGTGAGGTACGGGGGTCGCTAGATCTGACATCTAATAGCCTGACAGCTTCTGTAAATGGACGACAATGATAGCATCTGGGTGAAGGGTCTCAATGGTACGATTGAGGAGCGCTCTATAAGAACACGCCTGGGCGAGTTTCGCTGGAGCACCAAGGGCGATCAGAGACTCTGATGAATGATCGACCGGTGAGAAAAGAAGCGTGAGCTCCCTCCGCATCCAATGGCCTGCTCGGATGGAGTCGTTGACGATCAGATATTTTTGATGGTGGATGGGACCTAGGTGAGCACTGGCGAGGTTGGTCAAAGGCTATCTGGGTCGTTCCATGCACGTTAAGTCCTGCAGGAGAAAGCTCGGACTCGGAGCAAGTCTCCAATTGGGGTTATTTAATAGAGAGAAGCCGGGGCGATTGAAAAGGGGGTCTTCGGCGAAGGATGTCGATGAGACATAGGGCCTGATCTTGGCAATCCGAGCAAAGGTCAGGATGATCAGACTGCGTGGATGGATGGGGGATGAGCGGAAGAGTCGATCGGAGTGGGTGGACGATGGGGTCGAGGTTCCAACCGGCTGGTCGGAGCTGGTGGAGCTACGGTGAAGCGCAAATGAAAGATTTAGGAAACAAGGGAATCGAGGTCAATATGAGAGCTACATGATGGTCCTAACGCGATCCAGAGCTCGAGGGGAGGTGAACGGTAGGGTCTTTGCCTCGACATCGCTGCGGCTGGTGAAGGAGGCCCGTCGCGGCGGTGCTCCGGCCACGAGAGGCGAGCTACGACTACACAACACCTTTCTGACGGCCAAATGTGTTCTTCTATTGCTGATACCAAGGCGGAGCATCATTGGGTATCAGAAGAGTGTGCGGCACGAGCTCCGCAACTGGGAAGGCAAATGAAGGTCTTTATAGGATATCCCAGGTAGCTGGATTGATCGAGTCATACCACGCAAAGCAAGGACGACCCACGACTCCCTAGGGATCCACGAGGATGACCAGTCCACTGGGGAGATGCGTGCAGAAAATCGGAGCTAGAGGATGCAGGATCATGTCGAGATAATTTGGAGAAATGACCGCAAAACCCGGATCCGCGTGAGGAGGTCCGGGAGGGGTAGTTGACCAGGGTCAACATTCATAGAATATATGGTCAAAATTAATTATAAAATCAATTAAAAATAGCAAATGATTTTAAATAGAAAAGTGAATAAAATGAAAAATGTTTGTTGTTTTCTAATATATTTTTCTGTGATTTTTATTTATTTTTAGGAAAAATAATTTATGGTATAAATAGTATATTATATTATATACATGTATAAAATACCTATGTATTTGTACATTTATTTTTATTTTCTTATTTTTACATAAATACTCCAATTTTATATTTTATCTATTTACAACATAACTTTAGAGTATAAAATTAATTTTGTTTCATTTTTGTAATTTATTTACAAGTATAAATTAAACAAGGGAAGATACATATTTTTATGTATTACGTACAATGTGAGAGAATGTTTTATTTTATTTTTATTTTATTTTACATTATTTTTCAAATTTTTTAATTTTTAGAAAAGATAAAACACCTTTTTATTTTTATTTTCTAAAAGTAAATTATATACATAAAGGGTGTATATGTACAAGGTAGAATGTCCCTATCTCGCTACATATTTTATTTGGTGATCATGCCTATTCTTGGCCCTCTCTTGGGTTCAGGTCACTCAACATTTATTCTAAATATTCCTTCTTTTTCTTTTATTCTTTATTCTTTTATTTTTGCATAAGTACATGCTAATTATTAGATATTAACAAATGCATGCATATTGCTAATTAATGTATTTACAACTATTTACATGATGCTTTGCCAAGATATTTTGCTAAATAAAAGAATAAAGAGTGATGAATAATGATTCATCACATCTCCTTCTGAGGTTGGAGACCATCTCTTAATAATCAATTGAAGGTGCTTGATGAGTCCTCTATCTAACTCCTTAGATATTCATCCAAGCACCAGCCTCTATGAATAAATCAATAGCTATATGATTATCAAGATGGATAGGGTAGTTGACCCTAATTGTATAGGTGGAACTCATAGTGCATTCGTTTACTTAATATCATAAAGGGAGTGAAACAATTAATAACTTTTATGAATAAGTCATATATATTAAAATTACATTTATTGTAGGAATGGTTCGCCTCGGGCTCACATGGTTAACAATATACCACTATCCCTACGAACCATTCAGGAATTATCCGTAAACCCATGGTCATTAGATGCAGGTCGAAAACCTTCTGTGTCAGAGGTTTGTTAAGAGGATCAACAACGTTGTCGGTAGAGGCCACATTTGTTATGACGATATCTGAAGGATATGGTTAGATCCTCAAGCGCATCACAGAAGCGTAAGCATCGTATCGAATACTATGAAGAACGACTAGTCGCACTAGTTGTTCAATGTAGCGGAAATTAAAAATTTTTCATGCGACGAAACCACATGATCCAAGAACACTTCTCGAATCATTTCATCTAAACCACAAACAAGTAACAGGATTACCTTTTGAAGCATGGTTGTGATCGAGTCTCTAAACGAAGAGACCTCTTGTCTTAAGTCCGATCCGACGGAGGAGACGCTTGCGAGCGTGTTGATGAAATGCGTACTTCTCGCAATCCGTGTTGATGATCCAAGTGGAGGATCTCCTGATCTCCACACAAGAGATCTAATTTCTTCTTCACGAGCAAGGCGCGTCGAAGGAGACGGAGATCCACGAGCAAACGACCGGGCAACATAACGACGACGCTGCGACGATGGAGAACCTCTTTAGGGCATCCATGGTGGACGACCACATGAGAGGAAGAGAGAGTAGGTGTGTAGAAAGAAAGAGAGAGAGAGAGAGAGAGAGAGAGAGAGAGACTTATGTTCTCTTGTTTGTTTAAAGAAGAGCAATGGGGTGCCTCTCCTTTTATAATATTTTGGGATCCATGGATCTCAAGCCATGGGCAACACAAATCCAATGGCTCTCATTGATAGTGTTTCTTTTAATGGCTAAGATTTGTGTTGGTAAAAACCAACAACAATTAATTTAGATTAAATATATATTGATAAATCAATAAAAATCAATCCCAAATTAAATCAATCAAGCATGGAGATTATGGAATGAAGATTGCCTCCTTCCATAATATTGGATTTGGTGGCAATCTCACGTAATCTCATGAGATCTCATGAGATTACATTATTCCTTGGAAATCTCCAAGATTTACAAAAACACTTGTTGTAAATTATTCTACAAAAATAATTGATAATTATTTTGTGAATGTTGCAATCTTGCCATAGGAAAATTATGAATCATATTCACAACCCAAAATAAAATGTCAATTACATTTTCAATTAATTGTCCAATGTGAATCCAACTCACATCAACATTTAATTAACAAATGTAAATTACAAATAGCTCTCTCTTATAAATTATAAATCACATTTGTAATATATATATATGACTAGTACGGATATTGATATCCGCATTATTCATGTCCGTGACAATTAAATCACATTTAATCATCTTGGATCTCTATTCTCGTGTGCCCAAATAATATGAATCGCATTCACATTACACATATTTGATAATTAAATCACATTTAATTATCTTAGATAACTCTCCTTATAAGATGAATCAAAATCATATTATTCATGATAATTAAATCACATTTAGTTATCCATTTTCTCAATGCTTGGATATATAATCTCAACAGTGAAATTATCCTGAACCCATTAAAGGATAATGCGCTTTCTCCGTGAATACTTGGAGATAAGGATAGGGCGATTGTATTGTTCCACATATGGTGACTTGGATATGGAGACCATATCTAAAATCCAGATCGTGGGCCTCTCGTAGATGCTTGATTAAATCAAGACCGCAAATCTAATCTTCTCATTGCATCTGAATCACATTCAGATCAATGTACAACATTTGGACCAAGATCAGATTACTTCTCTACTGAGAGGAGTCACTGAAATCCAGACCCGTTTTATCACTCCCTAGGAATGGAAGCGTCATGGTTATACAATCGTTTATGATCACATCACCCTCAGGTATTCCCAATACCTGTACATCCTGCGTACTGGAAGACTCATATTAAACACGGAGTATTAGATCAACTTTACACTGTCTACTTCAGGGTTTTATCAATAAGTTTCTCATTCGATCATTGGGAGTAGGTATCGAACATATACTTTCCAAAGGCATATATAATACCTAGGTCTTGATCATATACTTTCCAAAAGTATACATCAAACCTACAAATTAAGTCAAGCTTCCAAAGCGAGACGACCGTGCACAGAATTTGATCCTTCCCAATATCTCATGAGTGAGCTCATGTCTTCCGCTTCAGTAATGAACCTGTTTGATACCTTTGAGAGATCATACTACTCATATGCCCTTACATGCACAACAGCTTGTCGGTGTATATACCTTGATTAGGTCATCATCCTTTTGGTCTGCTAAATGTACATACTCGGTCATATAATAACACATCTGTCTCCGGTCAGAGGATGCGTGCCTATACCATGACATCATACGATATATGACTTTCGTTATCTCGATCTCCTTAAGTCAACTCTTTGACCTAACTAATCTGACACCTCCGAATCTCTATTCCTATACAGAGGACCTGCAAGAGGTCGGTCAGATATCAGCCTTTAGAGATTCGGATTGCCATTTCCTACTCAGGTTGGAGATCATCTCTTAACAATCATTTGATGGTGCTTTATGAGTCCTCAATCTAACCCTTTTGATATTCATCAAAGCACCAGCCTCTATGATTCAATAGTTGAACCAACAGCTGTATGATCATTAAGATAGCTATGGTACATAACCCTAATTGTACTAAGGGACCTATCATGCAAATTAGTTATTCCTTATTTCAGATTAGGGAATGATATTTGCAATAACATTTATTGCATAATGGCTCGCCGAGGGCTCGCATGTCCAACAATCTCCCACTAGCCCAAAGAGCCATTAATGCGCTAGTCATTTAAACCCACGTTCATGTGACAATCATAGGCTATTTAGAAAATAGCTAGGTAAGCTGATTAGTCACTTTGTTCCTGCGAGACTCGCCAAGTCCTTTTACGGCACTTGCATATCCCCAGTAAGAGTGCTCGCATCTAATGCGAATGTTTAATCTTATGCAACCAATACTCAATCTTGTTAGTTACAGTGTCCTTGACAATACAACTTAACAATTATCATAACCAGTATTTCCATAATCCTTATCAGAATACCCTTATTCTTGGAGATCACTATCTCTTAAGGTATCCAAAGTTAAGACCTTTTAGATTACTATCTATATAGTCTTGAGTTTTTGAAGATCACTATCTCAAAAAATCTTGTCATCTATGAAGATTTTGTTATTACTGCAATCAAGTGTTTTCTCTCCATAGTAGGATTAGCAACTCTTTAATACTCCCACTGCATGGTAGATATCTGGCTCTTGTACACATCTCGCATACACTCAGCTTCTCGTAACTGATGCACAAGGGTATTCTGTTATAGCATATACTTCATCAACTCTTTGAGGTGCTATCCCTTTAGATATGTTAGTACCTTATCTTAAGGGATGGAAGCCTTTCTTGGAATTTCTAAGAATAGAATATGTCCAAGGTGTACTACAAAATGTAACAATCTCAATATCCTCTTCTCTTTGCTTCTAAACAACTTCAGAACTAAGATCTAAGAGGTATCTTTGAAATCATATTCCAAGATATGGAATAGCCAGTCTATAAAAAACTTATTATCATCATTATATCATTCCAAATGATTATGATATCATCTACATTTAGCATGATGAACACAAATGGCACTACAACTAAGCTTCATATGGTCACATAGATTTTATCTGAAATCATAACATTTATAATTTCATCAAATCTTATGGTCCAACTTCAAGAAGCTTATTTGAGTCCATAGATGGATTCCTTAGCTTGCACACCTTGCTTTCCTCAACCATGAAGCCATGGGGCTACTTCATGTGAATACCCTCAGAGAGGTATTCATAGAGGAATGCAATCTTGAGTTACATATCTTGAAGATCCATTTACACCTTTATGGGTCTGACCCATATAGGTGGATCCTCGAGGGTCCATATACAACACTTGTATATGAAGTCTACATTAGACTTTATTGCTATCATCCATCTTTCCATGTCATGATCCTTAGGAGCTTCATCACATGAAATCCAATCATTGTCAAATTTCTCTATCAAATGGAATACATCCTCAAACTCATTTGAAGAGGTATAAGTGTTTCATCTTTTATTATACTTTTAGTTTCTGATTTCAGGATCCTCATTATCTTCTCAAGGTTAAATGAGTTCCTACACTTCATTTTCATCTTGATTCTCAAGAGTCTCAACCTCTAAGAATCACATTCTTGGAGATGAGATATCTTAAGAAGCTCAAGGTCATAAAGTAGGTATCCAATACCGTCCTCTATTTTCCTAATGAAGTGGCACTCTCTAGTGCTAGATTCCAGCTTATATGCATGGAACCTTATTAATGATATACATTGTAGTCTCTACTACACATATATACCTGGAAACTAAGGGATAATTATGCTAAAACTCATCATTGATAAGATCATGTCACACATGATCCAATTGTATTTCCCTACAACTCTATTGAGTTAAGGTGTGTTAGGAGGATTGAGATAGAAATGATATTCATATCTCTGTAAGGTATTCTTTGAATTTATCTAACAGGTACTTGCTACCTAGATTAGATCAAAGTCATTTTATCTTCCTTCAAACTTTGGTTTTAAACCAAAATTATGAAATCTTTGAACATTTCAAAGGTTTCTTAGGTGAAGAGAAGAAATCTCGTATCATACATAATCATCAATAGATATCACATATCTATAATGTTTACTATGATATAGATGATCCGCATACATCAATATGTATGAGATCCTGAATACCTTGATATCTTACACCTTTCCCAAGGAAGGGTGTATTGGACATATTTTACTTTTGAATACAATATTCACAAGTATGTAAGATTTGACATTTTAGACATTCTAAAGTTTCATCTCTTACCAATCTATTGATCAAATCAACAGATAAATGTCCAAGATTTGATGCCAGGTCATTGTTAAATGATCTTCATCCTCATATTGGTCTTTAAAAGGTTTAATTTCAATATTATAAATCTTAATGAACCATTCATTAATTTTCTAATTTAGTAGAGCCCACTAGATGCTAGACTACTTTCTGAAATATATCCATCATAACTCTTTATTATAGGTTTATTTTAGAATTCATGTTTATTTCCAAATTTAGAAATAAACAATGAGTGTGTACTAATATCTAGGTCATAGAGACATTCTCTAAGACTAAGGGCTCTCCCACCGAAATTATGAAGTCTATTGATCTAATGGAAGTTGTTGCAACAATTGCATCAATATCCATGTAGATGACTATTAAACCTGAAGATCAAAGTCCTAATCTTCCAATACATATGCAACCAATTACAAGTGTCATAGAAGATTGTAATACAATTATTAGACTTCATCTTATCAAATAAGAAAGTCAATTTCAATGATTTATGTAGATTATTCTGATGCTCTATCTGAGTCCTTCTCTAACGATTCTAGATAGATTTGATAGTCACACTATCAACACATCAACTTATTGTAGTATTGGTATTCATCCAACTCTCTGGACGTCATATGGAAGTCACATAAGTACAGTCAATTCTTTGACTTTCCTTCTTACTTGGGTCCAACCCATGCTTCCACCGCGCTCCCTTTATCTATAAACAACCATTGCTTAAGACTAAGGTAACTTTTACATTAAATTCAAAAGAATTCAATGTAAGAGCATTTCAACATTTATACATACTTCATTAAATTCATACAATATGAATATTATGAAGCTTCATGAATGACTAGACTATAGACAGTAGAATGATGATACTCATCATGTCTACATCCATCTAGACTCTTAAAAAACATTGGATCAAATAGGTATTCAAACATTTTGAATACATCATCTCTTATAGAGCCACCACTCTGCATGATGCAGTGAACCATCTCATTCATCATAAATGTCAAGAGCAAATATATATGCCAGAATATCTTCATTGATTTTTATTAGGATTAATTGACAATTACGATCATCATCGACATGCAACTTCCAAAGTACATTTGATGATATCAAGACTATAGAAATATAGAAACCGTAGGGTTGTAGTCCTATTATCTATTTAATTGTCATTCCTCATTATTATGAGAAAACTTGCACATTGCAATAACATACATTATGTGTCCAATTGCAAGTACAATATCTTGATCATGAGTCCAATCCATGATATTTTACTGGTTATTATTGAGTATAGTATTGAGTGGGTTTAATGAAGGATTATTTGAAATAAGAAATTTGCATGAGTGTAAATATTTATATATATATATACATATTTTGCTTTGATTTAGGAATTTTTATATCAAAGTTGTCTTGCCATGTCAACACTGAAAGTTCATTCCCTTAATCATCTTCAATGTAAAAGATATACTTACCACTATATCTCAAGCATGATCTTGGATTTTCTTTCCTTATCTTTGTTACACCCCAATAATATGAGAACCTGCAACTCGGATAAAAAGAAGTGGGAACATATTCCGCCTTGCAAGTCCAACTTGCATCTCCTCATTCGGTCTTTAACACCCGGGTCCACCATCCCTAAGATGATGTTGACCCGTCATTAATTGAACTAACCGTCAACAGGAATACAACTCGCTATGTGCAATCCAATATCGCCCCAATAATATGAGGACCCGATATTGGGGTCACTACGCATACGTCCTTACTCTTTCGAGAAATGAAGAGCCCGATCCAAATGGGTTGTAAGCAGGAACCGTCACTTCGGACAGGCGTCTCCGACATACAATCTCTGGCGACGGAACCCTTCGCCTTGACAAGAGACCATGGATGTCACTTATGTGATCCTCCACCTCATATTCAAATATTAATTAATTATCATAAATCATATTCACATAATTAATTCTTCCAAGGGAAATACACATCTATTCATAATAGAGTGTTTTTAATTGGATATAGTTAATTCAATCATATTAATTAATTATCAGTCCAATTCAATCAACAAACACAATTGTTTTACTTGAATATATATATGGTATTATCTCAAAGTACATATTATTTTGAATTTTAATAATTAGAAAAATACATCTTGATTTCTTCGGCATTATCGAGTCCCTACCCGCTGTCATGGTGGCCAGTACTGACGAGAGTGGGACGGACCACAGACGTTGCAACCCGCTACCTCAATGCTCTCCGACTAGACACCATATCCACCTCAGGAAAGGATAATGCCAAATAGATCAATTTGTACTTTGAGATGATCATCGGTTATTCAACTGAAATTATACTATATAATAATAATCAAAACAATTTTGATTAACATTTTAATGAGATTTGCTAAACAAATCCCAAATCCTATTCAAGCAACAAGTTTGTTGGAATGTAGATCATGTAGATCATGTAACCAATTAGTGATCTAGATCACATCTAATCAATTATTGATTAAGGCAATGTCATTTAAGGAAATAATTATCATCAAATATTTCACAAATATTTATGCACAATTATTCTAGGAAATTAAACAATTTAATTTCATTAATTGATTAAATGACAATTAGGAAAGTATTTCCAGCAATGACCCTCACTTACTAAAAATACGATATCTCAATCAATTTAAATCCAAATTAAGCAAAGTAAGTTCATAAAGTTTGATAATTTGATTTACAACAGAACAAGTGATTTTCACGCATTTCAAGTCATCTCAAATCCGCAAATAACTCTTTAATTACGTTGAGATTCGCAGTCCCCGTAACTGTGGATACATGTTCACTAAAATGACCATAACTTGGGCAAACGGAATCGAAATCACGTAAACTCAGATCCTACAGTTTCCTTATTTAATGGGGAACAAAGTTCAATTATTATTTTCATGTTTAGAAAATTTTAATAGTGCCGAAAATAATCTCAAAATAGAGATGCGAAATTGAAATGCAAGAAAACTTTCGCAAACCCTAATGAACCCAAGTCGTCCTCAGTTAATGGATCATATCCAAAACCACCGACTAAGGCTCGGATACCACTTGAAAGATATGGTTAGATCCTCAAGCACAACACGGAAGCGTGAGCAACGTATCGAATACGACGAAAAACGACTAGTCGCACTAGTTGTTCTATGCAGCGGAAATTAAAAATTTTTCATGCGACGAAACCACATGATCCAAGAACACTTCTCGGATCTTTTCGTCTAAACCATAAACAAGTAATAATATTACCTTTTGAAGCGTGGTTGTGATCGAGTCTCTAAACAAAGAGACCTCCTGCCTCATGTCCGATCTGACGGAGGAGATGCTTGCGAGCGTGTTGATGAAACGCGTACTTCTCGAAATCCATGTTGATGATCCAAGTGGAGGATCTCTTGATCTCAACACACAAGATCTGATATCTTCTTCACGAGCGAGGCGCACCGAAGGAGACCGAGATCCACGAGCAAACGACCGGGCATCATAACGACGACGTTGCGATGATGGAGAACCTCTTTAGGGCTTCCATGGTGGACGACCTCATGAGAGGAAGAGAGAGTAGGCGTGTAGAGAGAAAGAGAGAGAGAGAGAGAGAGAGAGAGAGAGAGACTTATGTTCTTTTGTATGTTTAAAGAAGAGAAATGGGGTGCCTCTCCTTTTATAATATTTTGGGATCCATGAATCTCAATCCATGGGCAACACAAATCCAATGGCTCTCTTTGATAGTGTTTCTTTTAATGGCTAAGTTTTGTCTTGGTAAAAACCAACAACAATTTATTTAATTTAGATTAAATCTATATTTAGAAATCAATGTAAATCAATCCCAAATTAAATCACTCAAGCATGGAGTTATGGAATGAAGATTGCCTCCTTCCATAATATTGGATTTGGTGGCAATCTCATGTAATCTCATGATATCTCATGAGGTTACATTATTCCATGAAAAACTCATAGATTTACAACAACGCTTGTTGTAAATTATTCTACAAAAATAATTGATAATTATTTTGTGAATATTGTAATCCTGCCATTGGAAAATTGTGAATCATATTCACAACCCAAAATAAAATGTGAATTACATTTTCAATTAATTGTCCAATGTGAATCCAATTCACATCAACATTTAATTAACAAATGTAAATTACAAATAGCTCTCTCTTATATATTATAAATCACATTTATAATATATATGACTAATATGGATATTGATATCCACATTATTCATATCCATGATAATTAAATCACATTTAATCATCTTGTATCTCTATTCTCGTGTGCTCAAATAGTGTGAATCGCATTCACATTATTCACATAATAACTAAATCACATTTAATTATCTTAGATAACTCTCCTTATACTATGAATCAAATTCATATTATTCATGATAATTAAATCACGTTTAATTATCTATTTTCTCAATGCTTCGATACACAATATAAACAATGAAATTATCCTTAACCCATTCAAGGATAATGCGCTTTCTCCGCGAATACTTGGAGATAAGGACGGAGCGATTGTATTGTTCCACGTATAGTGACTTGGATATTGAAATCATATCTCAAATCCAGATCGTGGGCCTCTCGTAGATGTTTGATTAAATCGAGACCACAGATCTAATATTCTCATTGCATCTAAGTCACATTCAGATCAATGTCCAACATTTGGACCACGGTCAGATTACTTCTCTACTGAGAGGGGTCACTAAAATCCAGACCCATTTCATCACTCCCTAGGAGTGGAAGCGTCATGGTTATACAATCGTTTATGATCACATCACCCTTAGGTATTCCCAATACCTGTACATCATGCATATTAGAAGACTCAGATTAAACCCGAAGTATTAGATCGACTTTACACTGTCTACTTTAGGGTTTTTTCAGTAAGTTTCTCATTCGATCATTGGGAGTCGGTATCGATCATATACTTTCCAAAAGCATATATCATACCTAGGTCTTGATCATATACTTTCCAAAAGTATACATCAAAACTACAAATTCAGTCAAGCTTCCAAAGCGAGACGACCATGCACAGAATTTGATCCTTTCCAATATCTCGTGAGTGAGCTCATGTCTTACGATTCAGTAATGATCCTGTTTGATCCTTTTGAGAGATCGTATTACTCATATACATGCACTCCAGCGTGCCGGTGTATATACCTTGATTAGGTCATCAACCTATTGGTCTGCCAAATGTACAGACTCAGACATATAGTAACACATATGTCTCCAGTCAGAGGATGCGTGCCTTTACCATGACAACATACAATATAGGACTTTGGTTATCTCGATCTCATTAAGTCAACTATTTGGCCTAACTAATCTGACACCTCTGAATCTCTATTCCTATGCAGAGGACCTACAAGAGGTCGGTTAGATATCAACCTTTAGAGATAAGGATTGCCATCTCCCACTCAGGCTGGAGATCATCTCTTAACAGTCATTTGATGGTGCTTGACGAGTCCTCAATCTAAACCTTTAGATATTCATCTAAGCACCAGCTTCTATGATACAATAGTTGAATCAACAACTGTATGATCATTAAGATGGCCGTGGTACATAATCCTAATTGTACTAAGGGACCTTTTATGCAAATTTGTTATTCTTCATTTCAGATAAGGGAATGATATTCGTAATAACATTTGTTGCATAATGGCTCGTTGTGGGCTCGCATGTCCAACAATATCACCATGGTTTTGAATCTCCAGAATGATGTGGTGTTTCCTTTCCACATGCTTGCTCTTTTGATTCCATCTAGGTTCCTTCGCCTGAGTAATGGCTCTCGTATTATTGTAGAGTACCGGGATGGGAGTATCAGAGGAAACTACTCCAATCTCAAGGATAAACTTGCACAACCACACCGCCTCCTTTGCAACATCTGACGCGGCAAAATATTCAGCTTCTATTGTTGAATCTGTTGTAGTGTCTTGCTTCTTGCTTCTCCAACTCACAACACCACCGCTCAAATGGAATACAAACCCAGATGTCGACTTTCGATCATCAATATCCGACTGGAAGTTTGAATTTGTATATCCCAAGACTTGGAGATCACCATCTCCATAGACCAAGATGTAATCTTGCATCCGTCTTAGATATTTGAAAATGTTCTTTACTACACTCTAGTGTTGCTCTCCATAGCAGGACGACTTACCACTCCCACTGCATGGCAGATGTCTGGCCTAATACACATCATGGCATACATTAAGCTTCCTACATGTGATGCATAGGGGCATCCAGCCATGTCCTTCTTTTCCTCAACACTTTGAGAAGCCTTCCCTTTAGACAGATGGATACTATGTCTTAAGGGGAGGAATCCTTTCTTTGAACTATCCATACAAAATCGTCCAAGAATCTTCTTAAAGTACCCATGTTGTGATAATCCCAATATCCTCTTTTCTCGGTTTCTGAACAACATTAGGCCTGAGATGTAAGTGGCTTCTCCAAGATTTTTCATCTCGAAGATATGGGAAAGCCAAATTTTCACACTGGTCATCATTCCTGTATCATTCCCAATGTTAAGGATATCATCTACGTAAAGCACGATGAACACATTGGCACTCCCACTAAGCTTCTTGTACACACAAGGTTCATCAGGATTCTGCACAAAATCATAACTCTTTATGGTTTCATCAAATCTGATATTTCAGCTACGAGAAGCTTGTTTGAGCCCATAGATGGATTTCTCCAGCTTGCATACTTTGCCATCCTCAACTATGAAGCACTGGGGCTGCTCCATATATATATATATATATATATATATATATATATCCTCCTTGAGGTATCCATTGTGGAAAGTCGTCTTTACGTCCATCTGCCAGTTGTCGTAGTCAAGAGAAGCAACCATAACTAGCAGTGTCCTAATGGACTTAATCATAGCCATAGGAGAGAATGTCTCATCGTAGTGGATGCCTTCTTACTCTGTGTAGCCCTTGGCTACAAGTCATGCCTTGAAAATCTCTACTTTCCCATCAGGTCCCCTCTTTATCTTGAAGATCCATTTACACCCAATGGATTTTACCCATTTAGGTGGATCCTCTAGGGTTCATACACCGGTCTTATGCATGGAGTCAATTTCTAAGTTCATTTCTAGCATCCATCTATCCATGTCATGATCCACGAGTGCCTCATCGAATGAAGCAGGATCATTGTCAGTTTCACCTGACACATAGAATCCATACCTTTCAGGTCGTGCAACCACCATCGAACTCCTTCGATGAGGTATGGGTGTTTCATATTTATTTATCTCTTCAGAATCTGGTTCAGGAAACTCATAATCCTCAAGAGATTTAATGAATTCCTCTACTTCATTTGTGTCTTGACCTTTAAGGAAATCATTCTCCAGAAATTTCACATCTCTAGAGATAAAAACCTTTTGGGTCTCAGGGTCATAAAGTTGGTATCCAGTACCATCTTTAACATACCCAATGAAGTAACACTCACGAGAATGAGATTCTAGCTTACTTGTGTCCACAATCTTCGCATGGACCAAGCAACCCCAAACCCTCAAGTTATTAGCACTAGGTTTGTTTCCATACCAAAGCTCCTGAGGAGCATTGGGTATAGGTTTTCTAGGAATCTTATTTAGGATATATATTGCAGTATCTACTGCATATCACCATAAACTAAGAGGTAAATGTGCCTTGCTCATCATTGAATTGACCATATACATGATGGTCATGTTGCGTCTTTCAGCAACACCATTAAGTTGGGTGGTTCCAGGAGGAGTGTCCTTGAATTCATCTGAGGTACTCACCACCTTGGTCAGATCGAATCCGCTTAATTTTCCTATTGGTTTGGTTCTAAGCCAGAGCCTTAAACTCTTTGAAATTTTCAAAGGTTTCAGATTTATGACGTAGTAGGAAGATACACCGTATCGCAAATGGTCATCAATAAATGTCAAATAATATTGATATCCATTTCGAGTCGCGATACTGAATGAACCACATACATCGGCATGTACCAGGTCAAGAATACCTTTGCATATTGCAACCTTGTTACGGAAAGGTGTTCTAGTCATTTTACCTCGAAAGCAATGTTCGCAGATAGGCAAAGATTGAACTTGAAGAATGTGTAAAGTTCCATCCTTTATCAATCTATTGATCCTATCAACAGAGAATGACCAAGCCTTTGATGTCAAATCATATTGAATGATTTCCATCCTCCCTAGATCTTTAAGGGTTTTTATTATCAGTGATAGTAACATTTATGACACATTCATCAATGCATAATTCATAGAGTCCACTAGAAGTCAGAATACCATCCGTAATATATTTATCATAACGGATTATGATTAACTTATTACAGCAAAGGAATGAATATCCACCTCTAACATGCTTAGATGCAAAAATCCAGTTCCTTCTGACTTCATGTACATAAAGACACTCTTTAAGTACTAAGAATCTACCACTAGATAATGATAGTCGGCAGGTCCCGACGGCTACTACTACAACACTGGCATCAGATCCCATCTGGATGACTATCTCCCCTTCGTCCAGATTCCTAGTTTCCTAAAACAGATGCAACAAATTGCATACATGAACAGAAGCACCAGAATCAATAACCCAACTTCCTTCTTGTCCAACTAGAAAACTAGTTTCAATGATGAAAGTATATTTCATACCTAAATTGGATTTACCTTTGTCGACCGACTTTAAGTATTATGGGAAATTACACCTCCAGTGCCCTGGCTTCTTGTAGTGGTGACAAACGTCGGTTTTCTTCGATGCTATCAACGTGGATGCATTGGAAGATGAGCCAACTCCTTGACTATTCTTCTTTCTATTCTGGGGTGGGCCCTTCCGAGAACCTTGCTTCCAACTACGCTTTACTTTCACTTGTGCAACCATTGCACTAGTATAGGGGTCGTCCTTCCTCTTTACGTCTTCAGCAGACTTTAATGCAGATAACATCCCAGTGTTAGTAAAATCACCTTTGCTCATGTGATATGTCACAACAAAGTTTTTGAAAGATTTGGGGAGCGATAGCAGAATGAAATCTTCCTGTATGTCAGAATCTATGATGGCTCATAGGGTTTCTAATTCAGAGAGGTACCCAAACATTTTGAGTACGTGCTCTCTGATAGTGGTCCCTTCTTGCATCTTGCAGTGAATAAGCTCTTTCATTACATTATAACGCTCTTTGCAGTTCACGTCACCAAACATTTCTTTCAGATTCAGCATGATTTCTTAGCAATGGTTCATCTCCACATGCTGCTTCTGAAGCACATTGGATAATGATCCAAGAATATAACATCTTGACAAGTTATGATATTCATCATATTTTAATTTAAAAGATTTATTTTTCAGAGTCCTTGGGTCTGCAATCTTATCCTTGGATAACACTTATGATATGCGCTCCGAGAAAGGACAAGAAAAAATTTTTGGATACATTCGAATAATTCGATCCGGTCAACTAATTGATCTCCAGGAGCCTGCTCAGAGGATTCATGGACTTCATTTTCTGAAATTTAGAATGCACTATATTAGAACGTATAAATGATTATATATTCATTTTTAAAACATTTGATTAAGGTATTTTAAATCAAATTAGTCTTGCTCTGTCATCTTTGAAAGTTTATTCCATTATTATCTTTCGAAGCAAGAGATATACTTACCGTTATATCTCAAGCAAGAATAGGATATCCTCTTTATCTTTGTTACATCCCAATAATATATGAACATGTGACTCGAAAAAAGTGAAGTGGGAACACACTACACCTTGCAAGTATTACTTGCATTTTCTAATTCGGTCTTTAAAACCTGGCCCACCACTTCTAAGGAAATATTGACTCGTCGTTAATTAAACCAACTGTCAACATGATTAGAACTTGTTATGCGCAATCCAATATCGCCCTAATAATATTAGGACCCAATATTGGGGTCACTACGCATATGGCCTTACTCTTTTAAGAAGTAAAGAGCACAATCCAGATGTACTTGCATACATGAGCTGTCACATCGGACAGGCGTCTCCTACATACAATCCCTAGCAATAGAACTCTTTGCCTTTTCGGGAGACCATGGATGTCACTTATGTGATCCTCCACCTCTTATTCAAATTCAATAATTAATTATCATGAATCATGTTCATATAATTAATTCTTCCAACAGACATACACATCTATTCATAATAGAGTTTGCAATTGGATATAATTAATTTAATCATATTAAATTAATTATCAATCCAATCTTTATCAACGAACTCGATTATTACATGAATATAAGGTATAATCTCAAAGTACTTACTATTCAAATTTTAGTAATTAAAAAAATACACCTTTATTTCTCTGGCATTATCGATTCCCTACCTGCTGTCATGTCCAGTACTAACAGGAGTGGGACAGACCACCCACGATGCAACCTGCTACCCCAACGCTCCCCGACTAGACACCATATCAACCTCAGGAAAGGATAATGTCAAATAGATCATTGTGAACTTGAGATTAATCAGGTTTTCAACTGAAATCAAATCATATAGTAATAATCTGAACCATTTTGATTATAAGGAAATTTGCTAAACAAATTCCCGATCCTATTCAAGCAAGTTTGTTTGTTGATTGTGTAACCAATTGTGATTTAGATCTCATATAATGAAATTATTGGTTGAGGCTATATCAATTAAGGATGTAATTATCACTAAATATTTCTCAAAATATTTTCCATTATTATTCCAGGAAATTAAAATTTAATTTCACTAATTGACAATGACATGGTTCTTAATTAGGAATGCAATTTCAGCAGTGACCCCTACTTACCAAAATTAACATATCTCAAACAAATGAAATCCAAATAACACAAAATCAGTTTCTGAAGATTGCTAATTTAATTTACAATAGAACCTAAGTGACTAGCACACATTTCAATCGTTTAAAAATAGTAATTAACTCATTAATTATGTTAAGATTCACAGTCCCCGAAACTGTGGATACATGTTCATTCAAATGATCATATCTCGAGCATACATAATTCAAATTATGTAAACTCAGATTTTACGGTTCCTTATTTAATGGGGAACAAAATGCAAGATAATATTTTGTGTTTAAACATTTTAAAACAGTGCCGAATTTACTTACTAAACAGAGATTCGAAAAACTGAAATGCGACAAAAATTATCGCAAACCTAACGAACCCAAGTCATCCTAGGTTTACGGATCCAAAATCTTAGACCTAAGGCTCTGATACCACTTGAAGGATGCTGAGAGATCCTCAAGCGCATCACGTAAGCGTGAGCATCGTATCATATATGATGAAGAACAACTAGTCGAACTAGTTGTTCTATGAAGCAGAATTTAAAAATATTTCTTGTGATGAAAACACATGATCCAAGAACGATTCTCGGATTGTTTCATCTAAACCACATAAAGTATATACGAATACCTCTTGAAGAGTGGTTGATCGAGCCTTTACGAGATTAGACCTCCTGTCTCAAGTCCGATCTTCGGAGAAGATGCTTGCGAGCGCGGGGATGAACCGTGTGATCCTCGCAATCCAAGATGTTGAATCCAATCATGGAACTCGTGATCTCGTTGCACGAGATCAAACACCTTCTTCATGAGCGAAGCACACCAAAGAAGGTGGAGAACCGGTTGTCATCGAGGCGGCATCACAACAACGAGTCGACGAGGTAGATGTCTTCTTCTTCTCTTAGGGTGGATGGCACCAATTTGAGAGAGGAAGAGAGGACATGTGAAATATGAGAGAGGAGAGAGCTCATTATGTTTGTTCTTGTTGTAACCCTAGAGAGCATGAGATGCCTCTCTTTATATAGGGTTTGGGAGTCCATGAATCTCAATCCATGGGACATACAAAATCAATGGATGACATTGATTTGTGTTTCTTTCCCTGGTCAAGATTGTTATAGGTAAAAACACAACAACTAATTTAATTTATATTAAATATATATGATAAATCAAATATTATTCAATCCTAAATCGAATCAACAAAATTTGGAGACAATGGAGATGGAAATCTCCACATTCCATAGGAGTCATGGACAGCTACCAATTCCATGTTGGAATGGCTAGCCATCCACACACTCTTAATTGGAATGTGAGATTTTCCAACGAAATCCAAGATTCCACGATTGCACATATCTCCAAATACAACGACAATTGTTGCAAAAATATTCTATAAAAATAGTTCACATTTTTTTGAGAATATTGCAATCTTGCCGTTGGAAGTTTATGAATCAAATTCACAACCCAAAACAAAAGGTAATTTAAACTTTCAATTAATTATAGAATATGAATCGAATTCATACCAATAATTAATCAACAAATATAAATCATCATAAGCTTCTTTAATACATTATAAATCATATTTATAACATATTATGAATAATTGGATACTGCTATCCACATTATTCCTATCCCTAATATTTAAATCACATTTATTATATTGGATCATTATTCTCATACATCCATTAATGTAAATCAAATTCACATTATTCAAGATCATTAAATCACATTTAATCATCCATTTCTCAATGCTCATATATAATTCAGCTATGGAATTATTCTTGAACCCTTTCACGAATAATGCGCTTTCTCCGCAGATATTTGGAGATAAGGATAGGGCGATTGTATTGTTCAACATACAGTGACTTGGATGTTGAGATCTCATCTCAAATCCAGATCTCACGGATGTCTCATAGATGCTTTATTAAATCAAGACCGCAAATCTAATCTTCTCATTACATCTGAATCTCATTCAGATCAATGTCCAACAGTTGGATAAACATCAGATTACTTCTCTACTTAGAGGAGTCACTAAAACCCAAGTTGTCCTAGGTTTACGGATCGTATCCAAAACCTTCGACCTAAGGCTCTGATACCACTTGAAGGATATTGAGAGATCCTCGAGTGCATCACGAAAGCATGAGCACCATATCATATGCAATGAAGAACGACTAGTCGTACTAGTTGTACATGTAGTGGAATTTAAGAAATTTCAAGTGATGAAAGCACAAGATCCATGAACGACTCTCAGATTATTTCATCTAAACCACATGAAGTATATAGTAATTACCTCTCAAAGAGTGGTTGATCGAGCCTCTACGAGAAGAGATCTCCTATGTCAAGTTCGATCTTCGGAGAAGACGCTTGCGAGTACGGGGATGAACCATGTAATCCTCGCAATCCAAGATGTTGAATCCAAGCATGGAACTCCTGATCTTGTCGCATGAGATCAAACGAATTCTTCATGAGTGAAGCACACCAAAGAGGGTGGGGAACCAAGTGTCGTCGAGGCGGCGTCACAACAATGAGTCGACGAGGAAGATGTCTTCTTCTCTTAGGGTGGATGGCCACCAACATGAGAAAGAGGAAGAGAGGTCATCTAAAATATGAGAGAGGAGAGATCTTATGATGTTTGTTCTTGTTGTAACCCTATAGAGTATGAGATGCCTCTCTTTATATAGGGTTTGGGAGTCCATGGATATCAATCTAAGGGACACACAAATCAATGGTTGATATTGATTTGTGTTTCTTTCAATGGTCAAGATTGTTGTAGGTAAAAACATAATAACTAATTTTATTTATATTAAATATATTTGATAAATCAAATATTATTCAATCCTAAATCAAATCACCAAAATTTGGAGACAATGGAGATGGAAATCTCCACATTCCATATGGAGTCATGGACAGCTACCAATTCCATGTCGAAATGGCTAGCTGTCCATACACTCCTAATTGGAATGTGAGATTTTCCAATGAAATCCAAGATTCCATGATTGAACATATCTCCAATTACAACAATAATTGTTGCAAAAATTTTCTACAAAAATAATTCACAATTATTTTGAGAATATTGCAATCTTGCCATTGCAAGTTTGTGAATCAAATTCACAACCCAAAACAAAAGGTAATTTACATTTTCAATTAATTATACAATGTGAATCCAGTTCACACCTATAATTAATCAACAAGTATAAATCATAATAAGCTCTCTTTCTCTCTTTAATACATTATAGATCATATTTATAACCTGTTATGAATAATTGGATATTGCTATCCACATTATTCCTACCCGTAATAATTAAATAACTTTTAATTATATTGGATCATTATTCGTATACGTCCATTAATGTGAATCAAATTTACATTATTCAAGATAATTAAATCACATTTAATTATCAATTTCTCAATGCTTAGATATAATTCAACAACAGAATTTTTTATGAACCCTTTCAAGAATAATGTGCTTTTCTCGCATATATCTGGAGATAAGGACAGGGCGATTGTATTGTTCCACGTATAGTGACTTGGATGTTGAGATCTCATCTCAAATCTAGATCTCACGGACCTCTCATAGATGCTTGATTAAATCAAGACTGCAAATCTAATCTTCTCATTCCATCTGAATCTCATTTCAATCAATGTCCAATACTTGGACCAAGCTCAGATTACTTCTCTAATGAGATGTGTCACTAAAATCCAAACGTATTTCATCACTCCCTCAGATTGAAAGCGTCATGGTTATACAATCGTTTATGATCACCCTCGGGTACTCCTAACACCTGTACATCCTGCATACTAGAAGACTCATGATAAACCCAAAAATATAGATCAATTTTACATTGTCTTCTTTATGGCTTAATCATTAAGTTTCTCAATCTTGGTCATTGGGAATCGGTATCGATCATATGCTTTCTCAAAGCATATATCATACCTTCAATTTCTTTTCATTCATCCAAAGCATTACCACCATGCATGGAATTTGATCGGTCCCAATACCTAATGAGAGAGCTCATATCTTCCGTTTCACAAGTGAACCTCTATGATCCCTTTAATAGATCGTATTACTCATATGCCCTTACATGCACACCAGCTGGCTGGTGTATAGACCTTGGTTCGGTCATCAACCTATTGGTCTTCCAAATGTACACACTCAGACATATAGTAACACATCTGTCTTTTGTCAAAGTATGTGTGACTATATTGAGACTACATTCAAAATAGGAATTAGGTTATCTCGATCTCGTTAAGCAACCGTATGACCTAAATATTCTGACACCTCCGAATCACTATTCCCATGTAGAGGACCTACATCAATAGGTTGGTCAGATATCAACCTTAATGAGAAAGGATTGCCATCTCCTACTCATGATGGAGATCATCTCTTACAAATTATTTGACAGTGCTTGATGAGTCCACTATCTAACTCCTTAGATATTCATCCAAGCACCAGCTTCTATGAATAAATCAACAGCTATGTGATTATCAAGATGGCCATCGTACATGACCCTAATTGTATAGAAGGGCCTCATAGTGCATTCACTTACTTAATCTCAAAAAGGGAGTGAAACAATAAATAACTTTTATTGATAAATCATATCTATTACAATAACATTTATTGTAGGAATGGTTCGCCTTAGGCTCATATGGGTAACAATAATATATAAAAATAACATAGATAGTATAGATTTTAATATATAAAAAAGGAAAAAATCGAAAATAGCCTGAAGTACAGTCCTTTTTATTTTTACGGTATTTAAATTTAAGCTTAGGATGTTTAATCCCATCAATAATAATATAAGTAAATATAGCTATCTAAATAGTTGTAGCTTTTTAGAATTATAAAATAGTTATAAAAACATCAAAATTAGGAAAATAAACATTTTTGGTTTTTTGTAATTTTACATATTTTTATATTTTTCTCAAAATTTTTGTTAATTTTCCTTTTTGATATAAATGAAAATAGGCAAACATTAAATGAAATTAATAAACTAAATTATTTTGGATTTTAAAAATATCTAGAAAGATAAAAAATCTAAAACTAATTTTAAGTACATAGAATATAATAAGAAAATTCAAGAATAGAAAACTCTATTTTTGGATTTTTCAGTTATTTTTTATAATATTGCTACTCTTAGAGACATTTTGCAACTTTTTTGGTTTGTCTTCTCATTTTTTTGCGAGTTTTGGTCTATAGGTGTAAAATACAATAATAAATAAACCTTCTTTTTTAGATTTCTCAATTTTTTCAAAATTTTATTGTTTTTTTAATGCAAATAGGGAATAAATGCTTTTTCTCGATTTTAAATAGGAAATTAATATTAAACACCCTAGAAAAATATATGCAATTAAAGTTAATATAAGGTACTTATATTAAGATCCTACAATTTTTAAACGCAATTTGATATTTTTAATGCAATGAATACACAAAATAAAAATACAATACTTATAGGTTCAAATATGCGAATGCAAATAAATAAAAACACAATCCAGAACCAATTCCCAAAGTATAAGGACCTCTACATAAATCACACGCAAATATTTAATATACTCCAAGATAGTTGTGACATAAATGTAATTTACAAAACCTTGTCAAGCATACATGCAATTATCCCAAAATTATTTGAAATGGAATAAAAAATTTCTAGATTTAATAATAACACATAGTGATAGGGAGTCCCTGCAAAAAGCCCACCACCTCACGTGTATGGGCACGTGAGATAATGTAGTAGAGGGCCCTAGTGCAAACAGGACTAATGTAGGGGGTTTCTTGCAAAACAATTCAATTTTTTATGCTACAGACTATATTTAAAGGACTAGAAGTAAAATATAAAATGCAACGGGAGCTAAGCAAAATTACCATCCTTTCATGCAGGCCGACAGTTGGATGCACCCCACCAATCTACGTGTCATGCATGGTATGGCGGATAATCCTTCGATGATGAATGGATGGGTTAGATCCCAGCATCGAATTGTTCAGTGGTTGATGGTTGGATCTAACAGTTGTACATTTTGGAGGTTGCTCTAGATCAGACTATAGGGAGTTCACCTTCAAGAATAGGGAAGAACTCCCTGATATGGGAGCTTTCATTCGTCCTCTAGATCTCTTTCAACCATCAGATGAGCTCCCAAGTAGTGCAAAATCTTCTCAAGGTTCTTTCGCATCAGTTCGATGGCTCAGATGGCTACGGTACACATCGATAGGGTATTAGAGGGTCATTGAAGGATTCGAGGTCTAGGTACCTGTTCTTTTATAAAACTCTACCCATATGGGGTCATTGAGAGCTCAGAAATGCATGGATAGCTTGGGTACACAAAGGTGAAGGTTAGGGCCCGATTTTGGCAAAGACCGAAAAGGAGTGTGTCATGGCGATGCTCTCTTATGGACGATGGAGATGTGGGAGATGATATCCTGATCTGACTGAGATTAGGGTGGCTGGAGGTGTCTGGGGCGAAGGGAAACATAGAGGGAAGGAAATGGAGGAGTTGGTGAGGTCGGATAGCTGTCGCAGAACTATAAAGAGGTTAGCTCTAGCGAATTTCATTTTTGATTTTTATGAAATAAAAGGCCAAATTGGGGAAATAAATGGTCGGGAAATGGATTTGTTGGCATGGTCGGATAGTTATCGGAGAATGATGAAGAGGTTAACTCTAGCGAACTTCAATTTTGAATTTTATGGGATAAAATGCAAAATTAACGGGACTTAAAAGCTACACTATCATATTCTAAGTGCCAGGAATCAAAAAATGCAAAAGTTAGGGGTTCAATTGATCTAGGACGGTCGGGAGCAAACCACGCGATGGAGGAACTTTGGTGATGATGGATCTGCTCGATTCGCGTTCTCTCCTTCGTATTGGACCCTTGGAGAAAACCCTGTTGTCATTAGGAATCTCAAGCACATGTAGGTTTAAGGTTTTGAAGGGTGAAGAGTGATCAAAATGTGAAGGGCAGTAAAGGCTATGCTATATATAGGCGTGTAATCGATCGGGAAATGCACTCTATCTAAAGGACCAATAATCGTTAAATCAATGATGCATGATAGTCCAAGGATTGAGTGTCAAAAGTCAAGAAGGAATCAACGTGGAAAAATGAAATATTTGGAATGGAAAAATAACAGCAGATGGAGGTATCGCTAGTTGGACATGGTTAAACACAAGGTTAGAGGAGTTGACTATGGGTCAATGGTGGACTGGTCCTTATTGGGCCATGTCACTTGAAAAAGGACAAAATAAAAGGTCAAAAATAGAAATAATTCAATAAGAAATATAAAATGATTCTACTATTACTCTCTTAAAACATGGACAAATGTTTATTTTTTGTAGCATTTTAATCTGATTTTATTTATTTATTGAGTTCATTTATTGTACGTTAATTTTTAGGAGTATAAATATAGGTATATTTACCTATATACTATTTATTTTATTTTATTTGGTATATTCGATTTTATTATTTTATGTGCGTATTTTATATTTTTATAACTTATTTAAATGGTATACAAATATAGTTTTGTTGTAATTTTCTGAAGTATTATGCACACTTAATTAAACACATGTATTTATTATACAAGTAGGTATATGAATAATTCAACTATGTCTATTTGTACACTTATTTGTTTTATTGTATTTTTAATCATTTTATTTTAATTATGTAAAAATGTTATGAATAGTATTTACAAAACAATAAAAATTTAAAAATTTAAAAAATGAAGAATATACAATATAAATAAAATGATTATTTTTCAGGTATAATGTACAATAGAGGTCCAAAACCTAAAATTATCATCTCAACTTCGAATTGAATGAAACCATCTTTATTACATATCTAACTAAAAGTTATATACAATTAAAGTGATTTTGATGAATTTTGAGTTCATATGGAGAAGATGTAGGTCTGTGAAGTTGGGCTTTTGGATTTTTATTCCGAATGTAGAAAGCACAATATGTATTAATTTTATGTGAAATAAATTTTGTATTTTTCTTTGTAGTTTCATCTACAACATTCATATACAAAGTTCATTTATTTGAGGTATAAATAATAAAGAATAAAATTCGTCCCAGCATCGACATATTAGAGAATCAGAACTTAGGCTTTATTGTGTTTCTTGACCCTTGCCTCCCCCACTTTGGTCCTTGTTGACCTAGTCATCATGATGCACAGGTCTCGGGGTCTAGGGTCATCCAATACCTATATTTCATTTATTTTTCTTTTATTTTATTAATTATTTTATTTTGGCTTTAAATTCAATTTTAAACAATATTTGCACAATAAATAATATTAGTTAATTGTTGCGATATAATATTGTATGCATGCATTTAGTTTCGGTTTAAAGGCCAAAATGAGAGAATAAAGGTGATAAAATGGAGATTCGTCATCCCCATATACTTGCCTTTTCTAGTCACTAGCAAATACTAATGCCTATAAGTGTAGAAAAGAAAACAAATAAAAGAAACAGAAATATCTTAGACTTATTTTAACTTTTAAACTTGTCTTTACAAAATCAAAGTTTGGAGCTCAGTTGAACATTTTGATTGTTAGTTTGGAAGGAACCTTAATGGGAAGCAGATGTGAAATAGAACAACCTCTAAGAACCATAAAACTCCGCCCAAGTCTACTCAAAAGCCAGGTTAAAATATGTTGTCATACGTTGTCCCTTATGACTATGAGTCTATCTTATACAATGTCAATGATAAGCAGCTCCTCTGGGCTGAAGCGGTAAAAGTTAGACTTTTTCAACATGGTGACCCTAACTCCCCAGCACAATAACTCTTTCCACAAGAAGTGGGTGTTCCCTTCTATGTTCAAGTACAGGTGGCACAAGAAGAGGAGGTGGAGAGGATAATGTATGATAGCTGGTGTAGCTACCTATCCTAGGATGATTGAACGGTGTAGCCATGTAATCTGGCTGCAGGATCGCATGTATCTTTGAATTTGAAACTTAACTTTTCTTATTTACTTTATGTACATGTATACTTCGATAAGAATTGATTTTTCTTTTATTTTATACCATCTATATTTTTAAAATACTATATAAAATGACATTTACATAAAGACTTTTTCCTATTTATCCAATAGACTATCCCTCTTTTGAAGCATTATTGTAACCCACAACATTCTATCTCTAGACCTCATCGCTAGTGGATTCGGATGGGGTACAATGGCCACAAATGTGTGACTTCCGATGTTTTCATTGGCTTGTGTCTCATGCTGGCAAATCCAACCCTCAACTACTTTAACTGAGGTGAGCATAGTGTAAGGTGCAGTCGTGTAACTATGTCACTATCAACAAGAGTCATGATTGTGTTTCGAAATATTTTACTTACATAGTCAAGATGACACTGAATCAAGTCTCATGGTCTCAAATAATTAAGTCTAGAAGACATGAAATATCTCAATTCAAATTCCTATAAGGTTCTTGTGATTAAGTGGATTAAGGTCCAACCAAGCTCCAATATTTGTATCTTATTTAGATTAGTTCAATTATTAACATCAATTTGAAAAATGCAAATGCTATGTACAATGCAAGCAAAATATTTTTGTGATGCAATTTTCTAGTTTAGAACATTTAATGAATTTTATAAAAAGTTTTGCAAATTTGTAAGCAGGTTTTTGAAAAGATTTTCCAAAAGTTTTTGGACTTTTGAATTTTTCACATTTTTAGTGATTTTTCAATAGAGGTTAGTATAAGGAATATTCACAACTATTTACACAGAAGTGCTTATGTATTTACAAGGATGATGGTGAAGGTGTATTTTATATACGGGATTTCTATAGGTTCAATAGTTCGTGTAAGGATTTTTTGAGTTATTATTTGTATAGGATCCTTAATTCTTTTTTACAAACATTCTAAAAACTTATGTTTGCAAATAATTTTGACAAACATTCTGACAAACTTTTACAAGACTTGAAAATCATTTTGTAAATATATGGATTTTTCACAACGCTTTTGCAACCATTTTTCAAATCATTTGCATTAAGATTTTAAAAAATATTTATTTACACAAATATTTTTTTTGCAAACATATGATTTTAATAAGGTTTGAAAACATTTTGTAAAAGTTTTTCAAACAATTTTCTAAAGATTTTTCAAAAGATTTTAAATTCATTTCTTAAATCATTTTATAAAACATTTTAAACTAATTTATTACTTATGTTTGTTGAGAATTTTGTGTGTTTTATTAATTAGCCATATTATTTAAGATAAAGAAATATGAATTATGGATATAGTATATACAACATATATTCGACCCCCTATACCTAGCTTAATATATGTCCTCATAGATTGGAGAGAAAAAAGGAAGATATAACTCGTACTAAGTATAAAAAAGTCTACGAATGAATGACAAGTGGTTCGCCTCCTCATTCTAAGGATAAAATAATCCTAAGTATAGCAGACTATATACAATGTAAGGAAGGACAAGGTGGGAATGTAGGAAAACGTCGGCTCGACCTTTCCCCCCTATACTTAGGGTAAAATATCCCTAAGTATAGACAAAATATAAAGAGTTGAGGGGACCAGTGAGGGATCAATAAATGAATAACTTACGATTTTCACCCCCATGTACTTAGGACAAAGTACATCCTAAGTATAACAACGATGAAAGTGGTGAACTCCTTTTTGGAGGAAATAGAAAAATGAAAAGGAAAAGAATAACAGAATAAAAGAATAAAATCTTTTTGTGATTTTCTTGCTGATATGTCTTATCTACATACATATGTGTGCTAAACATGAAATATGACCTCTATGGAATCAACAACACACATGAATGTGTCGTGCTCTAAATATGGCTTTAACAACTATATGTCGACAACAAAAGGCTATGTATTAGGTGACAATTCTGATATGAGAAGGATTATTTTCACGAACAATCTTTACAAAGAATGATCCTATCCATTTACTCTTTAGCATGCATGAAAAAAAAATTCAACTTCGCATTAAATAACCACAACTTCTATCCATGTTCGAAAGTCTTCCTACGGATGTGTTTGTCATTCAATCGTTTAACTTCCTCCTTGTAGATTAGGATGTTATGATATGCATAATCTTGAAACGCAAGCAATCTGTTCAGAACGACTTTATGGTTCTTTGCATCTCGCTTAGAATCAAGGTTGCACATGTCCAATGCCCATAATGATTTGTAATTTATTCCAGAGGCATGCGTAAAGGCTTGCAGTACACAAGATAACAAAAAGACATATCGAGAGGAGACTTATATGTTGTGTGGTAAGTCCACAAAATTGAGTCAAGAAGTTGTGACCAATTTGTACAATCCAAGCATAATTGCATTATGGTTTTGATCTCCCTATTAGGACAATCAATCGAGCCATTGGACTTTGGGTGGTACTATGTTGTAACATGGTGTTCTATGAACTATTCTTTGGTCATGTTCTTGACCTCTTTGTTGGTAAGGTGGCTACTCATGTTTGAAACAAGAATCTTGGTAATCCTGAAACTTAATATGATGTTCTCCTTGAGGAGGTGATAAACTGTGCAATTGTCTACGTTTCATGCAGGCATTGTCACCACCCATCTATTAACATAGTCGAAGGCGAGCAAGATGTACTTAAAATCCTAGCTACCAGGGAATGGTCCCATGAAGTTAATGCCCAAAGCCTTGATGACATCAGATATCTGAATGTATTTCGGGGGCATTACGTTTCGCATGTTGATATTTCCGACCATTCTCTTATAGTCATTATATGTCTTAACATAATCACCTGCATCCTTAAACAAAGTTGACCACCAAAGGTCGCATCGAAGCGCGTTCAATTCCATCCACTTTCTAGAATGGTGTCCATCAGCTTTGATCTTATGTAGTTTCCTAGGACACCCATTACCTCCTCCTGAGGTATACACCTCCTCCAGATGTAGTCTGCACTGATGAATACTCATTCATCACTCTTTATTCTTATATTTTAGCTACAAAAACCTTTGCAAATGCACGTATATTTATGTAAATACAAATAATTATCAAAAGCATGCATTGTATAAAGCCTAATAATTAGCATGATTTTGTGCAAAAATAAAAGAATAAAGAGTAAAAAGAAAATGAGGGAAATATTTAGAATAAATATTGAGCGACCTAATCCCAAGGGAGGGCTCAGCATGGGCCTGACCGCATAAAAGCCAAAGTAGAGGGAGATAGGTGTTCATGTGTGTAAATATATTTGTGAATATAATAAAAATATTTTCCTCCAAAAAGAGACTAAAATGGGCTTGTAAATACTTGTATATATTTATAAATATAAAAATCAAAATAAAAAGAGAAAACTAAAAACAAAACAAAAACCTTCACCTTGTGCATATTCATCATATACAATAGCCACTCCTATATTTATTTTACCCTATAAATACATAAAATTAATTTCCAAAAATTTTGTAAATATCCCATCTTTTATGTTGTAAATAAATAAAATAAAAACAATTAAAACAAAATAAAATAAATTAAAAAGAACAAAATTTAAAAAAACCAGAAATACTTTGTAAATATACCATGTATATATATATATATACACATATATTTATTTCACCCTTGTATATATAAAATAAAAATACCCTTTTATTCCTAATTTTATACTATAAATAAATAAAATATAAAATGGGAATAAAAATGCACAAAAACAACACATTAAAAAATCAAAAATTAAAAAGACATATTATACATATACCTATATATAGCTATATAATGTAAATACCTTATTTTATTTTTGAAAAATTAATTAAAAATCACAAAAAAATAGAAAATATTAAAACAAAAATATTTCATGTTGTGACATTTTAATAATTCTGCCATTTACTATTTTTAATTGATTTTTCAATTCTTTTCCATGTGGCAGCATCCCATTGGTCCACGGGAATGTTGACCTCCGGTCAACTCCCTCCGCGGACCTTCTTCTCCAGCGGATCTCGTGCCCGACCCGACTTCTCCTCTTTTTCCACGCTCGATCCGCTCGCCATCTCCGCAAACCCCGGGTCCTACTTCTTCTCCTTGCATCCGAGACCCTCGCCGGGGTATCCGCCTCGAGATCCGCGCTTCACGCAGCCCTACCCGACCAACCCTAGTCGGACTCCTGGTAGTATAAGGCCGGAGCTCCGCCACCTCATTTAGCATCTTTGGCTCCCCATCTTTCAGTCCCGTGACATCCACCACCTTCCCTGAGGTGACAGCTCTCCGTCGGTGGTGTTGCAGAGAGGCGAGGGTGGTTGGACCATCGATCCGGCGTCCTCTTGCCGCCGTGCTCCGCCCAGAGGTAGAGCTCGAGCCTCGAGCCCCGACGACCCGCGAGGCCACGACCCAGAGCTGCCTTAGCTCGTCCACAGTCGATCCCTACGCCCAGGTAGCCTTAGTTCCCTCTCTGTCTCCTTAATTTTCGATTTCGCCCAATTCGCGTCGTCGCCGACCATCTCCGATTCCGGCCATCTCTCACTTCGCATCGACCATCGGACCTCACCCTCACGATCACACTTCCCCCACGCACCTTCTCCATCCATCCACTCAACCCAGATCGCACAGGAGCTGGGGTTCGAACTCCTTCGCCATCGTATCGCTGGAGTTCGCTCGCCCAGCCTCACCGACCACTGTCACCCATCCTAACGGGGTCGAGGCACTTTGCCCTCGACCCGCGAGTCTGCTAGTGTATTTTGCAGGAGCATCTGAGCCTATCTGAGGGCTTGGACCATTTGGACCAGCAGCTCGAGCTCCGCCGGCTCCGCCTGAGCTCCTCGGAGCTCCGTTGAGCCATCGGAGACCACCAGTCGAAGCGGGATCCCACCGAGCTTCTTCCCCGACCTTCAGCTACCCGCGAGGAGACCTCCAGCACCTTCACGAGCCCGGCGAAGTTCGCCGGCGCCCAGTTCTTCCTGGAGTCTTCCCTGACGTACGATCGTCCTCCTGCTCCAGTTTTGATCTCCACCGTTCGCTTCAGGAGCTGCCAGCACCGTTCATGATGAGGATCTGATCTGGACCGTCCATCTAGCGAAGAGGAGCCCTGGGTCCATAGCCGTTGATCATTCCACGTGGTATCCTCCTCGTTGTTGATCCAAACGAAGGGTTTAGCCACCGCCTTCCACCGTCAGATCTGATACGTGGCAGATCCTCAACCGTCCGATCCGAGAGGGAGTTCTTCGAAGAGGCGCCCACACTCCAGCACCGTCCGATCAGCCACGTGGCGCGCCTCCCGCCCTTGGATCTTAATAAGGGGTAAATTGCTCTTAGGCCCCTATAGTTTTCGCATTTACTTTCTAGTCCTGTAAATATTTTTGAACCTTTATTTCCATTGGGTTATTTGTACTTTGGACCTGAGCTTTACTTTATTTGCACTTATGCCCCTGTGTGTAGTGTAGCACGTGCATCGACACGTGCCTTTTGGGATATTTTGCATATTTAGTCCTGTTGTCCTGCCATGTTATGGAATGAATGAATACTTTTGGTTAATTTTAGATATGCCCCTGTGAGTTGTTTTTATACACATGTGCGTGATATTTGTGGGTAAATTACAAATAAGTCCTCGGACTTTTGGTACCTGTTACCAAATAGCCCCAGAACTTTGTTTTTATTGCAAGTAGGTCCCTGAGTGCCCCAGACACGTGCTTCGCACGTGATTTCTTGGGATTTTTGCACCGGACCCCCCAGGACATTCACTATTTGCGTTTAGGTCCCTATGTACTATGCCCTTGTGTTTGATTTTAATAAAATAGCAAATCAACTCCAAATTTGATGAAAACTGGACACATGGCTCCTGCCATGATGTAAAATTTTCTATAAATGTTGGAGACATTTTAGACACTATTTGTTATTTCTAAAAATTCAAAAACACGTATTTTCTTTACTGACTGATTTGAAAAATCACAAAAAATATTAAAACTTATCTAAAAATTACAAAAAAAATTAGCTACTGTTTAATTTGTTGTGCTTGATTTTCTAGCCAATTTTGGCTATTTTGATTATATAAAACTTTAAAAATTGCAAAACACTAAAAAACTTATAAAAATTCTAATAATTAATCTTAAAACCCAAAAATAATAATTAAGGTGCCGAAACTTTCCTTGTTTCTTTCTCTATACAGGAAAATTACCTCCAGGCTTATTAGGGATTTTTAGATATTTTATCTAAGTCCCTTAAGCTCAGCTGGACAGTACCTCCTTTTTCTGTCATTGTTTCATTTTTAGAACATCATATATAAATCAGAAAAATCCCAAAAATTCACTAAAAATAGTAAAAATCATAAAATACACAAAAACATTTTTTCTGCAATTTTTGCTTGATTTTTGATACATTAAATAACTGCTTGAACTTGGTTGTTTCCTTTGCTCCTTTATTTTCCTTATTTATTAAAAATCCAAAAAAAATAAAAACACATAAAAATCTACCAAAAATAGTCTCTCTTTATTTTTGACTCTTTTTGACTACTTCGTAGGCCGCAAGGCCATCACGTGCTCCCTAAGTCCGACCCTGGTCGCTATACCAGGTTAATAAAATAGCAAGACCGCTATTTGTGCTTGATTGATTTTTATCTGATTTGGTGGTCTCTTTTTCTGGATTGACCGAGTCTGAGTGTTTGGGTCGCAACGACCTTTGACGACCTTTTACCCGAGTGTTCAGATTCGTGTCATCAAAATAGCGCTGTTGCCGGGGAGCACGGCTTAGTAGTCGGTTTTCCACGGTTTTCTTTTCATGGCTTTTTGTACATATTTTTGTATATATATTTGACCTGTTTATACATTTATCTGGTTTAACCACTCTTGTTTCTTTTCTTGCGAGGGCCCACGGGAACCGGAAGCCGAGCAACCGCGGGAACCGGAAGCGACTTTCTTCAGAAGCCGAGCAACCGCGGGAACCGGAGGCGACTCTCTTCTTTACAGAGCCGCAGGAGAGCGCGAGGAGCGAACATGAGTGAGGGAGCCGCGGGATAGCCGCGAGATTGGTGTAGATTAGATTCGATTTTATTTCCAGCATTATTAGAACTGTTGTAATAATACAGGTACACAGGGACAGCAGGACTTGGACTCTCGGGTCTGTTTCGTCGAGCACCGGTGTGCTCAGGGGACCCTTTAGACTAGCTTAGATTTTTCGCGGCTTTTCGCGGCTTTTAGATTTTTCGCTGTCTTTTACGGTTTTATGCGGGTTTTCTCGAGCCCCTAGACTTAGGATTTTCTGCTTGACTGTGCCGTAATTAGTAGGATCCCCACACTTAACTGCTTTCTTGTTCCTATAGATCGTAATTGGACCTACTAATAATTCATTAATAAAAATAGCCGAGTCACTTTCCTGAGAGCCTACGCGCCGCGAGCCTGTCCCGTCAAGCGCTACTCTTGAACTCGACCTGTCGAGAAGAGGAGGGGTGGGTCTAGACCGGACTCTTTGGATCGAGGGCGAGTGACCATCTAGACGGTTCTGTCGACTAGAAATTGTCTGTTTAGGACTCGGTTTTCACCACTGCACCATATAGGTAGTTTCTTTTCATTCTTTACATTTCTGCGCGGATCATCTTGCATGTAGACTGCTGGAGTCAGGTACGCATTTCTATCTCTGTTTGCATCATTGATTTATCGCGCATCGGCTTTTTCGTCTTCTCCCATCTGTTTTTGACTTAATAACCAGGAGAACCGAAAAATTCGTTAGGAGTTTTTGCTTGCATTAAAAAAATCTAAAAAAGAAAAACCATAAAATTGGGACTGCTAAAACTATCGACCCTAAAAGACACCTCACCTAAAAATTTGTCTTGGGGAGAGCAACCCCCTCATTGCTTGGTTTGATTGTGCGAGAGAGTGACCCGTACACTAGGTAAAGCCCTCTGGTGCTCATCTCGACTGATTACCGACTCTTCTGTGCGGGATAGTCGGTTGAGAGAGTATCGGGTATCCCAGCAGGTCACGTAATCGCTCTGATATTTTTTATTGTTAACCAAAATAAAAATTGACAAGATAATTTGACCGAGCCTTTAGGGTCTTCAGCTCGCGTTGCGTTGGTGAACTGGGGGTTTGCTTTTGATCATAGTTTTTCCAGATCTCATCCGCCTTACTCGCCAGATCACCATGATGGGCAGGAGGTCTCTTAGGCAGCCTCTGGCTGCACCGCTTTTCAGCACTCTGACCCATTCATCTAGGTCGGTTCGTGGGAGCTCAGACACGCTCTCCGAACCCGAGTACGACTCCGCTCTATTCCCCCTCGACCACCCTTCTTCTGATACTGAGATACTAGTGCCCGAGGAGAGACAGACAGATGATTTATCGGCACCTGAGTTCGGTTGTTTTGATTTTTCAGAGACGATGGCCGACAGTTCTGGTTATCGTACCGGAGGTCCACGAGGAGAGCAGCATTTCGTTCTGGACCAGGGTTCGATCAACTCCACCCTGATCGCCTCCCTCGAGTCAGTGCAACAGCAATTGAGGGATCAGGGGGCATTCCTGATGGACATGAGGAGAGAGCTCGAGCAGTTGAGAGCCAACTGCGAGAATCGCGGAGGAGGAGGACCCGTCGATCCGGCATCAGGAGGAGGACCCGATGATCCTACAGCCGGAGGTGGCGGAGCAAGCGAAGCAGGAGGAGCACCACCACCACTTAGATTGATGCGGGAGAACCACAATCTCGGGTCAACCTTGACACACCGCTGGGTGGTACTTCCAGCCATCGTGGGGGACTTCAAGTTCCCCCCGAACACCTTGCAGCTCTTACCTCGGTTTCACGGTTTGGCGACAGAGGAGCCTCATCTCCACTTGCAGGAGTTTGAGATGATATGCAGTACTGTCCACGATCGTCAAGTGGACCAGGACACGATTCGGATGATTGCCTTCCCCTTTTCCTTGGCAGACAGAGCAGCCACCTGGCTGAAGCATTTGGGGAAGTTTGTATACACTTGGGAGCAGCTCCGCGCCGAGTACTTGCACAAGTACTATCCACTCGGGCGGACGAACGCCGCTAGAGCCCTGATCAGCAACTTCTCCATGCTCCCCAACGAGCAGTTCCATGAGACATGAGAGAGGTTTCGAGAGCTGACCGACAGATGCCCATACCACGACATTTCCAAGCCGAACCTTGTTCAAAGCTTCTTCAGCGGGCTGACACTAGAGCTTCAGGGCTTGGTGAACGCTTCTTGTGGCGAGTCTTATTTCGCCAAGGATCAAGACCAGGTCTGGGCCATCTACGAGGAGATGGCCGAGAACTACATGGTGATGTCCTAGACCAGGTTGTACACTCAGGGCAGACCCCAGCAGCCAGGACCCGTGCAGTACCAGAGGATAGCACGGGTCGACGCCGGTCCTTCCAGTTCGTCCGCAGTAGCAGCAACACAGGCAGAGTCCACAGCTGCGGACATGGGCATCATTAGCGAGAAGTTGGACCGGATGGAGCTGATAGAGAAGAAGCAGTGCTAGGGAATCACTCAGATAGAGCAAATGGCACAGACTCTGAGCGACATGAAGACCCAGCTCATGTGTCTCCAGGAGGCACAGACGGCTTCCCAGCCCCGTCTTCTGTCGCGAGGCGATCACGGCAGCAGCAGCAGCTCGCCCCAGTGCTCCATCTCACACCAGTAGCCTAGACAGGTTCACCATGTACAGGAGGAGCCGTACGAGCAGCCGCAGCCCACTTACCAGTCACCACCATCTCCAGACTTGCAGATGTTGGTATACGAGCCGGATCAGCCTCTGGCAGTACTCCCGCCAGCCCCATACGATGCAGAGCCGTTGATGGATATCAACGGGATTTGGTATGACCTCCCTCAGCCTGGAATCCGACAAGACCATCCCGGATTCAGGTGGGGGAGTAGAGGTACCCAGCCCCAGCAGCAGCCATCTGGTCTGGGAGGCCAGTACAGCCAGCAGAGATAGCACCACCAGCAGCAGCAGTCCCCAGTGTACCCACCACCACAACAGCAGCAGTCTTCCTTTGGTCCTCGTCCCTATCACCAGGGATAGTCTTGGAGGCGTGAGTAGCCTCATCAGCAGCAGCAGCAACATCACTCATACCCCTCTCAGCCACAACAGCAGCAGATCCATCAGCCTCACTACCAGAGAGGCTACCCGTTGGGTTCCCATGAGAACCCTGTTTTGGATGACATAGCCCGCCTCCTCACGGATCAGCAGGCTACTTTCATACGGGAGATGGACGAGTTCTGCCAGGAGATGAGGGACATCGTGAGAGGGAAGGTCGCCATCCCTGCCCAGATCAAGCCGAACCCTAACAACCTGAAGCGGAAATCTGAGCAGGTAGTTTGTACTGAGTATACCACTCCTAGTGATGCATTTGGTGATATGACTGCATATTTGTTTGATACTGACTTTGTCACACTTAGGAGCGGTAGGATGCTAGCAGGCGGCGCCTCGTCTGAGCTACATCATAAGGATCCACCTAGAGAACCCGACGAGGAGGATGATGACGGTGGTACTGATGCCACCAAGGATGCCGATTCCACCGGCGGTACTGAGACCGCCGTTTCACCAGTTCGAGGAGGTGGTACTGAGGCCACCCATGATACCGAGCCATAGCGCGGTACTGAGGCCGCGAGTCTTCCAGCCGAGCCAGCCCCTGGTGGTACTGGGGCCACCAAAGATCATGTGGAGAGATCTATTGTTTTTCCTTCACCTGATGTATCTCGGAACCATGTTGTGAATAAAGGAAAGGGTTTATTTTCTTCTGGTCCCACTGTGGTGCATGATGTATGTGTGGATCCGGTCGTCGAACCGCCTAGACCCTTTTCTAGTCCTTCATCTGAGAAGGACCCAATGATCCCCTTCCCTAGAGCCCTTCAGATGGGGAAGGGGAAGAAAATAGAAAATCCAAAAAAAAGAGATCAGGAAGAGTTCAGCCAGCAGATGATAGACCGTTTTCACATACAGCTGACTCTTCAGGAGGCTTTGCAGCACATCTCCCTTCTTCAGCGTTCATTGAGAGACAGGACCACAGTCAGGAGGAAGAGGAAGAACCACCACTCTGAGATCCATGTGCTGACGAAAGCCACGTGTTTCGCGATCCAGAACCGTCTGCCGGCCAAGAGGCCAGATTCAGGGGCCCCTTATGTCAGATGCCATATCAGTGAGCAGAGGTTCGACCGCACTCTATTAGATAGTGGATCGTCTATCAACCTTCTTTCCGGCAGCCCTTCTCGACCGCTTCGAGTTGGGCACTCTTAGATAGAGCACGACAGTCCTTCAGTTTGCTGATAGATCTGTCAAGAGGCCGAAGGGGTTGTTGCGAGACGTTGTCGTCACTATTCAGGGTCTGCAATTCCCTGTGGACTTTGTAGTGTTGGACATGGAGATCCCTGATTCAGTGACCGATACCCCCATCATTCTAGGTCGTCCGTTCATGGCCACAGCCAAGGCGGTGACTGATCATGATAGCGGGAAGGTATACTTTCGCGTTGAGGGCAAAAGTGTACAAATAGAGACAGTCGAGGACAGCAGAGACAGAGAGAGATCACGCTCAGAGACCACTTCAGATACAGAGCAGCTGACAGATGCAAGGCTAGACATCCACCAGGACTGTGACTTTGTGATCACAGACGATGAGGCAGTTTGGGCCGACCCAGCAGCACAGGCCATCCTCTCATTTTCAGACACCACTGATGCAAAGATTATAGCAGAGGAGAGCTTGGAGAGCACATTCCTGATTCAGGATACTTTAGAGGCAGCAGAGCAGGTTCTCGACCGCGACACAGATTTTTGTGATGATGGTGGTACTGATGCCACCTTGTGTGATGCAGATTCCTCGGAGTCAGAGTCTGAGTGGGTAGATTGTGATGATTATATGCCAGACCTGATTTCCACTGAGCCTACAACTGAGGAGGAGGTAGATGCCGAGCAGATCAGAGACAGTCCAGTTGAGCAGCCTTCTCCAGATCCAGTTTGCGAGAGTACGCTCTCAGTCTCCTGGACAGATTTGGCAGCATACACGCGACTTCTTTCGAAGCCAGATTTGCCAGCACCCAGTTGTCCTGAGCTGAAGCCACTTCATTCCTCGCTGAAGTATAGATTCCTTGCGGGTGAGCATGAGATGTACCCAGTCATTATCTCAGTCGATTTGACTGGAGAGCAGGAATCCCGTCTGATGGGGGTTCTTAAAAAGAACCTCAAAGCAATAGGATGGAGCGTAGTAGATCTCCATGGGATTAGTCCGGCTCTGTGCTCCCACCATATCTATCTCGAGGATGAGGCGAAGCCGTCGCGTGAGTTCCAGCGACGGCTGAACCCAAATCTGAGAGAGGTTGTCATGAAGGAAATTTCGAAATGGTGGAGCGCCGATTTTATCTATCCCATCTCCGACTCCAAGTGGGTCAGCCCTTTGCATGTGGTACCAAGAAGACGGGCATCACTACAGTGATTAGCGAGTCTGGAGAGGAGATTGCTACACAAGTACCCACTTCTTGGCAGGTTTGTGTTGACTACAGGAGACTCAACCAGGCCACCAAGAACGATCATTTCCCCGTGCCCTTTATTGATCAGATTATTGAGAAACTGGCAGGGAAGAGCCACTATTGTTTTCTAGATGGGTAGTCGGGCTACAACCAGGTGGCTATCGCTCCTGAGGATCAGGAGAAGACCACCTTTACCTGTCCCTTCGGCACATACGCCTTCCGACGCATGGCATTTGGGCTATGCAATGCCCCTGTGACTTTTCAGAGATGCATGCTATCGATCTTTTCGGACATGGTCGGGTAGTGCTTAGAGGTCTTCATGGATGATTTCTCGGTTTACGGTGATGAATTTGACTCCTGTCTTGACTGCCTAGACCGAGTACATCAGCGATGTATTGAGGTCCGCTTGGTTCTTTCTTGGGAGAAGAGTCACTTCATGGTGACTCAAGGGACGGTGCTTGGCCACATCATCTCCAACAGGGGCATGGAGGTTGATCCGACCAAGGTTGATGTCATTAGAAAACTCACACCACCGTCCAATTTACGGCAGTTACGGTCTTTCCTGGGGCACGTCGGTTTCTATCGGTGATTCATTCGTGATTTCAGCAGGGTTGCCCGGTCGTTGCCTGACTTGCTGATGAAAGACACCGAGTTCCTTGTCGATGACAAGTGTCTCTCGTCGTTTGAGACTCTCGAGCATTGTATTGTTGAGGCTCCTGTCCTCCAACCACCAGATTGGTCTCTCCCATTCGAGATCATGACAGACACCTCCGATTTTCCCGTGGGGGCTGTGCTGGGACAGAGGAGGGATGGAGTCCAATTTGCTATCCACTATGCCAGCCACACCTTGGATTCTGCCCAGCGGAATTATACAGTCACAGAGAAGGAGATGCTAGCAGTAGTGTTCGCCCTAGATAAGTTCAGATCTTACATCATTGGATCTAGAGTGACTTTGTACACAGATCATACCGTCATCTGATACCTCATGGCAAAGAAGGATGCCAAGGCCAGACTGACTAGATGGATCCTTCTACTCCAGGAGTTCGATATTGAGATCAAGGATAAGCCTGGAGTCAAAAATGTGGTGGCAGATCATCTCTCCCGTTTAGAGCAGCCTGAGGAGTTTGAGCAGATTGATCCCATTTGTGAGACCTTCCCATATGAGGCGATCCTTGCTATCGCCTCACTCCCGTGGTATGCTGATATTGTGAACTTTCTTGTTTCTAAGAAAGTCCCACAAGGTTGGCCCAGAAAGAGGCTTGAGAACTTCCACGCGAAGGCCACGTCCTACCACTGGGAGGATCCCATCCTTTACCACGAAGGAGGGGATAGCGTTTGGCGTAGGTGCATCCCTCAGGATGAGCACCATAGCGTCCTCACTTACTGCCACAAGCTTGAGGCAGGAGGACATCACTCTGGGAGGACAACGGCACAGAAAGTGCTCCAATCCGGCTTGTGGTGGCCTACCCTCTTCAAGGACTCTGATGAGTTCGTGAAGAGGTGTACTGACTGTTAGAGGATAGGCACTTGTGGACAGCGTGATATGATGCCGATGCAGCCCATTCACTTCTTTGAGGTTTTTGACGCATGTGGCATCGATTTCATGGGTCCATTCCCTAAGAGTCAGGGATTTGAGTACATTCTGTTGGTCGTTGACTATGTTAGTCATTGGGTTGAGGCTATCCCCGCCCGAGCCGCTGATGCCAGGACAGTTTGTAGATTTCTTAGGAAGCACATCATCACGTAGTTCGGGGTACCTCGAGTATTGATTTCAGATGGGGGGTCTCATTTCATCAACGACCAGGTGAAGGCACTTGCTAGTGAGTTCAGCATGGACCATTGAGTTGCCACTCCATACCATCCACAAACGAATGGTTTAGCCGAGGTCTCGAACTGGGAGATCAAGACTATTTTGCAGAAAGTCGTCCGCCCTGACCGAAAGGATTGGTCACAGCTTTTGGACTCGGTCTTGTGGGCATATAGGACGTCTTTCAAGACACCATTGTGCACATCTCCCTTTTGTCTAGTTTATGGCAAGCCGTGCCATTTACCTGTTGAGTTGAGGCACAAGTCACTTTGGGCAGTCACGGATATTCTTTTAAATCCAGATAGTGTAGGAGACTAGAGGAGGGCAGAGTTAGTAGCCTTGGAGGAGCTTAGAGATACAACCTTCTCAAACAGCCTACAGTATAAGGAGAGAGTGAAAGAGTGGCATGATTCTCACATCAGCCACAAGCATTTTGAGCCTGGACAGAGAGTATGGTTGTTTGATGCTAGGCTTCGTCTATTTCCAGGGAAGCTACAAAGCAAATGGAAGGGACCTTATCTTGTGAGAAAGGTACACGACAACGGTAGCATTGATATATCCGAGTTGTCTTATGACAGTACCTTTGGAGTGAACGGCCAGCAGCTCAAGCCATTTCTAGATCATGAGCCGCGGGTCATTGATGTTGCCCCTATTCACTTTGCGTGAGATGTGGTCTCTTGACTCACATCTATTGCATCTCACGCATGATTATCATTGTTCTTCCGACTTGTATAGATCCAGTTGTCCATATCACTCTATTCTTTAGTCCCACATCCCTTTTCTCATCTTATGATTATGCTATACTTAGGGTGTACTTTACCCTAGGTATAGGGGGGATGTTGGACCTGCGGCTCGTCAGATGGTGCACAATCTCATGTGGTAAATGGACAACTGTTGAAGCATTTTGTTGATTCAAAAGAGCAGTTAGTCCAAGTCGAGGTCATCAACTTCATGCAGAGCGAGCACAGAGCAGATACATCATATTACTCATCATGAAGATGCAGCACCAACATTCAACATCTTAGAAGATTCAATCACTCTTGTACATTCTTCTCTCTTTGTATATTCTCCAGATCACATCGGTTCTTACACTTACTCTTGTCCTATACTTAGGCTTACCAAGAGCCTAAGGATAGGGGGAGCCGATGCCCGCCGTGTGTACATACTCATCCATTCCTCCTCTTGACCTCGTCCGCCTCATTTTTGCTCTTCTTCTACACTTAGGCTGTCCTGAGCCTAAGTATGGGGGGGGGGCGGATCGACTTCTATACTGTTTATTATTTTAGCCATCCTACGCTTAGCACGAGCTATGTCTTTTTCTCGCTTCTTGTGCCATGAGGACATAGCACATGCTAAGTATAGGGGGGCATGTATATATTACATATATACTTTACCCATAGCTCGTACTTTCACGTATTTTTGTATGTATTATACAATAATTATGGGGTGGGTAAAAAAACTTTTAAAAAAAATGTTTTTGTTCTCTTTTCTTATTTTCTCTAAAAAAAAATTTCAAAAAAAAGTGTCCTTTCTGATTTATCTATATTTTTCAAAAAAATAATAAAGAAAAAAAACCTTTTCAAAAAAAACTTTTCAAAAAAAAATTCAAAAAAAATCCTCTTAAAAAAAGTCATTTCTTATCTACCTTTCTTTCAAAAAAAACTCTTTAAAAAAAAAAGCAACACTTTTCTAACAAAAAAAATTTTTCTTTGCCTCTGTTTGTCAAAAAAACTTTTTGTAAAACTTAAAAAAATCATAAAAAAAGACTAAAAAAACTAACTAATAAGTTGGTTTAACCCCTGACAAATTCACTTTCACACAAGACTAGTGATGTTCAAGAACACTTGGTTTATGAGGTCTTGATATTTTGAGTTAACCAGCCTTAGCCATTAGGGTCCTTGACTTAATTATTCACATTTCCCTAGTTTTAAAGATTTGTATGCTATATTGCATGCTTAGTCTCTACCTTAAGAATATGATCAGCACCTCACATACACGACTGCAGTTAGGATGAGATGAGTTGAAATTTCACTTGAGGATCTGGGATGGGGGATTTGAGTTTGGACTTGATTTAATGATGCTCGAGGATGGGATAAAATCAAAGGCTTCATGAAACCTGAGTGTTAGCATCTTTTGCCAGTATGAGAACATGGTTCTTGTACTATCTCTTGATATTTACCTATGTGCCAGGGTGTGATAAAATAAAAAAAATGTTGATCAATGTGCGCCAACACTTGGTAAAAGCAGTGGAGCTAGCCAAAAATACTACAAAGCAATGAAATGTCAAAGAAAAGCTCTCATTCCACAAAGTCAAATATCAAAGAGCTTCCACCAAAGGCAAGCGCTCCCAACCATTTCAAAAGTGTCCACTTGGACCACCGCTATTAGGACCAGGAGTCGGGCTTGCACCAAAAAAGGGCCCTGCATCGTAAATGCTACAAGTCTGGGTGTAGAAGGTATAATAGATACTCAAAAAAGACACACCCCGGTGTACTCCCAGGAAAACAAGTGCAGACAGCTCCAACTTCTCTTGACGGATGCACTGATCAACACCAAAAAAATGCGTTGAGTAATAAGGCACTTGAGAGGATCCTTGTTCCAATGAGAGGGAGAGAAGAAATGACACAATCCTATGCCCTCCATCAACTGGCCTTCCATCTACACTTTTAAGTCTGACAACTAAAGAGACGGTGGATTGGATGCAAGAAATGGTTTATTCCCTAGTGTTGAGGATCGGGTCCTTAGGAGAGTCTCTTAGACTGGAACCTTGGGTGACATTGTGACTCTACTCTTGTAACTGCGGTCAACACTTAAAGTCATATCCCTACTATATATGTATACAAAGAGAGTCTGATGATTAGGGAAATTGGATACCTTTTGACTAGAGCTTGGTTCAGCTTAGAATTTTAGGATTTCTAAAACCGAGAGTTCTTGAATAGATCAAGTCTTGTTTTCACATGCACAGTCAGGGGTAAGCCAACTTATTCATTCTTTATTTGCTCGAGGACTAGCAAAGTTTAAGTATAGGGGGGTGATGAATCCACGATTCATCATCTCAATATATTGATCTTAGCAAAATCTCCGAGTAAAATTCCAGAAAAATGTCCATAAAATCAATAAATTAACAAAATGACTCTTGTAAATAAAACTCATTAATTATTGTATATTAGATTGTACAAAATAAATTACACATAAAAAGCCGCAAAATTAAAGGAGTTTTATACATGTAAATAGCCCAAAACTTTATGTATTTTTAATAATTTCATATCAACTCCTTTTTGGCTAATTCTTTCTCCAACATGTTCATATCAATGTATATAAAAATACAAAAATACAAAACAAATTTTACCTCAAATAAATACTCCTAGATCCTAATGGGAAAAAACCGTAAAGACCAACTTCCAAGCTAAATTCCCGCTCCGTATGAACTCCAAATTCACCAAACTCACTTTTAAAGTTCAAGTTAGAAAATTATCTATCCAACGGAAGTGGTTTCATTAAAATCAGAGCTCATTTGCAAAAGTTGGGTTTTGGGACCTAGATGTACATTGTATACCTTGTATATATTCATTATTCCTTTAATTTTTATTATATCTTTCATAATTGCTAAAAATACAAAAATATCATTATTGTGTTGTATTTTAATTATATTATTTTATAGTATTTTTCCGTTGTAAATATCTCTGATTAAAAAGACAAAAAAAATACAAATTAGAAAAGTAAACAAAAATTGTACATGGTGTTTTGTCTTCTTTTGTAAATTCTCCACTATTTGTCTTCTCTCTTTATTTTATTGTATTTAAAGTAGCCGACTCTTTTTATCTATTTATTTATTATTTAAATTCCATTCTCTACAATAACCACCAATTCAACTCCATTATTCCACCATTTTTTCCCAACTTCCCATTCAACTCCATTAATAATACAACTTCCCATTCAACTCCACCACTTTAATAACCTCTCATTCCATCATCTTTATATACATGTCATTCTCCTCATTTTTGCCTTTGATCCATCTTTATGTGAGGAGAGCCTAGTTCCCAGAGTTGAATCGGTGACAGCGACGCAACCGCGGTCGAGCGACGACGGCCCTCTCTCCGGTGAGATCCGTTCGCATTTTGGCCAACATCACAGCCGCATACGCGCGTTGCTCGAGCTCATCGCTCGCCGGCGATTTGAGCGAAGACCGTGCTCACGAGATCAGTCCATAGGCGCCCGCGTTCATCGTAGGTAATTTTATTATCTTGTCATTTTTTTAGCACATCATTTCACCTCCCAAAAAAATCCACCATTTGTTTATATCCTTATCTTCATCACCATGATCACAGTTTTTTTTTCCATCGTGTTCATTCACTGTTTTAACAAAACTAAAAAAATATAAAAAAATTAAAACAAAAAAACCCTTTTATTACATTACAGCAGTATAAAAAATCAAAAAAAAAAATAAAAAAACGCAAGGAGCAGCAGTGCCGCCGCCCCTTCCTCCCGCAAGGGCAGCGGCGCCGCCGCCCCTTCCACCTCAGCCAGCCGGCGGTTCCCTCGCGGCCGCGACGCCTTGTTGCCGCCACCGCCGCGCGAGCGCCGCGGGCTGCACCCTCGCCGCCACTCCACCCGCCTTCCAGGTCGAGCCCCCGCGCCGGCGGCCCCTCGCCGCCCCTCCGCCTGCCTCCTTCGAGTTCCCAGCGGCGCGCCCCTCGCCGCCCCTTCACCGTCCTCCGCTAGTGCGACGGCCTTCATCGCGGCCGCGCGTGGTCGAGCCGCCGCCGTCGACCCCCACCTCTGATGGGCTCATCTCCAACCGACCAAGAAAGAAGAAGGTCCTTCCATTTTCTTTATTTTTTATTATCGTCAAAATTGCAAGTGTTCACTTTCATGTTTCCTTAATTACAAACAAGTCCTTGTACATAGTTTGTATTGTTTAAGTTCATTTCTGTTTTGTAAAGATACCCTTGTGTTCGCACTTTAATTTGGACCTTGTTTTGGTATCCTTTTATTTTTAAAAAAATAGCTTTGTGTTGAGCAACTAATTGTCTACATTTTGACTATTTATTTGTATTTTTGTGAGATATGGGTAATTAACTAAAATTGTCTAACTGAAATATTGGATATTTTACCCAATCAGTGATCTTAAAATTACACCTCACACACGGTTGCTCCAAAAAATTCCACAAAAATTAAGAATGATGCCTTGAAATGTGACGAATTTACTGTCCAAATTTCATCGAAAATGGAGATGTCTTGTGCCTTAAATAATTTTTAGTGAATTTAGTATTTGATTTTTAATTAAATCCACGTATATCATTTTTGCAAAATTTCAAATCTCTTGGATTGCTTATTTAAATATCTTTCTGAGATAATTCGCACTTTGATTAAGTTTATAAGGTGGATTTATTAGAAATTATTTACTCACTGTCACTCTGATTTCACTAAAAAATCCATAAAAAATTCATAACTTGTCAAAAAATCCAAAAATATTAATGTAGCTTCCTTGCATCATGTTTATGTTCCAGTAAAGTTTTCATGATTTTTACTTACTGTTTGTGTGATAAATTGCGAAAAAACCCATAAAAAGTGTACATTTTTAGTTGTTGCATTTTAACCCCTAAAATTCCAAAAAAAGTATCTTGCATTCATCTCTAGTTTAGGACTCTAGGAAAAAATATAATTTGGTTGAATTGGATTAATTTGACATTAAAATTAATTTGGCTAAGTTGTGTGATTTCTTAGTACTTAATTCTCCCACATTTTGCATTTGCTTTGGTTTTTGCATAGAAAAATCTAAAAAAAAATACCGCACTGAAATCTAAAACTTAATTTTCGAATTAACCCCAAAGTTGTTCCTTTGCCTCCCTGAGTTCGACCCCGAACTTACCCGGGATATAAATCAAAGCCGAGACACTCTTCACGGAGATCTTCTCTCGGTTCTGACCGAATCGCTAAGTACACGTATTACAACGTGACCAAATTAAACAACGTATTTAGCGGCTCGTCAGATGGCGCAGGCTCCTATGGAGTGCTCTCGTGAGCATGGTCTTCGCTCAAATCGTCGGCGAGCGATGAGCTCGAGCAACGCGCGTATGCGGCTGCGATGTTGACCAAAATGCCAACGGATCTCACCGGAGAGAGGGCCGTCGTCGCTCGACTGCGGTTGCGTCGCTGTCACCGATTCAACTCTGGGAACTAGGCTCTCCTCACATAAAGATGGATCGAAGGCAAAAATGAGGAGAATGACATGTATATAAAGATGATGGAATGAGAGGTTATTAAAGTGGTGGAGTTGAATGGGAAGTTGTATTATTAATGGAGTTGAATGGGAAGTTGGGAAAAATGGTGGAATAATGGAGTTGAATTGGTGGTTATTGTAGAGAATGGAATTTAAATAATAAATAAATAGATAAATAGAGTTGGCTACTTTAAATACAATAAAATAAAGAGAGAGGACAAATAGTGGAGAATTTACAAAAGAAGACAAAACACCATGTACAATTTTTGTTTACTTTTCTAATTTGTATTTTTTTGTCTTTTTAATAAGAGATATTTACAACGGAAAAATACTATAAAGTAATATAATTAAAATACAACACAATCATGATATTTTTGTATTTTTAGCAATTATGAAAGATATAATAAAAATTAAAGAAAGAATGAATATATACAAGGTATACAATGTACATCTAGGTCCCAAAACCCAACTTTTGTAAATGAGCTCCGATTTTAATGAAACCACTTCCGTTGGATAGATAATTTTCTAACTTGAACTTTAAAAGTGAGTTTGGTGAATTTGGAGTTCATACGGAGCATGAATTTAGCTTGGAAGTTGGTCTTTACGGCTTTTTCCCATTGGGATCTAGGAGTATTTATTTGAGGTAAAATTTGTTTTGTATTTTTGTATTTTTATATACATTGATATGAACATGTTGGAGAAAGAATTAGCCAAAAAGGAGTTGATATGAAATTATTAAAAATACATAAAGTTTTGGGCTATTTACATGTATAAAACTCCTTTGATTTTGCGGCTTTTTATGTGTAATTTATTTTGTACAATCTAATATACAATAATTAGTGAGTTTTATTTACAAGAGTCATTTTGTTTATTTATTGATTTTATGGACATTTTTCTGGAATTTTACTCAGAGATTTTGCTAAGATCAATATATTGAGATGATGAATCGTGGATTCATCAGCTGCCTATACTTAGGGATATTTTACCCTAAGTATAGGGGGGCAGACTCTGTACATTCTTCACTCGGTTTTCCCTTCATGTACAAGTTGCTATACTTAGGATTATTTAATACTAAGTATAGGGGGAAACCACCGAGTTCTCCTCATTCTATTCATTCATTCATTTCTGTATCTAGCCATTCCTTTTCACTTCCCTTTTACTAAGCACGAGTTATGTCTTCTCATCGCTCTTGATCACTTTGAGGACATCGTTCGAGCTAAGTATAGGGGGGTGTGTATATATTTCATATATACTTTAGCCATAACTCGTACTTTGTGTGAGTGTGTTAATAAATAAAATGGCTAAAAACCCTAAAAATCACAAAAATTAAAAAAATTTCCTGTAAATAAGCATTCTTTTATTTGCACATACATAGCTAGTGTACAAAATTATTTTTGTAAAAATGTTTTCAAAAAGTTTTTGTGTAAAGTTTGTGTAAATATTTTCTTATTAAAATTATGTATATAGTACAAAATTTTTCCAAAATGTTTTGAAAATCAAAAGTTTGCAAAAATCGTGTGTAAATGTTCGTAAATACTTTTGCAAAACTTGCACTTCATGCATCCATCCATTCATGATTTCAAAACATCTTTCAAAAATTTTGCATGACTGTAAATATTTGTAAATAGCATCTTTATATATATGTATATAGTTTTTCTGGATGATAGTTGACATTTAAACTAAGCCTGAATTAAATTGGGAAATGGAGCTTGATTAAGATCTTAATCCACCTAATTCTAAGAGGAACCTTATAGGGCTTAGGGTTAAGGCTTTTCAGGTCCATAAGGACTTAATTCTTTGAGTCCACTAGGCTATGAGCATATGTCATCTTGATGAGCCTAAGTAGAGCACTTAACAACACACGCATGACTCTTAGAGACAATGGCTTGACTTGCACCAGCACCTTACACATAGCTCTTCACGGATGAGGTGGTGAGGAGGCAGTTTCCGTTGGCTTGGGGTAGCATATGAGGGTAGTACTTCTAGGCAGAACCTCTCCTTCTTCTAGTGAAGGAAGTGCGCCTCAACTTGGTCTAGTGGTGATGAAGGCTAAAGACAGAATCCGTGGGTTGCAATAAAGCTTCAAAAGAGGGATAGTCTACTGGCTCAAGAGGAAAATTTCTTGTATATATGCTGCACCATGTAGATATGTTTTACAAAGGCACTTGAAAAAAAAGAAAAAAATGCAAAAAGAACTCCAAAAAAGTGGTGGGTCGGATTGAAAATTTAATAACCCCACCGGAGTGTATATAGTCAAATAAAACAAAAGCTTATGGTATCCATGTTACATCTCATGAAGCTTGCAGCGGGAGACTTAGCTACACTGGTTGAGCTCCCAAAAGTCTATACCTCTTATCCCCCCTCCTCTTGGGCCGGTTGCACTTGAACTTAGAAGGGAATACCCCGCTTCTCGAGGAAAGAGTTGCTAGACCGAGGCATTAGAGTTACCAAGTTGGGGGAGGTTGTTTCTTTGTTACTTCTGAGGTGGGAAGCTACATATCACTTACAATGCATGGAAAGATTCATGGTCATTAGAGTTTGTGTATGTAGACTTGTTCTGATCTGGTTTATTGAGGAGTCTTGTCCATAGATTGGTGGAACTTAGAGGCTGTTGAGTTTTAAGCTTGAGTCTAAATAAGGTTCCAACACATTAATAATCCAAAGATCTGATCGAGCTCCATATTTCAATGTAATGAAGGCAAGTTTAATAATTAGCCTTAATCCATGTATATTCCTCTCTTTTTCTTTTTCTTTCTTTCTTTTTCACTTCTTTTTCAAATAAGTGTTTGCTAAGGGACTAGCGAATGTTAAGTATAGGGGGGTATTAATACCCATTCATCACTCTTTATTCTCATATTTTAGCTACAAAAACCTTTGCAAGTGCATGTATATTCATGTAAATACAAATAATTATCAAAAGCATGCATTGTATAAAGCCTAATAATTAGCATGTTTTTGTGCAAAAATAAAAGAATAAAGAGTAAAAAGAAAAAGAGGGAAATATTTAGAATAAATATTGAGCGACCTAATCCCAGGGAGGGCTCAGCATGGGCCTGACCGCATTAAAGCCAAAGTAGAGGGAGATAGGGGTTCATGTGTGTAAATATATTTGTGAATATAATAAAAATATTTTCCTCCAAAAAGAGACTAAAATGGGCTTGTAAATACTTGTATATATTTATAAATATAAAAATCAAAATAAAAAGAGAAAACTAAAAACAAAACAAAAACCTTCACCTAGTGCATATTCATCATATACAATAGTCACTCCTATATTTATTTTACCCTATAAATACATAAAATTAATTTCCAAAAATTTTGTAAATATCCCATCTTTTATGTTGTAAATAAATATAATAAAAACAATTAAAACAAAAAAATAAAATAAAATAAAAAGAACAAAATTTAAAAAAACCAAAAGTACTTTGTAAATATACCACGTATATATATACACATATATTTATTTCACTCTTGTATATATAAAATAAAAATACCCTTTTATTCCTAATTTTATACTATAAATAAATAAAATATAAAATGGGAATAAAAATGCACAAAAATAACAAATTAAAAAATCAAAAATTAAAAAGACATATTGTACATATACCTATATATAGCTATATAATGTAAATACCTTATTTTATTTTTGAAAAATTAATTAAAAATCACAAAAAAATAGAAAATATTAAAACAAAAATATTTCATGTTGTGACTTTTTAATAATTCTGCCATTTACTATTTTTAATTGATTTTTCAATTCTTTTCCACGTGGAAGCTTCCCATTGGTCCACGGGAATGTTGACCTCCGGTCAACTCCCTCCGCGGACCTTCTTCTCCAGCGGATCTCGTGCCCGACCCGACTTCTCCTCTTTTTCCGCGCTCGACCTCTCACCATCTCCTCAAACCCCGGGTCCTACTTCTTCTCCTTGCATCCGAGACCCTCACCGGGGTATCCGCCTCGAGATCCGCGCTTCACGCAGCCCTACCCGACCAACCCTAGTCGGACTCCTGACAGTATAAGGCCTGTGCTCCGCCACCTCATTCAGCATCTTTGGCTCCCCATCATTCAGTCTCGTGACCTCCACCACCTTCCCTGAGGTGACAGCTCTCCGTCGGTGGTGTTGCAGAGAGGCGAGGGTGGTTGGACCATCGATCCGGCGTCTTCTTGCCGCCGTGCTCCGCCCAGAGGTAGAGCTCGAGCCTCAGGCCCCGACGACCCGCGAGGCCACGACCCAGAGCTGCCTAAGCTCGTCCACAGTCGATCCCTATGCCCAGGTAGCCTTAGTTCCCTCTCTGTCTCCTTAATTTTCGATTTCGCCCAAATCGCGCCGTCGCCGACCATCTCCGATTCTGGCCATCTCTCACTTCGCATCGACCATCGGACCTCACCCTCACAATCACACTTCCCCCACGCACCTTCTCTATCCATCCACTCAACCTAGCTCGCACAGGAGCTGGGGTTCGAACTCCTTCGCCGTCGTATCGCCGGAGTTCGCTCGCCCCGCCTCACCGACCACCGTCACCCATCCTAACGGGGTCGAGGCACTTTGCCCTCGACCCGCAAGTCTGCTAGTGTATTTTGCAGGAGCATCCGAGCCCATCTGAGGGCTTGGACCATTTGGACCAGCTGCTCGAGCTCCGCCGGCTCCGCCTGAGCTCCTCGGAGCTCGTTGAGCCATCGGAGACCACCAGTCGACGCGGGAGCCCACCGAGCTTCTTCCCCGACCTTCAGCTACCCGCGAGGAGACCTCCAGCACCTTCACGAGCCCGGCGAAGTTCGCCGGCGCCCAGTTCTTCCAGGAGTCTTCCCTGACGTCCGATCGTCCTCCTGCTCCAGTTTTGATCTCCACCGTTCGCTTCAGGAGCTGCCAACACCGTTGATCTGATGAGGATCTGATCTGGACTATCCATCTAGCGAAGAGGAGCCCTGGGTCCACAGTCGTTGATCACTCCACGTGGTATCCTCCTCGCCGTTGATCCAGATGAAGGGTTTAGCCACCGCCTTCCACTGTCAGATCTGATACATGGCAGATCCTCAACCGTCCGATCCGAGAGGGAGTTCTTCGAAGAGGCGCACACGCTCCAGCACCGTCCGATCAGCCACGTGGCGCGCCTCCCGCCCTTGGATCTTAAATAAGGGGTAAATTGCTCTTAGGCCCCTTTAATTTTCACATTTACTTTCTAGTCCTGTAAATATTTTTGAACCTTTATTTCCGTTGGGTTATTTGCACTTTGGACCTGAGCTTTACTTTATTTGCACTTATGCCCCTGTGTGTAGTGTAGCACATGCATCGACACGTGCCCTTTGGGATATTTTGCATATTTAGTCCTGTTGTCCTGCCATGTTATGGAATGAATGAATACTTTTGGTTAATTGCAGATATGCCCCTGTGAGTTGTTTTTATACGCCTGTGCGTGATATTTGTGGGTAAATTACAAACAAGTCCTCGGACTTTTGGTACATGTTACCAAATAGCCCCAGAACTTTGTTTTTATTGCAAGTAGGTCCCTGAGTGCCCCAGATACGTGCTTTGCACGTGATTTCTTGGGATTTTTGCACCGGACCCCCCAGAACTTTCACTATTTGCGTTTAGGTCCCTATGTACTGTGCCCTTGTGTTTGATTTTAATAAAATAGCTAATCAACTCGAAATTTGATGAAAATTGGATACATGGCTCCTGCCATGATGTAAAATTTTCTATAAATGTTGGAGACATTTTAGACACTATTTGTTATTTTTAAAAATTCAAAAACATGTATTTTCTTTATTGACTGATTTGAAAAATCACAAAAAATATTAAAACTTATCTAAAAATTAAAAAAAAATTAGCTACTGTTTATTTGTTGTGCTTGATTTTCTAGCCAATTTTGGCTATTTTTCATTATATAAAACTTAAAAAAAATGCAAAACACTAAAAAACTTATAAAAATTCTAATAATTAATCTAAAAACCCAAAAATAATAATTAAGGTGCCGAAATTTTCCTTGTTTCTTTCTCTATACAAAAAATTACCTCCAGGCTTATTAGGGATTTTTAGATATTTTATCTAAGTCCCTTAAGCTCGGCTGGACAGTACCTCCTTTTTCTGTCATTGCTTCATTTTTAGAAAATCATATAAAAATCAGAAAAATCCCAAAAATTCACTAAAAATAGTAAAAATCATAAAATACACAAAAACATTTTTTCTGGAATTTTCGCTTGACTTTTGATACATTAAATAACTGCTTGAACTTGGTTGTTTCCTTTGCTCCTTTATTTTCCTTATTAATGAAAAATCCAAAAAAATTAAAAACACTTAAAAATCCATCAAAAATAGTCTCTCTTTATTTTTGACTCTTTTTGACTACTTCGTAGGCCACAAGGCCATCACGTGCTCTCTGAGTCCGACCCTGGTCTCTATACCAGATTAATAAAATAGCAAGACCGCTATTTGTGCTTGATTGATTTTTATCTGATTTGGTGGTCTCTTTTTCTGGATTGACCGAGTCTGAGTGCTTGGCTCGCAACGACCTTTTACCCGAGTGTTCAGATTCGTGTCATCAGACTGCACCCTCTCAGAATAGATGCGATTCTTCCAACTGATAAAAATAAATGACATACAAGAATCTATAAAGTTTAATCTTTAGCTAGTCTTGTAGGGTCTTCTTGGAGATGAGATAGTTCATGATATCACGATACATGGGGAGAGAGGATATACACAAGACTGCATGGTCTAGAAATGTATCTATGATTGGAATTGAATTTTTCCCAAGTGGATGATGAATCTCCTTTTCATCACCTTTATTATTTCATTTGGCCTTCATCCCCTAGCTAAATGCATGTATATATATCATTAATTTGTCAAATAAGCACTTTATAAGTTGTACAAAAGACTGTATAAATTATTATATAAATACTGTAATTAATGCTAAAATAAAGAATAACTAATAGAAAAGAAAAAAATAAAATGCCAAAGGTATTTTATAACCCTAAACCCCAAGACCTAGGCATCATGATGACTGATTCGATAAGGAATAAAGTAGGGGGAGAAAAGGGCTAAAAACTCAATAAAAACCCTCATTTTTTCTTCAATAATTCTTTTTTGGGACCTACTTTATTCTTCATTATTTATACATAAATAAATGAATTTTGTACATGAATTTTGTAGATAAATATACATAGAAAAATACAAATATCATTTCATATAAAAATTATGCATATTGTGCATTCTATACTCAGAATAAAAAGCCAAACCACAAGCATCCCAATCATATCTTCTTTATATGAACTCAAAATGCATTAAATTACTTTTAATTGTATATTACTTTTTATTATATATTTAACGAAAATAGTTTCCTCTAATTTGGAACTAAGATGCAAAAGTTAGATTTTGGATGCCTATAGCATAATATATCTGAATAAAATATTCATTTATTTATTCTTTATATCTTTCATAAATTTATATTTTTATAAATTTGCAAATACTATTTAAATTATATATAGATAATTAGAATAAAATAAAACCATTAAAAATAGAATAAAATAAAATAGTATAATAAAATTCACAGATGAATTACCTATACTTATCCCGATATAGTAAATACCTCTATTTATTTAAATATACAAACAACATCAGCTAAAAAATATGATATAATTAAGTGTATTTAAATAATTTATAAATATATAAAATATGTTTACAAAATAATAAAATCTAAAATATAAAATAAAAATAAAATATACAATATATAGGTAAATATATCTATGAAAAAATATGCAAATAATAACTTTTAAAAAAATAACCACATAAAAATAAAAAAATAAAAATAAAGCTTAATCAAATAGTAAACATTTCTTATTTATATATAAAATTAATAAATTCGTTTACTATTATCTATTGATTTTATGATTATTTTCTTATTCCATATTTTCTTGTTGGTTCACTTGGAGAAAAGTTAACTTGAGTCAACTATACTTTCCCCTGCTACTACTCTTGTCAGTAGCTCAAGCACCTCACTTCGTTGAATTTTCCAAGCCATCACCAAATCCCCCTGAGCTCTTTCCCATCACGATTGTCCTTCACATGCCATCATAAGTTCCATTTATCGCCATCGAGCCACGAAATAATCTTGATCGAAGTTAGCCCTAACCCCTGTCTATAAAGAGAAGTTGTTTTCATTCGTTGATACTTTAATCCCTCTCCAAGCCTTGAAGCCTTATACCCTTCGTGCATGTGTTCTCTCGATGACAACGAGAAAAACCCCAAGGTGGTGGCAAGGCAGAGAGAGTTAGAGTGGTAGCCCATGACATCGCTCCTGCGAGGTCTCTACACCTTGGTGGAAATCAAGTTTGAGTTGTGCCTTTTAATAATTTAGGTAGTTTTGGATAGAGTAATTTCATTCTTTTCGTTTATTTTGCAATTAGATAAATAGCTTAGGAAAAATTTCAAAATCTTTGATCGTTAGAGCTCACTGCTCCAACCAAGTTTCACCATGAATATGATGTTTTCCGACCTCCTGATCATGCCCATTTTTTATCCATCTCTTATTGTGTCCAGTACACTTTTCTTCCTATCCAGACCCTCCATGGATCTTCTAGTCAGGGCTCCACCTTTACCCTTCGCTGGAGCTTCTCCACTCGCCTCCATCTTCATGTGCAGTAGCTTCAAATCAAGCTGAGGTGATTTTCTTTGATCCAAGTATCTTTATTCTGCATGTACGAGAAGTATGGTATTCAAAGGGGGTCGATTTCATTATAGGATAAGCACCCTAAGAGTCCATAACTTTGATGATATCCAGGCCCCTTCCCAGTAGGGCACAACCTTCTTGTTGGTGTTATTTGATGAGGAAGGCTCCTAGGAGGATGATGTACCAATCATCAAAGTGGAATGATGGCCAGAGTAAGGACTAAAGCCCGATCGAAGCAAGGGTAGGGAGATGTTCTTCCCTATTCTTGCTCTGAATTTTAGTGTCGTAAGATGCCAGGAACTGCTTATTTCTAATCTTGGTCGTTGATTGCACGTCCTCACCTCAACCATCAATCACGTTAAGTGGCGCCTACGTGTAGACACCACAACGGCTCTCTTCTGTCAATTAATGGGGTACTATCACAGATGCCCCTCCACCTCTTTGATTTTACTTTTACTGTTGTAAATATAATTTATTGTGTAAATAAATGTCTACATTTTGTAAGTAGAACCATGATCATCTTGGATATCACATTTTGGTCCTATCCAGCTCAGCTTACCTGATCCCCTAAATGAGCTGAGAATTTTTTAATATGTCCTTGTGAGTTTTGAATATTGTAATGTAATATTGAAAATCAATTTCAATTATAATATTATGAGTAATTTGCATGTAAGGCCTCAATTGTATAAGGTACTTGGATGCATGCTCTTTTACACTATATAATTAGTTTCGAATTTTATCAAATTTACATATTTATTAAAAATCATAAAGGACACATTTTGTTCCTATTTAAGTGTAAAAAACCAAAAAAATAAAATGTTATCAAAAATTCCAAAAAATAGTATTTATTTATTATTGTATTTTTACCTCAAGATTAAAAATCCCAAAAAATAGAAAAAATAAATTACCAAATTAAAAAGCTCCAAAATCCTTATAAAATTATAAGAAATCTTCTAAAAATCCAAAAATATTTATTTAATTTTTTGAATTTTATTAATATTATATATTATCAATTTAAAATAGTATTGGAAAATGTGGACTTTATTTAGGAATTTTTAAGTTCCAAAATGTTTCGACTTAATTAAAAAGACCTTGATTTTGTGTATTTAGGGTTTTAAAAATACCTAAAATGAGCAAAAATCCTAAAAAATGACAAAAATGTTTATGATTTTGACCGATTTACTTTTATTTATATCTATTATATCATATTCAACCTATACATACATACATTTTATTTTATATCTACTATAACTATTATAATTACTATAAAAACCTTAGAAATATTTAAAAATCTTTATAAAAAATAAAATGACTATTCTTGTAGTTATTTTCTGGTTTTTTTATATTACATATGTATCACTTATATTATACATACATATATATAATTGCATATTTATACCCATATTATATATTTAAAAAATGACAAATAAAATTCAGAAAATTATAAAAAGTAAACAAACCCCATTAAATGTATAAAAAATAAAATAATATTAATTATTAATTACTATTTTGTTAAAATTGAAACACACCCAAATTAATAAATTAGTTGAGTACATATTGTACAGAATTTACCGATATTATTTGTTCATTATTTATTTACAAAAATATAACTGTTACACTGACTTGTCTTCCTGTTTTCGATACTCTACATACTTGCACCAATACATACATTTTGTAGAGTTGAATAAAATAAAATTTAACACCATACACTTTGCATTTCTTTTGATGAGAGATTTATGGTTAATTTTTTAATTAGTTTGGTTTCGATGATTGCAGATCCCCTTATGAATAGATATGACCCTCGCTGAAGCTGACTTTTCAAATTGTGTCGTTGCTGAGGAGAAGTGGAGTGTAGTATTTATTTTGTACATCATTTCTTTTTTCTTTTTGTTATTGATTTTTTATTTATTTAAATGCTTATGACCTCCTCTTTCTTAGTTGACTTTTCATATGAGATACTGGGCAGTAACGATGCTTCTTAGGAGGTTGACACATCCGAGCCCACTAGGAGCAAGTAGGAGAGAGCGACAGAGGGTGCGGGAGATGGAGCAGTCTCTTTTAGTTTTTGTTTTATTTTGGTGAGGAGAGTTTACTTATTATTTTTGTAAAATATTTTTTTAAAAAATTAGACATTAAACATTGCAACTTCACGAGGTCCAGTGCTTGGGTGTTTGTTCATCGAGGGCCTCGTCGGTTTTTCGTACTTTCCCCACTTTTCTTTCTTTCTTTCACGAGTTTTGTGTTTTATCCTTTATCTCTATTTATTTTGTGTGATTGAGCCCTACTGTTTGATTTGTTTGCTCGATATATTAGGTCCAAAGCTCAAATTAAGATTGCTTGTACCTATAGTTCTCTTTAGGACTTAGACAAGTATGAACTGTTAATTATTTAGACTTGATACCACAAGTAGCTAGAGTCTCGAAACATCACTTGTAGGACCTATTGTGGCGAGCACTGATGAGTCTTCAAAACTGGACATTAGGTTTTATATCTATATAGTTAGCATCTGGAGCCTCACACTAATAGCAAATTTTATTCTAGGGCGATTTCATCTGCTTGCATTACATTTTGAGTAGATTTCAATTATGCTTAGCATACTACATGGGGAGAGATGGAAGTAAGGTGAGCATCTCTACTAAAGGGATTGATACTTCATTTGGACTCGCACATTTTACTAAGAAAAAGTGATAACCAATAAATTGGGACTGCTAATTTTACTCCATCCTAAAATCAAAACGAAAAGTCGTTGTCTTGGGGAGAATAATGCTCTCATTGTATTCAACATTTTGTGCTTGGTATGTACACACTAAGGATTAGTGCCCCAATCCCAGGGCTACCTATTTTTTTGAAATTCACATAACTCTAAAAATTGGCAAGATAAAAAGATAGAACCATCACAATCATCATTGTGTTGAGTTGGTAAATCAAGGGTTTTGTTTGTTTATATGTATACTTGATATTCTCTGTGCATTTGCAGCTTTTTTTTTCATATCTCGACTTTACCATTGTGCTCTCTCAATACCCATATTTTGTTTCGAAGATGGCTGACTTGAGTGATTTTTTTCCGGACTTCGTAGATCCTTCTTCCACTCCAGCTAGTCCACCTCCAATTAACAGGAGGACTATACTCATGACTTCTCTTTTTGTATATATCCTCCTCATCCACAGTTTCAAACATTATATTTTTTTCCTACCATCACATTGCCCGCCATGTTACCCACCCAAGACTGACTTATTAGAGCCATCTCTTATGGAAACAACTCTTATGTACATGACCTAGTTAGTGGAGCAAATGAATTAGAGGATAGATGAACTCACTAGTCTAATTAAGAACCACAATGTCACTTCACCGTCTAGAATCATGGATTCACTTAAGGACACCCATGAGAGCTAGCAATCACTCAAAATACAAAAAGTGAGAAAATAAAAAAACAAAAAGATTATGGGAGACACCTTGCTGAGTCAGTTTGTAAGAAGAGGGCACCCTTGTCAGATCCATTTGACCACACAGACACTCATACAGTTCCCACCTTTGCCCACAAGGATGACACTGTGAAGACTGCCCTTAGTCATCATTGTGTAGATGATGATTCTGTTCCCTTCCCTTGTATGATAGAGATATAAAATCTTAAAAAAATGTTTACCAATCATGAAGTGGTGGAAACTATTCATGACATTATTGAGGCCACACTTCACCAGGCCATGAACCAATTATCTGCACCTGAAACCAAGAAAAGAAAGCGATGGAGCAGATTTAAGCGACACATTCTGACCATGGTCACTGACTATGCCATAATCCACCATCTACATTTTCAAATGGGAACCTATTACACCTCTTATGAGATGCACCATTTCCCACTATTCTTGTGATTACAGCCTCCTTGACGGTAGTGCTTTGATTTATATAGTACCCTTGTCATTGGTACAATCTCTTCATCTTGGGCCTCTCAAGAAAACCAAGATGATTTGTTAGTTTGCTTATGAATCAATAAAGAGGTCGAAGGGTATTCTAGAGAACATTGTCATTCAGATCAAGGTCATGAGATTTACTATTGATTTTGTCAAATTGCCCATGGAGACCTCCACCCATGTAGGGCATCCTCCGATGATCTTGAAACGACCCTTTATCGTGTCCGCGATAGTTGTTATTAATTATGAATCTTGAGACTCTCTCCTTAATTTTGATGACAATTGTTTTGTCTTCATTACCACACTGACCAATGATCAGAGACAACATCTGGTGAGAGGTTACATGTGTTAGCCAATTTCGAGAACTATGTCCTCGATGATGATATCAGATAGGTTTGCCTTTACCATGGATGATTCTGAGACCCGAGAATTCCACTTCAGGGAGGAAGACTAGGAAATCATAGGCTGTGGAGTTCCCCCTTCTGATGTGGGGTGATGTATTGATGACATCCACATCATTTACACCATAGACACCTTAGTGTAGAGGGAGGACTTAGGAAAGACTTCACAGGATATACTTGACCTTGCTACTTCCATAGATGAGTTTGTACCTTTCTATCTTGGCCTAGTTGAGACTCCGCAGTCAGAACATAACCACACTATTTCCACTTACCAGTTCGTGCTTTTTTCTCTTTGAGACTGACGAGTAACCACCTCATGTCGATCCTGATCAGGTTGACTCAGATGATGACCTCGATATCGACCTACACCTTGTGAGATCCATTCATTAGAGGCCACGCAAGAAGGTATGGTTTCTACCTTCTTGATCTCTGTAGAGCCTCCACTTTGTATATCTGCTTTTATTTTCTTCCTTCCATCTACCATTGTGCTCATCCACTATATATCGTGTGTTTTCCTTGCTTAGGATCTACTATATCCTAAGTATGGGAGGTGGATCAGTTAGGTGTTCTTTCTTCATTATGTTTCATCACTCTTATTGATGCTTATACTTAGGGCTCTTTTACCCTGTATCTAGGGGGAGTGATGCATACATTCTCCTGACGTATTTTCCTTTTTATCGAATTCTTTTATTGGTTCCCTCACAAGTCACCTCACTTGTTGATATTTCTGTTTATACTTAGGGATATTTTAGCTTAAGTATAGGGGATGCAGGACGAGTCACTGATATTTTCATTCCCACCCTAACCCTCCTTGCATGTAGAACGTTATACACATGATTAATTGATCTTAAGTATATGGAGGATAGTTTACTTCTCACTGATTCATTCTTTATTATTCTGACATTGTAGTATAGGCTCTTTTATATTTATAACGAGTTATGTCTTCTCTTTTTCTCTATGATCTATGAAGACATAACTCAAGCTAAGTACAGGGGGTCGTATATAAGTTGTATATACTTAGACAAAACTCGTAATTTTTTATTTTCAATAATATGAATAACTAATAACACATTTAAAAACACAAACAGTTATTTATATATAACAATTAATGAGTCAGGTAAGGATGATTGACAAAATGTTTTATAAATCGTTGGATAATTTCTTTGAAAAATCTTTTAAAAATATTTCGGAATATGTTTTGTAAAATGTTTTCAACCTTTATAAAATGTTTTGATTGTAAAGTATTCTTTCATTCATGTATATGAGACGGTTACAAAATCTATATGCAAATGTTTTGAAAAATAGTTGCAAAAATATTTTGAAAAATCTATACATACTGTTTGCAAAATTATTATCAAATTTTGTAAATGTTTTGTCAAGTTAGTTTGCAAAATAAAGTTTTCAAAATGTTTGTTGAAATCTTTTGAAATTATTTTGAGAACCTTGTATTAAATCCAAACAAATAAAATTCTTTAAAAACTTGTAAATACCTTATATAAATCTTTCATCATAATTCTTGTACAAAATAAAATGCACTCCCATGTAAATAGTTGTATATAAGTATTTGCAAAAACTTTTTGTTTTAAAAAACCATTAAAAAATTGCCAAACTAAAATTCCATTAAAATTTGAAAAACTTTTTCAAAAAACCATAAAAAAACAATATAAGAAAACGACATCACAAAAAGATTTCCTTGGACTATAATCTACTTAATCATGGGAACCTTATAGGAATTGGAATTAAGGCACTCCAGCACTCCAGATCTACTGGACTTAATTCTTTGAGACCACGAGACTTAGTTCAGAGCCATCTTGACTGCCTAAGTAGAATATTTTAGAACACACGCATAACTCTTGTTGATAATGTCCTAGCTTGCACCTCTGCACATTACACTTTGCTCACGTCAGTTGAAGTGGTATAGGTTTGGAATTGTCGGCATGAGACACAATTCGATGGGAACATCGAAAGTCACACATTTGTGGCCATTGTACCCCAACCTAACCATGTAGCCACGAGGTCTAAAGATGGAAGTTATGGGTTGCAATAAATCTTCAAAAAAATTATTGTCTAATGTCTCAAGAGGAAAAAGTCAATATGTAAATGCTATTATTTGTAGTATTACAAAAATGCATATTCAAAAACTCCAAAAAATATAGGAAAACGTCAAAGAAAAATGAATTCCCATCGTAGAATGTTTATATCCAATAAGCAAGATTGTGCTTCAAAGTCAAATATACGTGATCCTACAACCGGATGACTTGGCTACACTGGCCAAGCATACTCGGATAGGTAGCTACTTTGTATGCCATCAATTCTTTTCTCCACCTCCTCTTCTTGATCTAGTTATACTTGTACTTATAAGGGAATGCCTCGCTTATCGAGGAAAGAGTCGTTGGATTGGGGAATTAGGGTCACCATGTTGGAGAAGACTACTTTTACTGCTTCAGTTGAGGAGAGATATATCACACACACTGTACAAGATAGACTCATAGTTATCCAAACTAATAATCCAAAGGTTCGACTGAGCTCCAAACTTTGATTTTATATGGACAAGATTAAGAGTTAAAAGAAATCTGCTTTATTTGTTTTCCATTTCTTTATTTTATTTTCTGTACTTATAGGCATAGGTTTTTGATAGGGACTAGCAAAGGAAGTATAGCAGGTAATGAATATCCATTTTATGACCTTTATTCTATCATTTTTACCTTCATTCCCTAGCTAAATGTACCTCCATATCATTATTCGTCAAAGTAAACATTTGTAAGTTGTACAAAATATTGTATAAATTACTATATAAATGTTGTAAATAATGTGATAATAAAAGATTAAGAAAAGTGAAAGAAATAAAATGCCAAAGGTACTTTGTGACCCTAAAACTCGAGACCTAGGCGTCATAATGACTAGGTCGACAAGGAATAAAGTAGGGGGGATAAGGGTCAAAAACACAATAAAAAATCTAATTTTAATTCCTCAATAATTCCTTTTTGGTGCCTATTTAATTCTTAATTACTATCAAATGAATAACGTTGTAGATAAAAGTACATAGAAAAAATAAGAAATTTATTTCATATAAAAATAAGGGTTTTTATCACTTGTGCCCCTTGGAGATATTCCAATATCAGTTATGCCCCTCCCTTTTTGTGAATATAAGTTGTGCCACCGACTTCTTGTTGTTCTATCAGTTGTGCCCCTCTGTTAGTTTAACCGTCAATGAGTTGATCTAACCATGGTTTTTTCAAACCATGGTGCAGAAAAGAGGGCTATAATTGTCCAGACTTATTCTTCATCTTCTTCCTCCTCCATTTGTTCTTCTTCCATTTTCTTCATAATTTCTCTTTGTTAACTAAACCTTCATGCAGCCATCAAATCTCTAAAATTTTTGTATTTTTATGTATATATCACTCGTTACAGATAAAATGGTGCATTTTATTGATTTTTTGGTGAATTTTCATGAATCAATTATTAAAAAATTTATCTAAATGTAACAAAAACAAAAGCCGACGGTAGGTGGCAGGGACAATCATTGAAGGTGAATTGTAGGCAAATGATAAGGGAATGTGGTTGATAATTGACGACGAGCGTGGACTTAAGGCTAGCGGCTAGAACAGGGTCTGATGGAAACCGTAGCTCACGGTGGGTAATGGAGACAGGGGCCGACGGTTCATGGCGTGGTCAGCGGCTAGTTGTTGTTGACTAGGACGGTAGTTGGCAGTAGGATGATGGGACGGTATCTGATGATGGGTGGTGGAGGGGGAGGTGCGGGGTAGAGGAAGGGGGAGGGGGCATGGGCTGTGGGTGTATGGGGAGGCGGAGGGGGTAGGGGCGGAGAGGGCAGGTGGATGCGTGGGACATGGGGAGCAGGAGGCACGGGAAAGGGGGCAGGGGAGGCAGGGGTAGGGGGATGCACGTGGCAGGGGAGGGGGAGGCACGAGGAAGGGGTCGGGTCGGTAGGAGAAGGTGGAAGCACGGGGGAGGGGGAGGCACGGGGTCGAAGGGGTGGCACGGGCAGGGGGAGGTGCAGCGTGAGCGGGAGGCGGGGGTAGGGGAGGGGGGAGGAGGTAGGGCAGAAGAAGGTAGGGGCCAGGGGCAAGGGGGGCCATGGAGGAGTCGGGGCGAAGGTGTAAGGTCGGGGAGGAGCTTGGGGCAGAGGGATGAGTTCATGCGCAGAGGGGGAGGCACAGGTGAGTGGGGAGGAGATGGGGCAGAGGGATGGGACGAGGGCGGTCAGGAGGAGCAGGTGGCTGGGAGAAGAAAGAGAATGGGGAGGAAGAGGATGAGCGAGGAGGAGGAAGAAAAGTTGGACACTTCTGTCCATTTTTTCAATTAGTTCCTCCTGTGTCCTCGAAGTTAACGTCCGTTGTATTATAAATGGATAGAAACTAACTTCAGTGGCACAAGTGATAAAATGGGAAGAAGTTGGGTGTATATTCCAGCAAATGGAGGGGCATAACTGATATTGCAATATCTCAGGGGGGGAACAACTGATAAAAACCCTAAAAGTAATATATATTGTGCATTCTATACTCTGAATAAAAGGTCAAATCACGAATTTCCCAAACCCATATCTTCTCCATATGAATTCAAAATCATCAAATTCATCTTTATTATATATAACCTTTTATTAGTTATTTAATGGAGGAGGTTTCGTTTAATTTGGAGTTAATATCTAAAAGTTAGGTTCTGGACTCCTATTGTACAATATACTTAAATAAAATATTTATTTTCTTTATTCTTTGTATCTTACAATATTTTATGTTTTTCTAATTTTGTAAATATTATCTAGAGTATATTTACATAATTGGAATAAGATAAAATAATTTAAAATAGAAAAAACTAAAATAATATATTAAAATACATAGATGAATTACCTCAACTTATATCAATATAGTAAATACCTTTATTTATTTAAATGTATAAATAACATCAGAAGAGTAGAATAAAAATGCTTTTAAGTGTATCTAAATAATTTATAAAAATATACAATATGCGTACAAAAAAATAATATCTAAAATGTAAAATAAAAATAAAATTTATAATATATAAGTAGTTATACCTATGATAATACATGGAAATAATAACCTGTAATAAATAACCTCATAAAAATAAATAAAAATTAGAATCAAATAATACATTCAAATAATAAATATTTCTTATTTGTTAACCAAAAAAAAATTCATTTACTATCATTTAAAGATTTTACGATTATTTCTTATTCCCCTTTTCTACATAGTCCACATGGACAAACCAAAATGCCCCAAAAGTTGACTCAAGTAAAGTGTATTTATCCCCTCTACGACTCTTATTTGAACCTCGAGTGCCACACTTCATCAAATTTTCAACATCGTCGTGATCACCAAACAAACTCATGCTCTTCCTCGATTATAATTCCATTATGATTGTCCTTCACACGCCATCATTAGATTCCATTCTCCATCGAGCCACGGAATAATCTCGATCAAAGATAGACCTAATCCTTATCATAAATAAGAACCCATTTTCATTCTTCGATTCTTTGATCCTTTTTCGAGACATGAAGCCTTATACCCTACGAGTATGTCGGGGTTCCCAGTAATAGTGAGGACATCCCCAAGTTGTTAGCAAGGTAGACATAAGAAGAAAGGTGGTCCAAGGCGTCGCTCTGGCGACACCTTTATTCCTTGGTGATAATAGGTTTGCTTTGCTCCTTTATATAATTTTAGGTAGTTTTAGTTAGTGTAATTTCATTCACGTCATTAGTTTGTAATAAGATCAGTAGCATAACATAAACTCCAAGATCGTCGATTGTCGGAGCTCACTGCTTTGGTCATGTTTCACCATGAATATGATGTTTTCTATCCCCCGTGATCATGCCCATTTTATTCCCTATCGCATGATACACCCATTCCATCTTTTGACCCAACCGAACCCTCCTTGGATATGTGAATCTGGGATCCACCTCCAAAATTCAGCGGAGCCCATCCGATTTCCTCCATCTTCATGCGTAGCAGCTTCAATTTCGGTCAAAACAATTTACTTTGAGCCTAGGATGTTTCTTTTGTAGGTACGAGCAGCAAGAGACCCTAATAGGGTTAATTTCATTGTAGGAGAATCTCCACATGCACCCAAAGATTCGATGAGCTCTAGGCTGCTTTCTAACAGGGCCCATGCCTTCTTGTTGGTGCCATTTGATGCGGAAGTATTTTAGGAGGACCATGGACAAATTAACACGAATAATGGTGGCCGGAGTGAGGAGGAATGCGAGACAGAAGCAAGGGTAAGGAGATGTTCTTCCTTGTTCTTGCTCCGAACCTCATCATCATCTAATATCGAGCATGGTACAGATCTAATTTGGGTCATTGATTCCACGTGAAATGTTGCCTCACGTCAACCATCGATCAAGTTAAGTGGTGCCTGCGTGGTGCCACCAAACCGCTCCCTTCTACTAATTAATGGGGTAATATCATAGATGCCCCTCCGACTTTTTTATTTTACTTTTTGTCCTACAAATATAATTCATAGTGTAAATAAATGTGTACATTTTCCTTGTAGACCCCTTAGAATCTTGGATATTACATTTGGTCCTTACCAGCTCAGCTCGGTCCCACACGCGAGCCGGGAATTTTGCTTATATGCCCTCATGGATTTTGAATAATGTAATTTATAATTCAAATTTTCATTTACAGTTATATATTTTTGAGTAATTTGCATGTAATTCCTTGCATTTTATTTTATTTACAAAAATGACACTACTAGTTTACATATTTTGTGTGATTGTATATTTTATTATAAATATCATTCGTGATCGAAAAATCAGGAAAAAATAAGATAAGGTACCTGGATGCTTCTCTTTTACACTATATAATTAGTTTTGCATTTTATGCACTTTTCCTTTTAATTTAAAATAAAAAAGAGCACATTTTATCTATGTTTGTGTGTAAAAATCCAAAAAAACATAAAATTGTATTTAAATTTACCCAAAAGGCATTTGTTTGTTATGGTATTTTTTACGTCCAAACCAAAAATTCCTTAAAATAGAGAAAGAAAATTACCAAAAATTAAAAATCTCCAAAATCTTTATAAAAACTATATAAAGTGTTCTAAAAATCCAAAAATATTAAATTCTTTCTCTAATTTTTCTTTATATTATATGTCATTTATTAAAAATAATTTTAGAAAAAATTGAATTTATTTAGTTTTTTAAGTTCTAAAAGGATTTGTCTTATTTAAAAAAATCCATGATTTTGTGAATTTAGGACTTTGAAACATCTCAAATTTAGCAAAAACTCTTGAAAAATAAAAAAACATTAGAATATTTAAAAAACATACAAATATATTCTTTTCTAATTTGTGTCTATTTTTACTTATAGTCATCTCTATCACATCCTATTCAACCTATATATACATATATAGTAATATATATCTACTACAATTATTATAAAACATTATAAATATTTTAAAAGATTTAAAAAGAAAGGTTAGTTCTTGTAGTTATTTTCTGATTTTTCTATATTTGTCATGTATTATATAAATTTATCACTTATATTATACATATCATATATAAATATATAAAGTTGCATATATATATATATCCATACTATATATTTAATGTAAAAGGAAAAAATATAAAAAGTAAATAAAATCATAAAAAATAATTTACAAATTAAATGAAATTAACTATTATTAATTAATTTTTTATTTAATTTAAAAATAAATAAATAAATAAATTAGTTAGTTAATTATCTGAGTAAATATTGTACAAAATATACAAAATAAACATACTACACCGACTTGTCTCCCAGTGTTCGACGCTATAAATACTTGTTCCTATATACACATTTTATAGAGTTTAATGAAATAAATTTCAACTCCACACACGTTGAATTTCTTTGATCATTGCTTGTGGGTTAACTGTCGTATTAGTTCAGTTTCGTGAGCAGTCACTTCGACGACTATTGATCTGCCTTTTGGTTAAAAAGACCCTCGCACGAGCCATCTTTTTTTAGGCTCTCCATTAACTATTATAGAAAGATGATCTGCCACCACATTCTTTATGCCCGATTTGTCATGAATTTCCAAGTTAAATTCTTGGAGTATAAGGATTTAAAGAATCAAATAAGGCTTGGGTCTTTCTTTCTCTGAATTTAGTGAGTTGTGACAGTGGCAAAAGGTTGATGAGAGAACACTTTCAACCAAGGTATGCTCAAACTCCTTATTGAAAACCATGCATCTGATGCGTGGTGCTCCCTTGGCTTTCCTTTGTTACAGGAGATTGTTGATAACATTTACTACAACCATGGTGAGGCTATGCTTCTCAGATTATCTACATCTAGTTTTGTTGGGTTTACGCTTTAGTGTACATGATTCTTCGAATCCTTTCTTCATACTGGACATGTAATCCATGGCTTTTACAAGAGGCATCTCAAGCATAATATTTTGCAATTTTAGTATGATGCAGGGATCAGACAAAGCATTTTTCAAAGTTTTATGGTTTTCGATTTACTACAGAAGAAAATCATATGTACATATTAAAAAAATTTCATTCACATTTTTGTCCATGTCTTTCTGTACAGGTAGATGGAAAAAAGGTATACATTCATCTATATCCGGTGGACCAAAAATGACAGGCTCAACTCCATTGGTTGGCTTTAGTTCTATGGATGGTGCTGGAATATTCAAGGATGACGCGGCTTCACCGGTATTGCTGCACTTTTTTTGTATTTTTCTATTTTCTTGATTTTTTGCATTTTGTATCCATTGCTGCTTCAAACAAATGTGTTGACCTTGATGTCAGCCTACTCGACAATTCACCGTCACTTTCTTATTTCCTTTCACCTATACATATGGCAAGAGTGTCCTACGGCTCCTCAAATTTACAGTGTTAGAAAAAAAGATACTATTTTCACCAGAATCTGGTGGGACATTGAAAGCTACCAACTCATAGCAATGAAAGTTATTCGGATTAGCTTCAACCTGAACCATAATGACAGTCTTAAAAATCGTCAGGTCATCTATCTTCTGGGTCATCTCAGCCATATTCTTCACTAGTTGGGCCAGATAACCTAGGTTTGGGTAACCATGGGCAACCTCATACGATTTGTCCTGGTGAGGCCAGAGATTCTTATAGTAGGAGGGAGGTTGTTACTGGTAACCTTTAGAATTTCAAGGAGGAAGAGAAGGGTATTATTGATTCTATGGGGAGGAGTATAGGTGATGATACTGAGTAGCTATCTGCTTCCGATTGTGGTATCTGGATTGCTACTGATAATTATTCTTCCTCCATGTGTATCCTAGTAACGGAGGCTGTTGGTGATGGGCTAGGTTGGGCTGGTAGTTCAACCCTTCCTACTGTTGTCGGTAAGGCTGGTTGGCATTGTTTTGTCCCTGGAGCGGTCCCTAAGGATGGGTCAGCTGCTGGTCATTAATCCAGACACTATTAACCTCTTGAATGAGTGGGGGAGGTGGATAAAAAAGACTCGATGTACTAAGGCTGGAATTCAGATAGTTGGTAGACAACCATCTATGTTTGCGGCTATGGCAATGGTTGCTTCGAGGCTTGCACGTTGTATACATGTTGGGCCTGAGTTTGATTGGGACTCGGTTAAGATGGACAAGGCTATGTATACTTCTTCTTAGTCGGAGGATCAAATGCAACGGTCCCAACACTGCAACCATTAATGGTATTCACCAACAACTCCAGCAGCTTGGTGATAATATCGAGCTTGTCCAAGCCCTTCATCCTTTGCACTATCCCGACAAGCTTCTTTATGTCTTTTCACATCTTCTTTATCGACTTTCGAAAGGTGATTTCCAATGATGCTCAAGTCTGAATCGTCGAACATGTCGACTACATGTGTATATGCTTTTTTTTACATTCTTGTGGAGGACATGTGCATGGGTATGGTAAGATACTTAAGCGCATCTCAGAAGCGTGAGAATCACATCACATGCGATTGGGAGTGACTAGTCGCACTAGTCGCTCGAGGCAACAGAAATTAAGAAATTTTCATGCGATGAAACCACATGATCAAAGAAGGCTCACGGATCGTTTCATCTAAACCACAAACAAATATTAGGGTTACCTCTTGAATCATGGTTGCGATCAAGTCTCTACGAAAAGAGACCTCCTTTCTCAAGTTCGATCTTCGGAGAAGACAATTGTCATCAAGGGGATGAACCATGTGATCCTCGCAATCCAAGATGTTGATACAATAAAGGGAACTCCTGATCTCATCGCACGAGATCAAAAGTCTTCTTCATGAGTGTGAAACCCCTAGTCTTAGTTCCCCAACTCTGTCAACTTGAGGATGATCAAATAGTTACAGTCCATTTAGAAAATTTATGAAAAAAATTAGTTTTGATCTTATTGTATAATAAGATAGCTCATAAGATGTGTATCATTGCTAAGAATCCAACGCATCTGAAATTTTGTAAATCGGATATCGGATGGTTGAGATATGATTATTTTAGTGAAGAGGGGTCAACTATTAACTGGTTATATGGGATTGAGCAAGATCCATCTAAGAGATCCGCCCAACTATGATTTTTGAGGTATAAAAGACCACAAGGGCTGCTCTCTCCTCTCACTTGCAAACCCTAGCCACCACACACCATCCCCCCACTTCTCAAGATCGTCGGAGCTCCGTCGAAGCGTCGTCGGAGGGGGTGGATCACTACCTTTTTGGAGAGGAGCTTTCCCTCGTCATCTTTTACACAGATCTACCACTAAAAATGTAAGATCACCTCTCCCTCATCATGTATTTTGTGATTTTAGTTATGTGTTAGATCTAAGAAAATATTTTTGTGATTTAGAGGTATCCGTGGTTGGCAAATCAGGTGGGAGACAACTTAAAACGAAGATATGATATTGCAATTGAGAACACCTATATTGGTACGATCCCCTCTACCTTTTTCTTGTGATTTTCTCACCGGGCTTGTGTCCCATGGACCTTAGAGTCCCTTTTGCTGGATGGGCTTTCCTCCTTGATGTGTCGTTCATGTGATCTGTAGTTCACCGTCTATTATGATTGAATACAATTGAACCATAGGTGATTCTTTTGCCACAAATTATGCTACAATACTTGTTAATGGAGATCTAGTGATCCTTATCGACTTGAATATATAATTAGTACGCGTTGCTATCGCAGTTGGAATCTTGATTTCCCTTCAAATATATCGGATAGGATATCACCACTACACTCGAATAGTGGTATTTTATTCGACATTAATCGGAATAAGAGTATAGATTTTTCTATCACTACAAATTCTACAAATTCCATGTCAATACTTATAACCTGAACAAATAATCATGTTTTATTAATGTAATTTTCAAATGTTCATGATAGTTACATATTTATGTTCACGACATGAAAGTCGAATTCGAGTTTTGTTGCTTTCCATGGATTGTAACTCTAAATACAAGATAATTCGAAATGTTCAGTTTTTCATAATTGATTAATGGATGGATGCCAACTAAGCATTATCGCCTTATTTGTTTTGGAGAAAAATCTCACAAGATTAATTTCCTTACGAGAAAGCATTGATATCCATTCTTATATTTTCCATAATTACTAGTTAATTTTCCCGCTCTTACAAATATTTGTATGCCGTTAAGAGTTTTAAATACTTCAATTTATTACTTTTTAGGTCAATTGGAAATAGGAAGATTTAGAAAATAACACCCGAAATTCATGGCATACTAAATAGTGAATTGCAATCTCATCTCTTGTTAATTAATATTGGAAACGTAACAACTTAATGGGTTATAATTGGGGTTGTATCATAAATCTAATATCAGTAAACGCCCTTTGATATTAATTTTTGATTTTTACATTGTAGGTAGTGTTGATTGGAATCAACTATTCCTATTCTATTTTATTAACTTAAACAACCATTTAAGTAACATGCAATAAATAAAATTATGGTGAATGTTAGACGTTACATGATGAAATCATCCAATATATGTGATGTTTTTTTGGCATTTAAATTACCTGACGTAAGTTTTTGCCAATATATGTTCGAAACAATTACCTTGTGATTTGATCTAGTCTTAATTGATAACTCCTGCAAATCTGAATACTTGGGTGACGTGTAGTTGATAGTGTAAGGATATTAACTCCTCATCTATTGGCTTCTTGATTTTGTAATTATTACATGTCAAAAATGCTGCATAAATTGAAGGCATACATTTAGATGTATAGTACATAGTCGTTCTTGTTTCAATTAGGCCTTGTTTTGTAATCACCACACTCGTACAAAGCACTGCCACTACGAAATCATATAATAAGTGCACCCTTGTTATATTTTTACTCTATCATATTATTTGCTTGTCTAGTAAATAATTCTTCATAACATGAATTGATAAGTTTTGGACAATTAGTTGTCATTGGCTTTTTAATTGTTGAGAATGCTTCTATTTTTTTTTAAATCTTAAGAATCACATGCGTGCTTAAAATCATGCAAATCGTTGTCTATGATTGTAAAAAAATAATAACATTAATCTTAAGACTGGGGAGTATATTTACTAGTCACTTTCCGTGGAATATATGCATACGACATGGACGTACATAACATCTTATTGGGAATCATCACACTGTGGTTGAGCTTTTAGTTTATCGTAGAATATTACAAGGACTTTAAGATGGAAGCCATCTTATGAGACATTATTTGAACAAGAAGATGAAGGATAACTATCCACGATAAGAGACGTATCTATCAAGACCGTTAGAGGATATAAGCTAACATGAATTGATGTTACCCAACCATTATTGTTAAATCGGGAAGAAATACTAGATTTAAATTACGAATTTTCTTTTCTGATATGAATGGAAGTCCTTGTGAGGTTTAGCCAAGTTGATTAACAAGGTTCCCACTTATTGGAGACTTTGGTGTTGCATACTTACGCGTACTTTATTAATATGAATGATCGATGATCAGCGTAAATAGCCGCAATTATACATCATTGCAAACTCCAAACCACATGAGGAAATCCTAAGATCAGAGTGATATCGTTCTTAAGTGTGTGTGTGTGTGTATAATTAATGAATAAAAGTAACATTGAGTTATCACTATGTCAATGTTTGTTGCATGTCTTGTGCTTAGATCGGTGTTTTCCACGACTCTGTCGGTTGAGCATAGTACTATGGGTATGGTCGGTGAGTCCGCGTCCCTAGTATGGTACTCGTCAAAGTCTCGTACTTTGTCACAAGGGTGTATCCGGTGCGGTCCCGTTTTGTCGCGGTGTACTCATTCCCGGGTATTCCACTCATGGCGGGTAAAATGGGTAAATGGGTTGAAGTTGGAGTTGGGGTTGGTTGCTTGAGTTGGTTGCTCAAGTACACATGATTTGACTGTTGAGATGATGTTTTTATTGTTTGAACTCAACCTAAATTATGAAAAGATGCTTTGAATAGTATATCTATGTGCTTCTGCGTATATGACGATCTCAAACAATGGATGCAGATAAATGTATAATTATGAACTCATGATATGAATAATAATACTTGAACTTGTAGAGTACATGTAGTATATCATGATGTAACTTCTAAAAACCTGTTTACAAATGGTTGGGATAGTAAACATAAATTACAAAAAAGAAAAATATAATGGAACATGAACGTCCCTCTTTTTACTCTTTTACAATTTCTGCTTGGTGTAGTGTTAGCATGTTTTAGCTTTATTGAGTTTTTTTCTCATACGTACTTCTTTGGGAACCCATCCAGGTTTACAGGTTGTTGAGCAGCAGTGTGACTTGAGCTTCCGTAGTTTATACCAGACTCAGGTTATAGTTTCCACTCGTAGAGCTGTACTAGTTGACATTATACTTTTGTAGTTTATGCAGTTTATGTTGTTAATCATATAAGCATATATTGTGGACTCTGTTGTAAACTTGTAATGTTTTGGGAACCATGAATAGATAAATATCAATGGAACATTTTATTTTTCATTTTTCCTGCTTTACATTCCGAATGTTAATCATGATGTATGAATGTGGCTATTGCTGAGTATCTGGATTCTAGAGAATTAGGTCTGACGCTTCTCCCTGCGGGGATAGTCGTTACAGATGGTATCAGAACAAGGATACTCCATTAGCCAACATTTATAGTTATGATTATTAACGGTATTTGGAATGTATGGAATACATCAGGGTCCTCTAACGATGATGTTTAGTCCAACAGAATGGTTCCCATATAAGAGTCCTAATATATTAAGACTTAGATATCTAGAGACTTACGAATGAAGTTGATTTATGCAGAATCATGTTGCTTTCGAATGTTGAGATTACTAGACAGTTGGCAATGATGATGGACACGCTCCAAAATATAGAGAAGAGACTAAAGACCGTAGAGAAAAGACTTGATGGATTTGAAGAATCAATTCGTACCCTTCAGAGCAATGGTGGTACTTGAAGGATATGGTTAGATCCTCAAGCGCATCACGGAAGTGTGATCGTCGTATCAAATACGACGAAGAACGACTAGTCGCACTAGTTGTTCTATGCAGCGGAAATTAAAAAAAAAAATTCTTGCGACGAAACCACATGATCCGAGAACACTTCTCGGATCGTTTCGTCTAAACCACAAACAAGTATTAGGTTTACCTCTTGAAGCGTGGTTGCGATCAAGTCTCTAAACAAAGAGACCTCCTGTCTCAAGTCCGATCCGACGGAGGAGACGCTTGCGAGCGCGGGGATGAACCGCGTGCTTCTCGCAATCCATGTTGATGATCCAAGCGACGGATCTCCTGATCTCGACACACGAGATCCGATGTCTTCTTCACGAGCGGGGCGCACCAAAGGAGACGGAGATCCACGAGCAAACCATCGGGCAGCATAACGACGATGCCGCGGTGATGGAGTACCTCTCTAGGGCATCCATGGTGGACGGCCACATGAGAGAGATAGAGAGAGGACGTGTAGAGAGAATGAGAGAGAGAGATTTGTTGCCTCAACTTATGTGTAAAGAAGAGCAATGGGGTGCCTCTCCTTTTATAGGGTTTTGGGATCCATGGATCTCAATCCATGTGTCAACACAAATCCAATGGTCCACATCAATTTGTGTTTCTTTCAATGGTCATGATTTGTTGCTAAAAACACAACAACAATTAATTTAATTTAAATTAAATATATGTTAATAAATCAACACAATTTAATTACAAAATTAAATCATCAATACATGGAGATAATGAAAGGAGAGAAAGCCTCCTTCCATGTGGAGAGGGGGGACGGCCTCCCTTTCCTAATGGGAGTGGTGGCCGTCCACCCTCCTCCATTAGGAAGGTGGCTATTTCACCTTTTATGTAATCTCCATTATTTGCAACAACTTTTGTTGCAAATTATTTCACAAAAATTAAATCCAATTTATTTTGTGAACATTGCAATCATGCCATTGAAAAATTGTGAATCGCATTCACAACCCAAAACAAAATGTAAATTACATTTTCAATTTGATGTCCAATGTGAATCCAATTCACATTAACATTTAATTAACAAATGTAAATTACAAATAGCTCTCTCTTATATATTATAAATCACATTTATAATATATATGACTAATATGGATATTGCTATCCACATTATTCATATCCATGATAATTAAATCATATTTAATCATCTTGGATCTCTATTATCTTGTGTCCAAATAATATGAATCACATTCACATTATTTACATCTTTGATAATTAAATCTCATTTAATTATCTAAGATAACTCTCTTTATAATATGAATCAAATTCATATTACTCATGATAATTAAATCACATTTAATTATCCATTTTCTCAATGCTCGGATACATATATCAACAATAGAATTATCCATGAACTCCTTCAAGGATAATGCGCTTTCTCCGCAGATACTTGGAGATAAAGACAGGGCGATTGTATTGTTCCACGTATAGTGACATGGATATTGAGATCGTATCTCAAATCCAGATCGCGGGCCTCCCATAGATGCTTGATTAAATCAAGACCGTAAATCTAATCTTCTCATTATATCTGAATCACATTCAGATCAATGTCCAACACTTGGACCAAGATCAGATCACTTCTCTACTGAGAGGAGTCACTAAAATCCAGACCCGTTTCATCACTCCCTAGGAATGGAAGCGTCATGGTTATACAATCGTTTATGATCACATCACCCTCAGGTATTCCCAATACCTGTACATCCTGCATACTGGAAGACTCAGACTAAACCCGAAGTATTCGATCAACTTTATACTTTCTACTTCATGGTTTTATCAGTAAGTTTCTCATTCGATCATTGGGAGTCGGTATCGATCATATACTTTCCAAAAGCATATATCATACCTAGGTCTTGATCATATACTTTCCAAAAGTATATATCAAACCTACAAATTCAGTCAAGCTTCCAAAGCGAGACGACCGTGCGCACGGAATTTGATTCTTCCCAATATCTCATGAGTGAGCTCATGTCTTCTGGTTCAGTAACTGAACCTGTATGATCCCTTTGAGAGATCGTATTACTCATATGCCCTTATATGCACACCAGCGCGCCGGTGTGTAGACCTTGATTAGGTCATCAACCTATTGGTCTGCCAAATGTACATACTTAGACATATAGCAACACATCTGTCTCCGATCAGAGGATGCGTGCCTATATCCTGACAGCATACGATATAGGACTTTGGTTATCTCGATCTTGTTAAGTCAACTCTTTGACCTAACTAATCTGACACCTCCGAATCTCTATTCCTATGCAGAGGACCTGCATCAAGAGGTCGGTCAGATATCAGCCTTCAGAGATAAGGATTGCCATCTCCTACTCAGGCTGGAGATCATCTCTTAACAATCATTTGACGGTGCTTGATGAGTCCTCAATCTAACTCTTTAGATATTCATCCAAGCACCAGCCTCTATGATTCAATAGTTGAATCAACAGCTGTATGATCATCAAGATGGCCATGGTACATAACCCTAATTGTACTAAGGGACCTATTATGCAAATTATTCATTCTTCATTTCAGATTAAGGAGTGAATTGCAATAACATTTATTGCATAATGGCTCGCCGTGGGCTCGCATTTCCAACAATCTCCCACTAGCCCAAAGAGCCATTAATGGGCTAATCATTTAAACCCGCACTCATGTGACAATCATAGGCTATTTAGAAAATAGCTAGGTAAGCTGATCAGTCACTCTGTTCCCGCGAGACTATGCCAAGTCCTTTTACGGCACTTGCATATCCCCAGTAACAGTGCTCGCGTCTAATGCGAATGTTGCATCTCATGCAACCAATACTCAATCTAGTTGGTTACATTGTCCCTGACATCATAACCAGTATCCCCATAATCCTTATTAGAATACCTTCATTCCCGGAGATCTCTATCTCCTAAGGTATCTAAAGTTTAGACCTTTATAGATCACTATCTACATGGTCTTAAACTTTTGAAGATAAGACTTTGAGATTACTATCTCAAAAAATCTCCTCATATATGAAGATTTTGTTATTACTGCAATCAAGTGTTTTATCTCTACAATAGGATTAGTAACAATTTACTACTCCCACTGCATGACAGACATCTGGTATTTGTACACTCTAGCATACACTCAGCTTCTCGTAACTAATGCACAAGTGCAAGTAGTTGTAGCATTTACTTCCTCAACTATTTGAGGTGCTATCCCTTAAGATAGGTCAGTACCATATCTTAAGGGTTAGAAGCCTTTCTTGGAATTTCTATGAATAAAATATGTCCAAGGTATACTACAAATGTGACAGTCCAATTATCCTCTTCTCTTGGCTTCTGAACAACTTCAGAACTAAGATCTAAGAGGTATCTTTGAAATCATATTTCAAGATATGGAATAACCAGATTATAAAACACTTATTATTATCCTTATATCATTTTAAATGATCAGGATATAATCTATATTTAGCGCAATGAACACATAGGCACTCCCACTAAGCTTCGCATGGCTCATCAAGATTTTATTTGAAATCATAACATTTATAATTTCATCAAATCTTATGTCCATCTCAAAGAAGCTTATTTGAGTCCTTAGATGGATTCCTTATCTTGCACTCCTTGCTTTCCTCAACCATGAAGCCCTGGGGCTACTTCATGTGAATATCCTCAGAGAGATATTCATAGAGGAATGCAATCTGGACTTATATCTCGAAGATGCAATAGTCATGTTGTGTAGCTAAGGTTAGCAATATTCTGATGATTTTAAGCATGTTCATCGAAAAGCAAGTCTCATTGCAAGCAATGTCTTCTCTTCCATGTGTAGCTCATTGCTACGAACTATGCTTTGAAGGTATGTACCTTCTCATCAGGTTCCCTTTCTCTTGAAGATCCATTTACACCTTTACGGGTCTTACCCATATAGGTGGATCCTCGAGGGTCCATATACAACACTTGTACATGAAGTCTACATTAGACTTTTATTGCTAACATCCATCTATCCATGATCTTCAGAAGCTTCATCACATGAAGTTCGATCATTGTCAGATTTCTCTGACACATGGAATCCATCCTCAAACTTATTTGAAGAGGTTTTAGTGTTTCATCTTCAATTATCCTTTTAGTTTCCAATTTTAGGAGCCTCATTATCTTTTCAAGATTAAATGAGTTCCTATACTTCATTTTTATCTTGATTCTCAAGAGTCTCAACCTCCAAGAATCACATTCTTAGAGATGAGATATTTCAAGAATCTCAAGATCATAAAGTAGGTATCCAATACCATCCTTTATTTTCCTAGTGAAGCAGCACTCTCAAGTGCTAGATTCCATCTTGCATGGAACCTTATTAAGGATATACATTGTAGTCTCTACTACACATATATACCTGGAAACTAAGGGATAATTATGCTAAAATTCATCATTGATAAGATCATGTCACACATGATCCAATTGTATCTGCCTATAACTCTATTGAGTTAAGGTGTGTTAGGAGGATTGAGATAGAAATGATATTCATATCTCTATAAGGTATTCTTTGAATTTATCTAACAGGTACTTGCTACCTAGATTAGATCAAATTCATTTTATCTTCCTTCAAACTTTTGGTTTTAAACCAAAAAATTATGAAATCTTTGAACATTTCAAAGGTTTCTTAGGTGAAGAGAAGAAATCTCATATCATACATAATCATCAACAGATATCACATATCCATAATGTTTACTATGATATAGATGATCTACATACATCAATATGTATGAGATCCTGAATACCTTGACATCTTACACCTTTCTCTAAGAAGGGTGTATTGGACATTTTTCTTTGAGTACAATATTCATAAGTATGTAAGTTTTGAAATTTTAGACATTCTAAAGTTTCATCTCTTACTAGTCTATTGATCAAATCAATAGACAAATGTCCAAGGCTTGATGCTAGATCATTGTCAAATGATCTTCATCCTCCTATTGATCTTAAGGTTTAATTTCAGTATTTAGAAATGTTAATGAACCATTCATCAATTTTCTAATTTACTGAAGTCCACTAGATTATTAGATTACTATCTGAAATATATACATCATAACTCTTTATGATAGTTCTATCTCAGATTCATGTTCATTTCTAACATTTAGAAACAAACAATGAGTGTATTCTTATATCTAGGTCATAGAGACATTCTCTAAGACTAAGGACTCTCCCACTGAAATTAACAAGTCTATCAATCCAACAGAGATTGATGCAACAATTGCATCAATATCCATGTGGATAACTATAAAGCTTTAAGATCAAATTTTTCAGTCTTCTAAAACATATGCAACCTATTGCAAATGTCATCAGAAGATTGAGATACAATTATTTGACTTTATCTTATCAATGATTTATGTAGATTAATCTGATGCTCCATCCGAGTCCTTCTCTAAGGATTCTAGATAGACTTGATAGTCATACTATCAACACATCACCTTATTGCAGTATTGGCATTCATCCAACTCTTCGGATGACATATGGAAGTCGTAGATGTATAGTCAACTCTTTGACCATACTTCTTATTCGGGTCCAACCCATGCTTCCACTGCGCTCCCTTTATCTATAAGCAACCATTGCTTAAGACTAAGGATCTCTTATGTAAGAGCATTTCAACATTTATACATGCTTCATTAAATTCATACAATATGGATATTATGAAGCTTCATGAATGACCAGAGTATAGATAGTAGAATGATGACACTCATCATCTACATCCATCTAAACTCTTAAAACATAGGTTCAGGTAGGTACTCAAACAATTTGAATACATCATCTCTTATAGAGCCACCATTCTGCATGATGCAGTGAACCATCTCATTCATGTTAAATGTCAAGAGCACATATGTATGCCAGAATATCTTCATAAATTTTATAAGGATTATTTGACAATTGCGATCATCATCGACATGTCACTTCCAAAGTACATCCGATGAGAGATCAAGACTATAGAGACATACAAACCCTAGGGTTGTAGTCTTATTATCTATTTAATTGTCATTCCTCATTATTATGAGGAAACTTGCTCATTGCAACCACATACATTATGTGTCCAACTGCAAGTACAATATCTGGATCATGAGTCCAATCCAAGATATTTCACTGGTTATTATTGAGTATATCATTGAGTGGGTTTTAATGAAGGATTATCTGAAATAAGAAATTTGCATAAATATATAAATATATATATATATATATTACTTTGATTTAGGATTTTTATATCAAAGTTGTCTTGTCTTGTCAACACTGAAAGCTCATTCCCTTAATCACTTTCAATGTAAGAGATATACTTACCATTATATCTCAACAAGATCTGGGATCTCCTTCCTTATCTTTGTTGCATCCCAATAATATGAGAACCTACAACTCGGATAAAAAGAAGCGGGAACACATTCCGCCTTGCAAGTCCAACTTGCATCTCCCAATTCGATCTTTAACACCCGGGCCCACCACCCCTAAGGCAATGTTGACCCGTCGTTAATTGAACCAACCGTCAACAGGAATACAACTCGCTATGCGCAATCCAATATCGCCCCAATAATATGAGGACCCGATATTGGGGTCACTACGCATACGTCCTTACTCTTTCGAGAAACGAAGAGCCCGATCCAAATGGATCGTATGCAGGAGCTGTCACTTCGGACAGGCGTCTCCTACATACAATATCTGGCGACGGAACCCTTCGCCTTGACGGGAGACCATGGATGTCACTTATGTGATCCTCCATATCATATTCAAATTCTAATTAATCATTATGAATCATATTCATTATGATTAATTCTTCCAAGGGAAATAACACATCTATTTATAATAGATTGTCTTAATTTTAATTGGATTCCAATTAATCTAATCATATTAAATTAATGATTCAATTAATATCCAACAAACATTTTAATAGTTACTTGAATTATGGTATTATCTCAAATATGTATTATTTCGAATTTTAATAATTAGAAAAATACATCTTAATCCCTCGGACATTATCCCGGCCCTACCCGCTGTCATGGCCAGTACCGACGAGAGTGGGACGGACCACATACGTTGCAACCCGCAACCCCAATGCTCTCCGACTAGGCACCATATCCGCCTCGGGAAAGGATAATGCCAAATTGATTAATTTGTACTTGAGATGATCATCGGTTCTTCAACCGAAATTGTACCATATAGTAATAATCAAAACATTTTTGATTAACATTATAATGAGATTTGCTAAACAAATCCCAAGTCCTATTCAAGCAACATGTTTGTTGGAATGTTGATCATGTAGATCATGTAACCAATCTTGATCTAGATCACATCTAATCATTTGTTGGTTAGGGCAAAGTCATTTAAGGACATAATTATCATTAAATATTTCACAAATATTTATGCATAATTATTCCAGGAAATTAAACAATTTAATTTCACTACTTAATTAAATGACAATCACTAGGTTCTTGATTAGGAAAGTATTTTCAGCAGTGACCCTCACTTACTAAAAATACCATATCTCAATCAATTTAAATCCAAATTAAGCAAAGTAAATTTCTAAAGTTTGATAACTTGATTTACAACAGAACCCTAGTGATTTGCACGCATTTCAAGGCGTATCAAATCCGCAATTAACATCTTAATTACGTCATGATCCGCAGTCCCCGAAACAGTGGATACATGTTCACTAAAATGTGCATATCTAGAGCAAACGGAATCGAAATCACGCAAACTCAGATCCTACGGTTTCCTTATTTAATGGGGAAAAAAATCTAAATATTATTTTCGTGTTTAAACAATTTAAACAGTGCCGAAAATAATATCAAAACAGAGATGCGAAAATGAAATGCAAGAAAAACTTTCGCATACCCTAATGAACCCAAGTCGTCCTCGGTTTATGGATCGTATCCAAAACCACCGACCTAAGGCTCTGATACCACTTGAAGGATATGGTTAGATCCTCAAGCGCATCACGGAAGCGTGATCGTCGTATCAAATACGACGAAGAACGACTAGTCGCACTAGTTGTTCTATGCAGCGGAAATTAAAAAAAAATTTTCTTGCGACGAAACCACATGATCCAAGAACACTTCTCGGATCGTTTCATCTAAACCAGAAACAAGTATTAGGTTTACCTCTTGAAGCGTGGTTGCGATCAAGTCTCTAAACAAAGAGACCTCCTGTCTCAAGTCCGATCCGACGGAGGAGACGCTTGCGAGCGCGGGGATGAACCGCGTGCTTCTCGCAATCCATGTTGATGATCCAAGCGACGGATCTCCTGATCTCGACACACGAGATCCGATGTCTTCTTCACGAGCGGGGCGCACCGAAGGAGACGGAGATCCACGAGCAAACCATCGGGCAGCATAACGACGATGCCGCGGTGATGGAGTACCTCTCTAGGGCATCCATGGTGGACGGCCACATGAGAGAGATAGAGAGAGGACGTGTAGAGAGAATGAGAGAGAGAGAGATTTGTTGCCTCAACTTATGTGTAAAGAAGAGCAATGGGGTGCCTCTCCTTTTATAGGGTTTTGGGATCCATGGATCTCAATCCATGTGTCAACACAAATCCAATGGTCCACATCAATTTGTGTTTCTTTCAATGGTCATGATTTGTTGCTAAAAACACAACAACAATTAATTTAATTTAAATTAAATATATGTTGATAAATCAACACAATTTAATTACAAAATTAAATCATCAATACATGGAGATAATGAAAGGAGAGAAAGCCTCCTTCCATGTGGAGAGGGGGGACGGCCTCCCTTTCCTAATGGGAGTGGTGGCCGTCCACCCTCCTCCATTAGGAAGGTGGCTATTTCACCTTTTATGTAATCTCCATTATTTGCAACAACTTTTGTTGCAAATTATTTCACAAAAAATAAATCCAATTTATTTTGTGAACATTGCAATCATGCCATTGAAAAATTGTGAATCACATTCACAACCCAAAACAAAATGTAAATTACATTTTCAATTTGATGTCCAATGTGAATCCAATTCACATTAACATTTAATTAACAAATGTAAATTACAAATAGCTCTCTCTTATATATTATAAATCACATTTATAATATATATGACTAATATGGATATTGCTATCCACATTATTCATATCCATGATAATTAAATCATATTTAATCATCTTGGATCTCTATTCTCTTGTGTCCAAATAATATGAATCACATTCACATTATTTACATCTTTGATAATTAAATCTCATTTAATTATCTAAGATAACTCTCTTTATAATATGAATCAAATTCATATTACTCATGATAATTAAATCACATTTAATTATCCATTTTCTCAATGCTCGGATACATATATCAACAATAGAATTATCCATGAACTCCTTCAAGGATAATGCGCTTTCTCCGCAGATACTTGGAGATAAGGACAGGGCGATTGTATTGTTCCACGTATAGTGACATGGATATTGAGATCGTATCTCAAATCCAGATCGCGGGCCTCCCATAGATGCTTGATTAAATCAAGACCGTAAATCTAATCTTCTCATTATATCTGAATCACATTCAGATCAATGTCCAACACTTGGACCAAGATCAGATCACTTCTCTACTGAGAGGAGTCACTAAAATCCAGACCCGTTTCATCACTCCCTAGGAATGGAAGCGTCATGGTTATACAATCGTTTATGATCACATCACCCTCAGGTATTCCCAATACCTGTACATCCTGCATACTGGAAGACTCAGACTAAACCCGAAGTATTCGATCAACTTTATACTGTCTACTTCATGGTTTTATCAGTAAGTTTCTCATTCGATCATTGGGAGTCGGTATCGATCATATACTTTCCAAAAGCATATATCATACCTAGGTCTTGATCATATACTTTCCAAAAGTATATATCGAACCTACAAATTAAGTCAAGCTTCCAAAGCGAGACGACCGTGCGCACGGAATTTGATTCTTCCCAATATCTCATGAGTGAGCTCATGTCTTCTGGTTCAGTAACTGAACCTGTATGATCCCTTTGAGAGATCGTATTACTCATATGCCCTTATATGCACACCAGCGCGCCGGTGTGTAGACCTTGATTAGGTCATCAACCTATTGGTCTGCCAAATGTACATACTTAGACATATAGAAACACATCTGTCTCCGGTCAGAGGATGCGTGCCTATATCCTGACAGCATACGATATAGGACTTTGGTTATCTCGATCTCGTTAAGTCAACTCTTTGACCTAACTAATCTGACACCTCTGAATCTCTATTCCTATGCAGAGGACCTGCATCAAGAGGTCGGTCAGATATCAGCCTTCAGAGATAAGGATTGCCATCTCCTACTCAGGCTGGAGATCATCTCTTAACAATCATTTGACGGTGCTTGATGAGTCCTCAATCTAACTCTTTAGATATTCATCCAAGCACCAGCCTCTATGATTCAATAGTTGAATCAACAGTTGTATGATCATCAAGATGGCCATGGTACATAACCCTAATTGTACTAAGGGACCTATTATGCAAATTATTCATTCTTCATTTCAGATTAAGGAGTGAATTGCAATAACATTTATTGCATAATGGCTCGCCGTGGGCTCGCATTTCCAACAGTACTAAAGTTCCACTTGCCCCTTCGTCTAATGAGGATACTTTTTCAGAAACATCAGAAAATCTTCGCTAGCTTTTGCAAGGGTCAAGTACCATAGTTTGCAGGAGATACTACTCCTGAGGATGTTGATGCTTGGTTAGAAAATATCGAGAAAGTTCTCAAGATTATCCAAGCACCCAAAGACTGTTGGGTGCCATTTGTTGAATACTCCTTGTGCGGTCATGCAAAGCATTGGTGGAGCGCTTTATCATGACATTTACCACATCCTTTGACTTGGGATAATTTTGTGAAGTCATTTAGAGAACAATTTTTCCCGGTTTTTGGGTTAGGAGAAAAAGAAAAGAATTGGATGAGCTGAAACAAGGATCGATGTCAACTAGAAAATATCACATCAAATTTGATGACTTGGCACATCATTCATCCATGCTTGAATTATGTGAGGATGAATGAATTCTAAAGTTTTGGTGTGGACTTCGCCTCGATATTCAACATAGACTTTCTTCTTGCCGACCATCCACTATCCGCGAAATGGTAGAAGTCATATCTCGCATGGAAGACTTACATCATGATATAAAATTGAGCGGGGAAAATTTACGTGAAAATGACAAGGATGAGCAACAGATTGTGATGCCTTATTCAATAACTTATAATGTTTCCCTACATATGGAAGCAATGTACCAGACTACAACAAGTTCCACTACAAGTGGACCAATAGGAAGTAGCAGGCCTCGAAGATGTTATACTTGTGGTCAGAGGGGTCATAGTCAAGCTGAATGTCCGCAGTGAGCCCATAATGTTATTGTTAAAGCACGACATGAAAGAATCAACATGTCTATGAGAAGGGACAAAAATATACTCAAGGCATGTGACTGATGTAATGAATCTGATGACTATTAAATGTTATTGTATAGACAATATGTTTATGAGTATGATCATGAAACATGTTCATTGTGTATTGCTTGACAGTGCAGGGTTTGCCTATACAAATAGTATTGAGGCATGGATTATATCCTTCTCGGTTATTATAATTATGACGATGCTTAAATGTCTTAGTACCTTCTTAAAGAATGATAATCAAAACGAGTTCAAAAACTGATAAGCGTCAAATTATAGTGACGTGATATAGAGGCTCGCATTATGTAGTCTACACTAATTTGTAAGACAAGCTGAAGGACTGAAAGAGATGTCTTGATTCTTTTTAAGATTGTTATTGTTGGCTACAATAACACCATTTCTTTTGTTTGTACTCATTATGGGTGATATAAATCTTTTTTTGATATTCTTATCAAGGAGGGATGACTATAATCCTGTTAAAGTTGTTATCACCGATCGCGATAAAAAGGGTCTTGTCAAGATGATTATCACTCTCGTGATAAGTAGAACATGGATATGGATCCATCTTCATGAGTAACAAGGGGATTCCTTAAGAGTGTTATCACTAAAGGTGATAGCCACAATCCTTAAAGGTTGTTATCGTTGACCTCGATAACAAATGTCCTATTAAGATTGTTATCACTCTCTTGATAAATGGATTGCAGATGCGGGTGCATCTTTTGAATAAATATGAAGCACTATTTTAACATTGTTAACATTGAAGGTGTCAACTGCGATGTCTTAAAATTCTTATCATTGTTTGTGATAACAAACATTCGATTAAGATTTTTATCACTCTTGTGATCAATGGAGTGTGAATGCAGGTGTATCACCTGAAGAAATAGGAAGCATTCTTTTAAGTTTGTTATCGCGTTCAAGCTAAGAAAGATGCATATTAGGTTTTTTTTCTTTTCAAAATTTGTAAACTTAAGGTCTGTAGATAGCCTTTTGCATATCGTAATAGACACATGTCCTATACCAATAATATCTCTACATGATGTAATGGATATTAGGTATGATATCGTGGATGTATATAACTTATGTTATGAACTAAGAATACTTACAACTCCTACTATTTCCTGCAGTCTCTAGGACGAGACTTGTTTTAAGATTGTTATGATGTGAAACCCCTAGTTTTAGTTCCCCAACTTCGTCAAGTTTATGATGATCAAATAGTTACAGTCTATTTAGAAAATTTATGAAAAAAAATAGTTTTGATCTTATTGTATAATAAGATAGCTTATTAGATGTGTACCGTCGTTAAGAATCCAACGCATCTGAAATTTTGTAAATTGGATATCGGATGGTTGAGATATGATTATTTTAGTGAAGAGGGATCAACTATTAACTGGTTATACGGGATTGAGCAAGATCCATCTAAGAGATCTGCCTAACTATGATTTTTGAGATATAAAATACCACATGGGTTGCTCTCTCCTCTCACTTGCAAACCCTAGCCACCACACACAATCCCCCCACCTCTCAAGATCGTTGGAGCTCCATCGAAGCATCGTCGGAGGGGGTGGATCACTACCTTTTTGGAGAGGAGCTTTCCCTCGTCATCTTTTACACAGATCTACCACTAGAAATGTAAGATCACCTTTCCCTCATCATGTATTTTGTGATTTTAGTTATGTGTTAGATCTAAGAAAATATTTTTGTGATTTAGAGGTATCCGTGGTTGGCAAATCATGTGGGAGACAACTTAAAACGAAGATATGATATTGCACTTGAGAACACCCATATAGGTACGATCCCGTCTACCTTTTTCTTGTGATTTTCTCACCGAGCATGTGTCCCATGGACCTTAGAGTCCCTCTTGCTGGATGGGTTTTCCTCCTTGATGTGTCGTTCAAGTGATCTGTAGTTCACCGTCTATTATAATTGAATACCATTGAACCATAGGGGATTCTTTTGCCACGAATTATGCTACAATACTTGTTAATGGAGATCTAGTGATCCTTATCGACTTGAATATATAATCAGTAAGCATGGCTATCGAAGTTGGAATCTTGATTTCCCTTCAAATATATCGGATATGATATCACCACTACACTTGAACAGTGGTATTTTATTCGACATTAATCGAAATAAGAGTATAGATTTTTCTATCACTACAAATTCTACGTCAATACTTATAACCTGAACGGATAATCATGCTTTTCTAATGTAATTTTCGAATGTTCATGACAGTTAAGATTTATGTTCACGACATGAAACTGGAACATTCGAGTTTTGTTGCTTTGCATGAATCGTAACTCTAAAAACAAGATAATTCAAAATTTTCAATTTTTCATAATTGAGGGATGCCAACTACACATTATAGCCATATTTTTTTAGGAGAAAAATCTCATCAGGTTAATTTCCTTGTGAGAAAGCATTGATATCCATTCTTATATTTTTCATAATTACTAGTTAATTTTCTCCCACTTACAAATATTTGTATGCCGTTAAGATTTTTAAATACTTCAATTTATTATTTTTTTATGTCAATTGGAAATAGGAGGATTTAGAAAATAACATTCTAAATTCATGGCATACGAAATAGTGAATTGCCATCTCATTTCTTTTTAATTAATATTGGAAACGTAACAACTTAATGGGTTATAATTGGAGTTGGATCATAAATCTAATATCAGTAAACACCCTTTGATATTAATTTTTGATTTTTATGTTGTAGGTAGTGTTGATTGGAATCAACTATTTCCATTCTATTTTATTAACTTAAACAACCATTTAAGTGACATGCAATAAATAAAATTATGGTGAATGTTAGAAGTTACATGAAGAAATCATCCAATATATGTGATGTTTTTTTGGCATTTGGATTACCTGACGTTAGTTTTTGCCTAAAATCATTCGTTTATGTATGTTCGAAACAATTACATTGTGAGTTGATCTAGTCTTAATTGATAACTCCAGCAAATCTGAATGGTTGGATGACATGTAGTTGATAGTGTAAGGATATGAACTTCTCATCTATTAGCTTCTTGATTTCGTAATTATTACATATCAAAAATGCTGCAAACATTGAAGGCATACATTTAGAGGTATAATATATAGTCATTCTTGTTCTCAATTAGGCCTTGTTATGTAATCACCACACTCGTACAAAGCACTGCCACTACCAAATCATATAATAAGTGTACCCTTGTTATATTTTAACTCTATCATATTATTTGCATGTCTAGTAAATAATTCTTCATAACATGAATTGATATGTTTTCGACAATTAGTTGTCATTGGCTTTTTAATCGTTGAGAATGCTTCTATTTTTTTTTAAAATCTTAAGAATCACATGCGTGCTTAAAATCATGCAAATCGATGTCTATGATTGTAAAAAAAAATTGATAACATTAATCTTAAGACAGGGGAGTATATTTACTAGTCACTTTCCATGCAATATATGCATACGACATGGACGTACACAACATCTTATTGGGAGTCATCACACTGTGGTTGAGCTTTTAGTTTACCGTAGAATATTACAAGGACTTTAAGATGGAAGCCATCTGATGAGTCATTATTTGAACAAGAAGACGAAGGATAACTATCCACGATAAGAGACGTATCTATCAAGACCGTTTGAGGATATAAGCTAACATGAATTGATGTTACCCCACCATTAACTTTGTTAAATAGAGAAGAAATACTAGATTTAAATTACGAATTTTATTTTCTGATATGAATGGAAGTCCTTGAGAGGTTTAGCCAAGTTGATTAACAAGGTTCCCACTTATTGGAGACTTGGGTGTTGCATTCTTACGCATACTTTATTAATATGAATGATCAATGATTAGTGTAAATAACTGCAATTATATATCGTTGCGAACTCCAACCCACATGAGGAAATCCTAAGATCAGAGTGATATTGTTCATAAGTGTGTGTGTGTGTGTGTATAATTAATGAATAAAAGTAAAATTGAGTTAACACTAAGTCAATGTTTGTTGCATGTCTTGTGTTTAGAGAAGTTAGCATACCTGAGAGTGGGGCGCAACTCTCGTGGTCCTGGTGAGTTTTGGATGGAGTGTTAGTTCTGGTTCCGCAGGTCTGTCGGTGTGTTCTGCGACTCTGTCGGTTGAGGGTAGTACTACGGGTATGGTCTGTGAGTCCGTGTCCCTAGTATGGAACTCATCAAAGACTCGTAATTTATCACAAGGGTGTATCCGGTGCGGTCCCGTTTGGCCATGGTGTACTCGTTCCCGGGTATTCCCCTCATGGAGGGTAAATTTGGGAAATGGGTTGAAGTTGGAGTTGGGATTGATTGCTTGAGTTGGTTGCTCAAGTACACATGATTTGACTGTTGAGACGATGTTTTTATTGTTTGAACTCAACCTAAATGATGAAAAGATGCTTTGAATAGTATATCTATGTGCTTGTACATATATGATGATCTCAAACAATGGATGCAGATAAATGTACAATTATGAACTCATGATATGAATAATAATACTTGAACTTGTAGAGTACATGTAGTATATCATGATGTAACTTCTAAAAACCTGATTACAAATGGTTGGGATAGTAAACATAAATTACAAAAAAGAAAAATATAATGGAACATGAACGTCCCTGTTTTTACTCTTTTACAATTTCTGATTAGTTTAGTCTTAGTCTGTTTTAGCTTTACTAAGATTTTTGCTTATACATACTTCTTTGGGAACCCATCCAGGTTTACAGGTTGTTGATCAGTAGTGTGACTTGAGCTTCCGCAGTTTATACCAGACTTAGGGTATTGTTTTTACTCGTAGAGCTATACTATTTGACATTATACTTTTGTTGTTTATGCTCTTTATGTTGTTAGTCATGTAAACATATATTGTGGACTCTATTGTAAACATGTAATGTTTTGGGAACCATGAATATATAAATGTCATTGGAACATTTTATTTTTCATTTTTCCTGCTTTACATTCTGAATGTTAATCATGATGTATGAATGTGGCTATTGCTGGGTATCTGGATCCTAGAGAATTAGGTCTGACGCTTCTCCCTGCGGGTAGGGTGATGAAGCTACGTTTCATCATCTTTATTCTATCATTTTGGCCTTAAAAACCCTAGTAAATGCGTGTAAATAGCATTTATTCATGCATTTTAGCATTCATGCATAGGTATGTAAATACTGTATAAAATACGGTTTTTAAATGCCAAAATTATAGAATAAAGAAAAGAAAAGAAAAAGAATAAAATATTGTAAATATTTTATGACCCGAAACCCCGAGACCTAGGCATCTTTATGAATAGGTCGACAAGGAATACAGTAGGGGGAGATAAGGTCAAAAATACAGTATAAATACCTATAATTATTAGTTCATTCTTTATTCATTTTGGGACCTATTTTTGGTTCCACTTTTTATACATCAAATAAAGAAAATTTGTACATGAAAGTTGTAGATAATTAAATAAAGAAAAATATAAAATTGATTTTACTGAAAAATAATGTATAGATAAAAAGTTATGATCTGAATAAAAATCCAGAATCCCAACTTACCAGACCCGTATCTCACAAATGAAAACTCCAAATGCAGCATACTCACCTTTAATTGTATATAGAAGAAAATAATTTATTTAATGGCGGTGGTTTCGCGTTTGGCGGAGCTACGGTTTGAAAGTTGAGTTTTGGAACCTCATTGTATAATTGCACATATTAAAATATTCAATTTATTATTTATTTATTATTTTTATAATTTTATATTTTTATAATGTTGTAATTAATACTTATAATATATATGTGCATTAAAATTAAAATAAAAATGCAAAGAAAATACAAAATAAAAATACTTGTAAATATGATACATAGGTATACTACCTATACTTATACCTATATAAAATACACTTCTATTTTATTTAATATACAAAACTTTTCATAAAAATAAAATAAAAATATAATTTGTGTAGATAAAAGTACTTTATAATTTTATAAAATCATAAATAAAAATAATAATATTAAAAATACCCAAATAAAAATAGAATACTTAAATATATAGATATATATACTATAAAGGGCATAAATGCAAACTTGTAAAAATATACTTCATAAAAATAAATAAAAATCACTATAAAATACTTTATAAAAAAATAAACATTTTTCATTTTATAATTAAAAATCAATAAAATCATCTTCTATTTTTAATAGATTTTATAAGCATTATTTCCAGGGATTTCCCTGGTTGGTCCACGTGGACCAACCAGGTGGGTAGGAAAGTTGACCCACTAGTCAACTCTCCTGCCTCCTCCCTGCTGTGCGTCAGACTGCCCGTGACCCCTACTTTCTCGATTTTTTCGCCGTTGATGCGTTGATCGAGGGAGGATGATTCCTTCATGAAAGTTGTACCTGGTACAACTGTAATCCACACCTAGGCCTTGGTTTGGCGATTGAATCGAAGGCAAACCCGTGACACGCCCTTGAACATCGCGCCAGAGCCATGTTTCAAAATAGCCCTTCCACCTCCATTGTCTCTTTGAACCCCATTTTGACCCGTTCCTGGCCCTTTGCTTGAGCTCCGGACTGGTGGTGGTGACAACACCACCTCCAGCCAGCAAGGCGGCGATTTGCGTGTTGATTTGGGCGTCTCCATCCTCCACCTCCGGCCGCCGCCGTCGAGGTCCATGCCTCGCAGTGCATCACTGCTTGAGGGCGTCTTTTGTGTTGTTTCTTTTGCTCATTAGCTAGATAGTACCTTTAGCGTTTTGTTTGTTAACTCACCTAGCATTCCGCAACCTCTCACGTCCACCTTCGAAGTTCACCAGACCCGCTCCGGCGAGCCACCACCCTCACATTCACGTCGCCAACTCTTCATTTCCACGAGCTAGGTTCTGCAAATTTTGGTTGCTGCTGCGTTTTGCTTGACTTTTACAGGACCAAAGGGAGGCTCCTGTGCTTCTCCTTTTTGCTCGGAGAGACGCTCCAGGTGCATAAACGCTCCAGGGCTCCGCCATTGAGCCCCGGACCCGGTCGACCCCTCCAACTGACGCGGAATCGCCCCCAGCTTGTATCTGATCATCCTAGCCGCTGTCGTAGAGGTCGGAGTTGTCCCGTTCTGCCGATCGAACGAGCCCCGGGGCATTGATCTTCGTTCGTTCATCCTGAAGGCCCCAGCTCCGTCCGATCTTCGCCTGTTCTTCACGGGGTACAGCTGCCGTTGGATGCAGCGTGCCCTCCAGCCGTCCGATCAAGTAAAGACGGTCTAATCCAGGCCCTTAAAGCCCAACCGTTATCGGGCTCTGCGGAAGCGCCACGTGGCGTAAGTAACGCCCAGCCCGCCGTTGGACGTGCCACTGTAAGCGGGTATTTTGCAAGATTAGTCCCGGTTTTTTTAGTATTTAAAAGTTTAGCACGTAAACTTTCAACTGCGATGTCATGTTTTTGTAATATTTTCAAAACAGCCCGCGGGATTTAGATTAATTACAGAACTATCCTCCCAGGCGCACGTGCTCTGGCACGTGTTTCTTGGGAATTTTGCGGATATAATCTTTTGGATTCTGCCTTTAATATTCAGTCCAGCAGTTATTTTATTAAGTTACATATTTTGTGGATGATTTGCATGAACACCCCTGATCTTTAGGATTCTGCATTTAGGTCCTCCCCAGGCGCGTGCATTGCACGCGCGTGGGTGGATATTTTGCATAAAAGCCCTTGCGGCTTCGGGGTATTTGTATTTTGTCTAGAAGTTATTTAATTCAGTGTAAATTTTCGTGGAAAATTGCATGAAGGTGCCTGGAATTTTGTCTAATTGCGAAAAAGTCCTTGTTTGGCTGTGAACTTTTTACTTGCTTGTGGTAATTATTTGGAGCCTCATCTCAATTCCAAAATTTCTCAAATCTTGAACTTAAGCTCCTGCTCACTTGTACTTTCACGCCATCAATTTAGTTTTTGATTTAATTTTATTTTAATATTTATAAAAAAATCAAAAATAGCCATTTTCAGCACTGTTTGCATCATAAAAAACCAAAAAAATAAATAAAAACACTCCAGAAAAATCCCAAAAAAATATATATTGTTCCTTTTAGTGTGTTTTAATTTCAGACCAAAAATCATTAAAAATTACAAAACCAAACTCCTAAAAATTGCAAAACTGTAAAAACCTTTAGAAAAATATTAAAAATTCTACAAAAACCATAAAAATATAATCTTGGTGTCAAAATTTTCCTTATTTTGTTATCTTTAAGTGAAAATTAAATTGGAGAATTTTTGCTATTGATTTCCATTTTATTTCTCCATTTTAAGTATCAGCCTTGCATTTTATTCACTGTTTGCTTTATTTTGTTAATTAAAAATGCCAAAAACATTCTAAAAATTACCCAAAAATCACAAAAACAGTAAAAAATACTAAAAATATCAAAAACATCTTATTTCTGAATTTTTTGTTATTTTTGCACATTTTTATAAATACTTTAGCTTGTCTTTTATTACATTGTCCTTATTTTCCAACATTGAAAAGAAATAAAAAAAATATATATAAAATATAAAAAGAAAATATAAAAATCAGTAAATTAAAAATCAAAATAAAAATTTATAAAATTAAAAATTAAATAAAAAATATAAAATTAAAAACCCACAAAAAATTAGCATAGTAGACTCTTGATCACATGCACACACATTTTGAGCCTTAGTGCCCCGTTCTACCTGTCTGCTCCCTGTGTTCGACCTCTACACATACTTGCACTATAAACATCTTTGTTGTAGAGTTATAATAAATTTTAACTCCGCACATTTACTTTCATTGCTTGATATATTTGTCGTGGGTTAATTGTTGTTTGAATCAGGATTTTCGAGCGGTCACCGCATCGACTGCGGTTTCGCCTTGTGAAACCGTACGACCCTCGGATTTTCTCGCTTCAACAAATGGCGCCGTTGCCGGGAAGCAACATCGCGTAGTTCAGGTTTTTGCTTGTGTTTGTGATTATTTGCCTATTCTTGCCTTATTCATTTGCACATTTATTTGATATAATCGTCTTACTTGTCTAATCACCCTCTCTTGTTGACTTTGTGCGAGGAACCGCGGATCGAGGGAGGCGCTCTACCCTAGGCGCCTACGCACCCACGTGAAGCCGGTGTCAGCTTGCCGACCTAGCATCAAAGGAGGCTTGGAGGATTTGAGAAGACAAGCACATTTTTGAGCATTTTTTGTGCATTATTTGTGTAATTTCAGTGAGATAGAGAGACTCTATTGTGTAATAATACAGGTACTCGGACTCTTGGACTTTTGGGCCCAATTTCCAAGTGTTTGTACACTTGGGGGCTCACCGCGGTTTTTACGGTTTTCACCGCCTTTTTCATTTTGTTTCTCGGTTTTGTTTTCTTCACTTTGTGAGATTGAGCCCTTAGATTTAGGAGTTGCTTGCGATAGACTTAGGTCCAAACACAATAATAACCATTGCATGTACCTATAGTGCGTTTTGGACTTAGTCAAATTTAAACAGTCGCGTCATCATCTTCTAACCCGTGTGCCGTGAGAGAGCCCCATCAAGCGCTACTCCTGAACTCGAGTGTGTCGAGAAGAGGAGGGGTAAGACAAGACCGGACTCTTAGGTTAAAGATAAGTGGCCGACTTGTGGTTCTTCACGATAATAACAATTTCTGAACTTAGGGCGATTTCATCGGCTTTGCATTTGCATATAGATAGGTTTCAATTCTGCTGAGCATCCTTGCATGTAGAGTGCTGGAGGCAAGGTGAGCATTTACGCTTTAGCATCCATCATTATTTGCCGCTTGCATTGCTTTTCCGACTCTCCCTCTGATTTTGCCAACCTAGGGCTTAAAGGAATTGAATCCCCATTAGGATCGTGCATTTCTCATTAAAAATTCCAAAAAAAAAGTGATAATCAATAAAATTGGGACTGCTAATATTACTCAACCCTAAAATCGACCAAAAAGAAAAATCTTGTATTGGGGCGAGTAATCCCCTCATTGTCTTCGTTTTACATTGCTCGCGCATACACTAAGGATAGAGCCCAAAATCCTATTTTCAAGCCCCCTAAGTGTTTGTGCAACTTCTTGACTTCTTCACCTAAACTCTAAAATAGACAAGATAAAAAGACCGCATTTGTGGTCTTCACCGAGTTGAGTAGGTGAATTGAGGGTTTGATTGTTTCATTTTTTGTTTGTGATTGTTTTGTGTGTGTCCTAAATCTCTTCTGCGCACTTGCGCCTTTCTTCCCACTTCTCTTGACTTGACCATCGTGCTCTCCCGATCATTGTCTTTTGTTTTCGAGATGGACCCCTGGAGCGTATTTTATCCGGACTTTGCGGATCCCTCGTTCACTCCAGTCGGTCCACCTCCTTTTCCCCAGGAGGACTTTGCTCCTGACTTTTGTACATATCCGCCTCAGCCGCAGTATCAGGACTCAGATTTCTATCCACACCCACCTCCACCTCCATATTTTCCACCTTCACATTCACCCGAGACTGATCTGTTGGAGTCACCTTTCATGGAATCCACCCTTGAGCACTTGACCCAGATGATGGATCATATGAGACAGAGGATTGACCAACTCACTAGCACAAATAAGAGCAACCATGATATTCCACCATTTGATGATATGGGTTCATTTGAGGATTTCCATGAGAGCTTGCAATCGCCAAAAATACAAAAAAATGAGAAAATTTTAAAAACACAAAAAGATTTCGGGAGACACATGATCGAGTCAGACTGTGAGGAGAGCGTCCACTTGCCAGACCATTTGACTACACAATCTCTCACATCCTGTCCCACCTTTGACCCCGAGGATGCCGCTGTACAGACTGCTCTTGGCATGCCTCGTGTATATGCTGATTCTGACTTCCTCCCTTGTATGGAGGAAGTCCAAAAATTTAAAAAAATATTGACTGAACCCGAAGTGGTGGCCACCATTCATGAGATCATCCGTGCCCCACTTAAGCAGGCCATGACCGATTTATCTGCTCCTCTTCCCAAGAAGAGAAAGCGGAGGAGCAGATCTGAGCGTCATATCTTGACCATGGCCACTGCCCATGCCATCACACACCGTCCCATTCCTTGGAAGAGGAACACTGCCACTCCATTCATTAGCTGCACCATCTCTGACCACACATGTGATCACACTCTCCTAGATGGCGGTGCTTCGATTAGCATACTACCCTTCTCGCTGGTACAGTCTCTTCACTTAGGGCCTCTAAAGAAAACCAGGATGATCGTACAGTTTGCTGATGGATCTATCAAGAGGCCGAAGGGTATCCTTGAAAATGCCGTCATCTCGATTCAGGGCATGAGCCACAATGTTGATTTCGTTGTTTTGCCCATGGAGACCTCCACAGGGGAGCTCTCTCCAATCATCCTGGGACGACCATTCCTCGCCTCTACGAGGGTCGTTATTGATTACGGATCAGGAGAGATTCGTTTCCGTCCTGCTGACGAGAGCGAACCATTGATCACCACGCCCACTACTGACCAGAGACCTGCACCTGATGTGACCACACCTATCTTGGCTGACCTCGAGGACCATGACCTTGATGATACTATCAGAGAATTTTGTTGTCTATTGGATTCCACTGAGACCCGAGAATTCCTCTTGGTTGAGAAAAACTCGGAAAGCATGGACCTCGACGTTCCTTCTTCTGGGACTTGGCGTTGCGTTGATGACGTCCGCGGGATTTATACGATAGACACCATTGAGTGGAGGGCTGATGTAGAGACTAGACGGGACAGACATGTTTTGACTACTTCCACTGATGGGTCCGCTCCTGTCGACAGAGATACTGATGAGCCAAAGGCCGAATTTGATTTGATTGCTTTTATTCGGGAATTCGGGCCTTTTGATGAGAAGGATGATCTGGTTGAGATTATTGAGGATGAACAGAGTTCGACTACTTCCACTGATGAGTTCGCTCCTTTTGGTTTTGACCTGGACGAGACCTCGCAGGATGACACTGAGTACACTACTTCCGATGATGATGAGTTCGTCCCATTCCACTTTGATATCAGCGAGACTCCCAAGGCCGGACCTAGCCGCACTTCTTTCACTACACCGTCTGTGTCTTCACACCCTAGGGACCCTGAGGACCTTCACTCTGTCGACCCTGATCGGCTTCCGTCCACTGTAGACCCCGATGTCGACCTGCATCACACCAGATCCATTCCGCAGCGGTCCCGCAAGAAGGTTCGCTTTCAACCTTCTTGATCATGTGTACACCCATCTCTGTTGTATATTCACTTTTGTGTGCCTCTGTTCTCTCTACCGTTTTGCTCGTCCACCCATTCTCGTGTTTGCCTTATTTAGGACGTACTTTGTCCTAAGTATAGGGGGGGTGGACGAACCGAGTGTTCTTTCATCGTTTCGTGTCATCACTCCTGTCGTTGCCTATACTTAGGGCTTCTTTAACCCTAAGTATAGGGGGAGCGATGCGTACATCCTCACAATCTCCTCTTCTATCTTCATCTCTTTTCTTCTTTTCTTTTCTTCTTTTCTTCTTTTCCTCTTCTATCTTCTTCATCTACCGAAAAGGTGCCGCCCTTGTAGACAGTTTTCCATACTTAGGACGTACTTTGTCCTAAGTATAGGGGGGTGTGCACCCCGAGTTGATTCTATTCTTTTCGATCCTCTCCATTGTCTCCTCTTCTTGTCTATACTTAGGGATATCTTACCCTAAGTATAGGGGGAGACAATCTGAGTATGATCTGTTCATTCCCACCCTTGACCCTCCCTGCTTTGTGTACAGTCTGCTATACTTAGGATTATTTGATCCTAAGTATAGGGGGGACGGTCAACTTCTCATTCATTCATTCATTCATTCCGTTATTTATTCCTTCATTCTTTAGACTTGCCTATACTTAGTACGAGTTATGTCTTCTCTTTTCTCTCTGATTTATGAGGACATAGCTCAAGCTAAGTATAGGGGGGTCGTATATACTGTGTATATACTTTAGCCATAACTCGTACTTTCGTATTTTCTTAATAATATGGCTAACAATTCATTAAAATTCATTAAAATCTTTAATAAAAAGGTGTTATCATTCCTCAAATTCTTTTTTGTAATTACTGATTAATAAATCAGGTGAAAATGTTTTTTGCAAAATGTTTGAAAAATAGTTTGAAAAACTTTGTGAACATCTATTGAAAACTATTTTGAAAATATTTTGTTACATGTTTTCAACCTGTGTAAAAAGTGTTGTTTGTAAAATTTATTTTCTTTGTGTGAAATAAAATGTTTGAAAAGTGATTTGCAAATGGTTTGAAAAATGGTTGCAAAAATATTTGAAAAACCTATATATACTGTTTTGAAAGCCTTTGCAAAATGATTTTCAAATGTGTGTACATGTTTGTAAAAATGTTTGTAAAAACTATTTTGGACTATAGTTTTCAAAAAATCGTGTGAAAAGCTTGTGCCAAATAAGTTTGAGGAATACACACATCACACCAAAATCCACTATATATGTACTTATAAAATTGACCACTTACCCTGTAAATTCTTAAAATCCATTTCTTGTAAATATAAGAAGCACGCCTGTGTACATATTTTTCACCTAGTTTTCAGCCAAAAATCTTTTGTTTTCAAAAATTCCAAAAACATTTGCAAAATTTAAAATAAAAAAAACATTTGAAAAATCTTTTTGAAAAATACAAAAAATGCATCTGTATGCATCATCATTATCTTTTCAAAAATCCATAAAAAGTTCAAAATCTTGAAAATTGCATCACAAAAATATTTCTTGCATTGCATGGCATGAGCATTTTTCGGATTGAGTTTGATAGTTGAACAAGTCTAAGTAAAATCCGGAGATTGGAGCTTGATTGGACCTTAAAATCTATCTAATAACAGGAACCTTATAGGAACTGGGTTTGAGGTACTTCAGGTCTAGTTGACTTAATTCTTTGAGGATTACGGGACTTGGTTCAATGGATTCTTGACAGCCTAAGTAGAGTATTTCGGAGCACACGCACGACTCTTGTTGATAATGACCTAACTTGGACACTTGCACCTTTCACATAGCTCTCCACGGATGAGGTGGTGAGGAGGCAGTCTCCTTTGGCTTGGGGTAGCATATGAGGGTAGTACTTCTAGGCGTAACCTCTTTCTGCTTATAGTGAAGGAAGTGCGCCTCAACTTGGTCTAGTGGTGATGAAGGCTAAAGACAGAAGCCGTGGGTTGCAATAAAGCTTCAAAAGAGGGATAGTCTACTGGATCAAGAGGAAAATTTCTTGTATATATGCTGCACCATGTAGATATGTTGTACAGATGCACTTAGAAAAAAAGAAAAAAAAAGAAAGAAAAAAAAAGAAAAAAAAATGCAAAAAGAACTCCAAAAAAAGTGGTGGGTCGGATTGAAAATTTAATAACCCCACCGGAGTGTATATAGTCCAATAAAGCAAAAGCTTATGGTATCCATGTTACATCTCATGAAGCTTGCAGCGGGAGACTTAGCTACACTGGTTGAGCTCCCAAAAGTCTATACCTCTTATTCCCCCTCTTCTTGAGCCGGTTACACTTGAACTTAGAAGGGAATACCCCGCTTCTCGAGGAAAGAGTTGCTAGACCGAGGCATTAGAGTTACCAGGTTGGGGGAGGTTGTTTCTTTGTTACTTCTGAGGTGGGGAGCTACATATCACTTACACTGTACGAGTTAGACTCATAGTCGTAGGAGTTTGCGTATGAGTTGAAGTATTTCTGACCTGGCTATTGAGGAGACTTGAGCAGAGTTTTGGGATTCTCAAAGGCTGTTGGATTTCAAAGTTGGTTCTCATTAAGGTTCCGACCGCACTAAAATTCCTAAGGTCCGACTTAAGCTCCAAACTTTGATTTTGTGAAGACAAGTTTGACAATCAAATAAAACCCAAGTTCTTCCTTTTCTTTTCTTTCGTTTTCTTTTTGCACTTATTGCATAAGTGTTTGCTAGGGACTAGCAAAGGTAAAGTATAGGGGGATGATGAAGCTACGTTTCATCATCTTTATTCTATCATTTTGGCCTTAAAAACCCTAGTAAATGCGTGTAAATAGCATTTATTCATGCATTTTAGCATTCATGCATAGGTGTGTAAATACAGTATAAAATACGGTTTTTAAATGCCAAAATTATAGAATAAAGAAAAGAAAAGAAAAAGAATAAAATATTGTAAATATTTTATGACCCGAAACCCCGAGACCTAGGCATCTTGATGAATAGGTCGACAAGGAATAAAGTAGGGGGAGATAAGGTCAAAAATACAGTATAAATACCTATAATTATTAGTTCGTTCTTTATTCATTTTGGGACCTATTTTTGGTTCCACTTTTTATACATCAAATAAAGAAACTTTGTACATGAAAGTTGTAGATAATTAAATAAAGAAAAATATAAAATTGATTTCACTGAAAAATAATGTATAGATAAAAAGTTATGATCTGAATAAAAATCCAGAATCCCAACTTACCAGACCTGTATCTCACAAATGAAAACTCCAAATGCAGCATACTCACCTTTAATTGTATATAGAAGAAAATAAGCTATTTAACGGCGGTGGTTTCGCGTTTGGCGGAGCTACGGTTTGAAAGTTGAGTTTTGGAACCTCATTGTATAATTGCACATATTAAAATATTCAATTTATTATTTATTTATTATTTTTATAATTTTATATTTTTATAATGTTGTAATTAATACTTATAATATATATGTGCATTAAAATTAGAATAAAAATGCAAAGAAAATACAAAATAAAAATACTTGTAAATAGGATACATAGGTATACTACCTATACTTATACCTATATAAAATACACTTCTATTTTATTTAATATAGAAAACTTTTCATAAAAATAAAATAAAAATATAATTTGTGTAGATAAAAGTACTTTATAATTTTATAAAATCATAAATAAAAATAATAATATTAAAAATACCCAAATAAAAATAGAATACTTAAATATATAGATATATATACTATAAAGGGCATAAATGCAAACTTGTAAAAATATACTTCATAAAAATAAATAAAAATCACTATAAAATACTTTATAAAAAAATAAACATTTTTCATTTTATAATTAAAAATCAATAAAATCATCTTCTATTTTTAATAGATTTTATAAGCATTATTTCCAGGGATTTTCCTGGTTGGTCCACGTGGACCAACCTGGTGGGTTGGAAAGTTGACCCGCTGGTCAACTCTCCTGCCTCCTCCCTGCTGTGCGTCAGACTGCCCGTGACCCCTATTTTCTCGATTTTTTCGCCGTTGATGCGTTGATCGAGGGAGGATGATTCCTTCATGAAAGTTGTACCTGGTACAACTGTGATCCACGCCTAGGCCTTGGTTTGGCGATTGAATCGAAGGCAAACCCGTGACACGCCCTTGAACATCGCGCCCGAGCCATGTTTCAAAATAGCTCTTCCACCTCCATTGTCTCTTTGAACCCCATTTTGACCCGTTCCTGGCCCTTTGCTTGAGCTCCGGACTGGTGGTGGTGACAACACCACCTCCAGCCAGCAAGGCGGCGATTTGCGTGTTGATTTGGGCGTCTCCATCCTCCACCTCCGGCCGCCGCCGTCAAGGTCCATGCCTCGCAGTGCATCACTGCTTGAGGGCGTCTTTTGTGTTGTTTCTTTTGCTCATTAGCTAGCCAATACCTTTAGCGTTTTGTTTGTTAACTCACCTAGCATTCCGCAACCTCTCACGTCCACCTTCGAAGTTCACCGGACCCGCTCCGGCAAGCCACCACCCTCACATTCACGTCGCCAACTCTTCATTTCCACGAGCTAGGTTCTGCAAATTTTGGTTGTTGCTGTGTTTTTCTTGACTTTTGCAGGACCAAAGGGAGGCTCCTGTGCTTCTCCTTTTTGCTCGGAGAGACGCTCCAGGTGCATAAACGCTCCAGGGCTCTGCCATTGAGCCCCGGACCTGGTCGACCCCTCCAACTGACGCGGAATCGCCCCCAGCTTGTATCTGATCATCCTAGCCACTGTTGTGGAGGTCGGAGTTGTCCCGTTCTGCCGATCGAACGAGCCCCGGGGCACTGATCGTCGTTCGTTCATCCTGAAGGCCCCAGCTCCGTCCGATCTTCGCCTGTTCTTCGCGGGGTACAGCTGCCGTTGGATGCAGCGTGCCCTCCAGCCGTCCGATCAAGTAAAGACGGTCTAATCCAGGCCCTTAAATCCCAACCGTTATCGGGCTCTGCGGAAGCGCCACGTGGCGTAAGTAACGCCCAGCCCGCCGTTGGATGTGCCGCTGTAAGCGGGTATTTTGCAAGATTAGTCCCGGTTTTTTTAGTATTTAAAAGTTTAGCACGTAAACTTTCAACTGCGATGTCATGTTTTTGTAATATTTTCAAAACAGCCCGCGGGATTTAGATTAATTACAGAACTATCCTCCCAGGCGCACGTGCTCTGGCACGTGTTTCTTGGGAATTTTGCGGATATAATCTTTTGGATTCTGCCTTTAATATTCAGTCCAGCAGTTATTTTATTAAGTTACATATTTTGTGGATGATTTGCATGAACACCCCTGATCTTTAGGATTCTGCATTTAGGTCCTCCCCAGGCGTGTGCATTGCACGCGCGTGGGTGGATATTTTGCATAAAAGCCCTTGCGGCTTCGGGGTATTTGTATTTTGTCTAGAAGTTATTTAATTCAGTGTAGATTTTCGTGGAAAATTGCATGAAGGTGCCTGGAATTTTGTCTAATTGCGAAAAAGTCCTTGTTTGGCTGTGAACTTTTTGCTTGCTTGTGGTAATTATTTGGAGCCTCATCTCAATTCCAAAATTTCTCAAATCTTGAACTTAAGCTCCTGCTCACTTGTACTTTCACGCCATCAATTTAGTTTTTGATTTAGTTTTATTTTAATATTTATAAAAAAATCAAAAATAGCCATTTTCAACACTGTTTGCATCATAAAAAACCAAAAAAATAAATAAAAACACTCCAGAAAAATCCCAAAAAAATATATATTGTTCCTTTTAGTGTGTTTTAATTTCAGACCAAAAATCATTAAAAATTACAAAACCAAACTCCTAAAAATTGCAAAACTCTAAAAACCTTTAGAAAAATATTAAAAATTCTACAAAACCATAAAAATATAATCTTGGTGTCAAAATTTTCCTTATTTTGTTATATTTAAGTGAAAATTAAATTGGAGAATTTTTGCTACTGATTTCCATTTTATTTCTCCATTTTAAGTTTCAGCCTTGCATTTTATTTACTGTTTGCTTTATTTTGTAAATTAAAAATACCAAAAACATTCTAAAAATTACCCAAAAATCACAAAAACAGTAAAAAAACCTAAAAATATCAAAAACATCTTATTTCTGATTTTTTGGTTATTTTTGCACATTTTTATAAATACTTTAGCTTGTCTTTTATTACATTGTCCTTATTTTTCAATATTGAAAAAGAAATAAAAAAAATATATATAAAATATAAAAAGAAAATATAAAAATCAGTAAATTAAAAATCAAAATACAAAATTTTAAAATTAAAAATTAAATAAAAAATATAAAATTAAAAACCCACAAAAAATTAGCATAGTAGACTCTTGATCACATACACACACATTTTGAGCCTTAGTGCCCCGTTCCACCTGTCTGCTCCCTGTGTTCGACCTCTACACATACTTGCACTATACACATCTTTGTTGTAGAGCTATAATAAATTTTAACTCCGCACATTTACTTTCATTGCTTTGTATATTTGTCGTGGGTTAATTGTTGTTTGAATCAGGATTTTCGAGCGGTCACCGCATCGACTGCGGTTTCGCCTTGTGAAACCGTACGAACCTCGGATTTTCTCGCTTCAACAGAGGGTCGTTACAATGAGCGAGGCACACCAAAGAAGATGAAGAACCGAGAGTCATAGAAGCGGCTACACCATGACGAAGCGAAGACAAATTCTTCTTCTCTCTAGGGTTAGTTGGATGGCCACCAATGGAGAGAGAGGAAGAGAGGGTATGAATGAGGAGAGAGAAGAGAGCTTATTGTTGTGAAGTTCTTAACCTCATTCCGGGCAAGGGGTGCCTTTCTTTATATAGGGTTCTGGGAGTCCATGGATCACAATCCATGAACTACACAAAATCAATGGATGAGATTGATTTATGCTTCTTTTAATGGCCAACATGTTATTGGTAAAAACACAACAACAATTAATTTAATTTAGATTAAATCTATTTGATAATAAAAAATAATTTAATCCTAAATTAAATCAATACTACATGGAGATTTTGGATGGAAATTACACTCTCTATATTTAGAGTGGACGGTCCCCAATTTCCATAGAGTGGTTGTCCACCCTTCCAATATGGAAGGGTGGGATCTCCATGCAATCTCATGTAATATTATGATATTCCATTATTCCTTGTTAATCTCCGTGATTTTACAACAACACTTGTTGTAAGTAATTCATAATCAATTTGTCAGTATTGCAATCTATCCATTGGAAAATTGTTAATCACATTCACAACCCAAAATAAAATGTGATTTTCATTTTCAATTTATTATCCAATGTGAATCCAATTCATGTCAATAATCAATCAACAAATATAAATCATAATACGATCTCTTTAATATCTTATAAATCATATTTGTAATATATTACGAATAATTGGATATTTATCCATATTACTCTTAACCATAATAATTAAATATCATTTAATTATATTGGATAATCATCCATATGAATCCCAATAATGTGAATCAAATTCACATCATTCAAGATAATTAAATCTCATTGAAATTTTCATTTCTCAATGCTTAAATATAATTTAACTGTGGAATTATTCTTGAACCCTTTCAAGAATAATGTGCTTTCTCCGCAGATACTTGGAGATAAGGATAGGGAGATTGTATTGTTCTACGAATAGTGACATGGATATTGGGATCACATCTCAAATCTAGATCCCCGGCCTCCCATAGATGCACGATTAAATCAAGACCGCAAATCTAATCTTATCATTTCATGTGAATCACATTCAGATCAATGTTTAACATTTGGACCAAGATCAAATTACTTCTCTAATGAGAGGAGTCACTAAAATACAGACCCGTTTCATCACTCCCTAATAATGGAAGCATCATAGTTATACAATCATTTATGATCACATCACCCTAAGGTATTCCCAATACCTATACATGATGCATACTGGAAGACCCAGAATAAAGATGCAGTATTAGATCTATTTTATATTGTCTACTTCTTGGTTTTATCATTAAGTTTCTCATTTGATCATTGGGAGTCGTTATCGATCATATACTTTCCAAAAGCACATACCATACCTAAGACTTGACCATATACATTCCAAAAGTATATATCAAACCTACAAATTCAGATGAGCTTCCAAAGAGAGATGACCGTGTACGGAATTTGATTCTTCCCAATATCTCATGAGTGAGCTCATCTCTTTTGGTTCAGTAACTGAACCTGTATGATCCCAATATCTTATATTCCCTTGTATACATACCAGCGCGCTGGTGCATAGACCTTGATTAGGCCATCAACCTATTGGTTTTCCAAATGCACATACTTAGACATATAGTAACACATATGTCTTCGGTCATAGGATGCATGCCTATATCATGACTGCATACGACATAGGACTTTAGTTATCTTGATCTTGTTAAGTCACCTCTTTGACCTGACTTATCTAACAACTCTAAATCTCTATTGCTTTGCAGAGGACCTGCATCAAGAGGTCGGTCAGATATTAACCATCATAGAGAGGATTGCCATCTCCTCCTCAGACTTGAGATCGTCTCTTAATAATCATTTGGTGGTGCTTGATGAGTCCTCAATCTAACTCTTTAGATATTCATCCAAGCACTAGCCTCTATGATTGAATAATTGAATCAACTATTGTATGATCATTAAGATGGCCACAATACATAATCCTAATTGTACTATGGGAACAATTATACAAATTAGTTATTCTTCATTTCAGATAAAGGAATGATATTCGCAATAACTTTTATTGCATAATGGCTCGTCGTGAGATCTCTAGTCCGACAATCTCCTACTAGCCCAAGGAGACATTAATGGGATAATCATTTAAACCTACACTCATATGACAATCATAGGCTATTTAGAAAAAAATAGCTAGGTAAGATGATTAGTCTCTTTGTTTCCAAGATACTACACCAAGTCCTTTTACGACACTTGCATATCCCCGAGTAATAGTGCTTGCATTCAACGCGAATGTTGCATGTTATGCAACCAATACGCAATTTGTTAGGTATAGTGTCCTTGACACTACAACTTAATAAGTATCATAACCAATATTTCCATAATCCTTATTAGAATACCATTATTCCTGGAGATCTCAATCTCCCAAGGTATTTGCAGTTAAGACCTTTTAGATCACAATCTATAAAGTCTTAATTTCTAGAAGATAAGACTTAGAGATCACTATCTCTAAAGTCTTGTCATCATTGAAGATATTGTTATTACTGCAACTAAGTGTTTTATCTCCATAGTAGAATTAGTAACAGTTTACTACTCCCACTGCATGGTAGACATCTGGCATTCGTACACTTCTAGTATACACTTGGCTTCTCGTAACTTATGCACAAAGGCAAACAGTTCTAGAATTCACTTCCTCAACACTTTGAGGTGATATCCCTTTTGATAGGACAGTACCATATCTTGAGGAAAAAGAAGCCTTTCATGGATTTTTCTAGAAAATGGAAATATCTAAGGTGTACCGCATAATGTGACGTTTCCAATACCATCTTTTTTTTGCTTATGAACACCTTCAGAAGTAAGATCCAGGAGGTACCCTTGAGATCATATCTCAAGTTATGGAACAACTAGATTTTTAAAACACTTATTATTATCCTTATATCATTTCAAATGATTAGAATATCATCTACATTTAACATGATGAACAGAATGGCACTCCCTTTGAGCTTCACATGGTACACAAAGATTCTGTCTGAAATCATAACCTTTAAAATTTCATCAAATCTTATGTTCCAATTATAAGAATATTATTCCAGTCCATAGATGGATTTCCTTAGCTTGCACACCTTACTTTCCTAATCCATGAAGCCATGGGGCTACTTCATGTGAATATCCTCAGAAAGATCTTCATAGAGGAATGCAATCTTGACTTCTATCTTGAAGGTGTCAAAGCCAAGTTGTGTAGATATAGTTAGCAATATTCTGATGGGTTTAAGAATGGTCACTGGAGAGAAAGCCTCATCGCAGGTGATGTCTTCTCTTCGGTGTGTATCTCATGGTTACGATCCATGCTTTAAAGGTCTCTACCTTCTCATCAGCTTCCCTCTTTCTATTAAAGATCCATTTACACCTAGGTCTTACCCATATAGGTGGATCCTTGAGGGTACATATATAACATTTGTATATGAAATCTACTTTATACTTTACAGTTGAAATCCTTCTTTCCAGGTCATAATCCTTAAAAGCTTCATCTGATCAAGTTCAATCAATGTCAGATTTAACTGACACATGGAATAGATCTTCAAACTCATTTGAAGAGGTATCAATGTTTCATCTTTAATTGTCTTGGTTTCTGATTTCAAGAGCTTCATTTCATTCTCAATATTAAATGAGTTCCTTTACTTCATTTTCATCTTGATTCTTAAGAGAGTCATCCTCTAGGAATCACATTCTAATAGATGAGATCCTTTAAGAATCTCAAGGTCATAAAGTAGGTATCCAATACCATCCTTTATTTTCCTAGTGAAGTAGCATTCTCCATTGCTAGATTCCATATTATTTGCATGGAACCTAATAAAGGATATGTAATGTAGTCTCTACTACATATATTGGAAGCTAAGATATATGTATGCTAATATTCATCATTGATTAAATCATGTCACACATAATAAATTGTATCTACCTACAACTCCATTGAGTTTAGGTGTATGAGAAGGTGTGAGATAGGAATGAAATTTCGTTCTCCATAAGGTATTCCCTGATCTCATCTAACATGTACATGATACCTGAGTTAAGTCAAATTCATTTCATCTTCCTTCAAACTTCAGTTCTAAACTAAAAAATGAAATATTTGAACATTTCAATGTTTTCTAAGGTGAAGGGAAGAAATCTCATATCACAAATAATCATCAATAGATATCACATATCCATAGTGTTTATTATGATAGAGATCATCCACATACATCAATATGTATGACACCTTGAAATCTTGACATATTACACCCTTCCCAAGGAAGGGTGTTTTGGAAATATTTACTTTTTAATACAATATTCACAAGTATGTAAGATTTGAACCTTTAGACAGTCTAAAGTTTTATCTCTTACTAATCTATTGATCAAATCAATAGATAAATGTCCAAGGCTTGATGCCAGATCACTGACAAATGATCCTTATCATCCAATTGATCTTTTATGTTTTTGAATTTTCAATATTAGAAAAGTTAATGAACCATTCATTAATATTAATTTAGCAGAGTCCTCTAGATGTTAGATTAACATCTTAAATATATCTATCATAACTCTTTATGATAGGTCTATAGCAGAATTCATGCTTATTTCCTACATTTAGAAATAATCAATGAGTGTGTTTGAATATCTAGATCATAGAGACATTCTCTAAGACTATGGACTCTCCCACTGAATTTATGAAGTCTATGAATCCAATAAAGATTATCGCAACAATTGCATCAATATCCATGAGGATGACTATTAAACCTTAAGATCAAATTTTCTAGTCTTCTAAAAACATATGCAACCAATTGCAAGTGTTATTAGAAGATAAAGATATAATTATAAGACTTTGATCTTATCAAACAAGAAAGACAATTTCAATGATTAAATGTAGATTATTCATGTCATTCTCTAAGAAATTTAGATAGACTTGATGGTTACACCATCAATACATCAGCTTGTTGCAGTATTGGCATTCATCCAACTCTTTGGATGTCATATGGAAGTCATAGAAGTACAATCAACTCTTTGACTGTCCTTCTCATCTTGGGTCTGACCCATGCTTCCACTGTTCTCCCTTTATCTATAAACAACCATTGCTTAAGATAAATGGTTTCTTATGTTGAATTCAAAATATTTCAATATAAGAGCATTTCAACATTTATACATGCTTCATTCAATTCATACAATGTGAATATTATGAAGCTTCATGAATGACTAGAGTATGGATAGTAGAATGTTGGCACTCATCTTATCTACATCCTTCTTAACTATGAAAAACTTTGGTTCAGGTAGGTACTCAAACATTTTGAATACATAATCTCTTATAGAGCCACTATTCTAGATAATGTAGTGAACCATGTCATTCATGATTAAATGTTGAGAGCACATATGCATGCCAGAACATCATCTTAGATTTTATAAGGATAATTGACAATTACGATAATCAACGACATGTCACTTCCAAAGTACATTCGATGAGATTGAGATTATAGAGACATACAAACCATAGGGTTGTAGTCCTATTATCTATTTACTTGTCATTCCTCATTATTATGAGGAAACATGCACACTGCAATGACATACAATATGTGACCAACTACAAGTACAATGTCTTGATCATGGATCCAATCCATGCTATTTTACGGGTTATTATTGAGTAATGCATTGAGTGGGTTTAATCGAAGATTATATGAAATACGAAATTTTCAAATATGCATATATAAATATATGTTTTACTTTGATATAGGAGTTTTTATATCAAAGTTGTCTTGCCCTGTCAACACTGAAAGTTCATTCCCTTAATCACCTTGAATGTAAAAGATATACTTAAAACTATATCTCAAGCACGATCTAGGATCTCCTTCCTTATCATTGTCACATCCCAAAAATATGAGAATCTGTAACTCGGATAAAAAGAAGCGGGAACACATTTTGCCTTTCAAGTCCAACTTATACTCCTAATTTGGTCATTAAAATTGGGTCCCACCACCACTAAGGCGATGTTGACCCGTCATTAATTGAACCAATCGTCAACAGGAATAGTACTCGTTGTGCTCAATCCGATATCTCCCCTATAATATGAGGACCCGATATTGGGGTCGTTATGTATACGACCTTTCTGTTTCGAGAAGCAAAGATCCTGATCCAGATGCGCTTGTATACAGGAAATGTCACTTCACACATGCATCTCCTACATACAATCCCTGGCAACAGAATTGTTCACCTCGATGGGAGACCATGGATGCCATTTATGTAATCCTCAATAAAATGTTCAAATTTTAATTAATTATTATGAATCATATTCACATAATTAATTCGTCAAAGGGAAAGGACATCTTTATTCAAAATAGAGTGTTTAATTTTAATTGGATTCTATTTAATCTAATCATATCAAATCATTGATCCAATTAATATCGAATAAACATTCTCTTCTTGTTATATGAAAAGACGATAATATCTCAAATACATATTATTTAAAACCTTAATAATTAGAAAAATATATCGTGATCTCTCTTGCATTACTGAGTCCTACCTGTTGTCATGGCCAGTACCGACGGGAGTGGGACAGACCACACACGGTGCGACCTGCTACCCCAACACTCACCGACTATATACCATATTCACCGCATGAAAGTAGAATGCCAAATTGATCATTGTGTACCTGAGATTATAATCGGTTTTTCAACCTAAGTTGTACCATATAATAATAATCAAAACACTTTCTATTAACATTAAAAGGAAATTTGGTAAACAAATTCCAAGTACTATTCAAGCAACTTTGTTTGTTGAAAAATAGATCATGTAACCAATTTGTTATCTAGATCATATCTAATAAATCATTGGTTAAGGTATTGTCGTTTAAGTAAATGATTATCATAAAATATTTCACAAATATTTATCCATAATTATTTCAAGAAATTAAACCATTTAATTTTACTAATCGATCAAGTGACAATCACAAGGTTCTCGATAAGGAAAGTAATTTCCAGTAGTGACCCTCACAAACTAAAATTAGTATCTCTCAATTAATTTAAATCCAAATCAAGAAAAAAATTTCTAAAGTTTGTTATTTGATTTACAACAGAACCTATGTGTTTTGAATGCATTTTAAGGCGTTTCAAATCAGTAATTAACTCCTTAATTGCATCATGATTCGCAGTCCCCGAAACAATGGATACATGCTAACTAAAATGATCATAACATGAGCAAACAGATTTGAAATCACGCAAACTCAGATCTGATGATTTCCCTATTTAATGGATAACATAATATAAAATTTATTTTTGTGTTCAATCAATTTAAACATGTACGAAAATATTCACAAAATAGGGACGTGATAATAAAATGTGAGAAAACTTTTGCAACCCTAATGAACCCAAGTCTACCTAGGTTTATGGATCGCATCCAAAACCTTTGAACTAAGGCTCTGATGCCAGTTTAAGGATATGGTAAGATCCTTAAGCCAATCACAGAAGCGTGAGAGTCACAGCGTATGTGATCGGGAGCGACTAGCCGTACTAGTTACTCGAGGCAGCAGAAATTAAAAAAAATCATGCGATGAAACAACATAATTCAAGAACGCTTCTTGGATCATTTCATCTAAATCACAAACAAGTATTGGGGTTACGACTTAAAGCATGGTTGCGATCAAGTCTCTACGAAAAGATATCTCTTGTCTCAAGTCTGATAATCGGAGAAGACGTTTGCGAGCGCAGGGATGAACCATGTGATCCTCGCAATCCAAGATGTTGATCCAGGCAAGGGAACTCCTAATCTCATTGCACGAGATCGAACTATTTCTTCGTGGGCGAGGAACACCAAAGAAGTTGGAGAACTGATAGTATTTGAAGCAACAAAAACACGACAAAGCAATGACAAATTCTTCTTCTCTCTAGGGTTATATGGATGACCACAAATGGAGAGAGAGGAAATGCAGGCGTGAATGAAGAGAGAGGAGAGAGCTTATTGTTGTGAAGTTCTTAACCTCATTCAAGGCAAGGGGTGCCTTTCCTATATAGGGTTTTTGGGAGTCCATGGATCACAATCCATGGACTACACAAAATAATTGGATGACATTGATTTGTGCTACTTTCAATGGCCAAGACATTGTTTGTAAAACACAACAACAATTAATTTAATTTAGATTAAATATATTTGATAAATAAAAAATAATTTAATCGTAAATTAAATCAAGAATACATGGAGATTTTGGATGGAGATTACACTCTTCGTATTTAGAGTGGACAACCCCCAATTTCCATAGGGAATTGGTGGCCGTCCACCCTTCCAATACATAAGTGTGGGATCTCCATGCAATCTCATATAATATTATAATATTCCATTATTCCATGTAAATATCCATTATTTTACAACAACACTTGTTGTAAATAATTCAACAAAATAATTCGTAATCATTTTGTAAATATTGCAATCTAGCCAATGGAAATCTGTGAATCACATTCACAACCCAAAATAAAATGTGATTTCCATTTTTAATTAATTATCCAATGTGAATACAATTCACATCAATAATCAATCAACAAATATAAATCATAATAAACTCTCTCCAATACATTATAAATAATATTTATAATATATTATGAATAATTGGTTATTATTAAACATATTATTCTTATCAATAATAATTAAATCACATTTAATTATATTGGATAATCATTCACATGCATCCCAATAATGTGAGTCAAATTCACATCATTCAAGATAATTAAATCACATTTAGTTATCCATTTCTCAGTGCTTATATATAATTAAACTATGGAATTATTCTTGAACCCTTTTAAGAATAATGCACTTTCTCTGCAGATACTTGGAAATAAGGACAGGGCAGTTATATTTTTCCACGTATAGTGACTTGGATGTTGAGATCAAATCTCAAATCTAGATCTCGATCCTCCCATAGATGCTTGATAAATCAAGACCACAAATCTAATCTTCCAATTGCATATGAATCACATTCAGAAAATTGTCCAACATTTGGACCAAGATGAGATTACTTCTCTATTGAGAGGAGTCACTAAAATCTAGACCCATTTCATCACTCTCTAGGAATGGAAGTGTCATGGCCATACAATGTTTATGATTACATCACCCTCAGGTATTCCCAATACCTGTGCATCCTGCATATTGGTAAACCCAGAATAATCCTGACGTATTAGATCAATTTTATACTGTCTACTTCATGTTTTTTTCATTAATTTCCTCATTTGATCATTAGGAGTCGGTTTCGATCATATACTTTACAAAAGCATATGTCATACCTAGGTCTTGTTCATATACTTTCCAAAAGTATATATAAAACATAAAAATTCAGTCAAGCTTCCAAAGGGAAAAGACCGTGCAAGAAATTTGATTCTTCCCAATATCTCATGAGTGAGATCATGTCTTCCAGTTTAGTAACTGAACATGTATGAACCCTTTGAGAGATTGTATTACTCATATACCTTTGTTTGCATACTAGCATGCCAGTGTATAGACCTTAATAAGGACATAAACCTATTGGCCTACCAAATGTACATACTTAGACAAATAGTAACACATCTGTCTTCGCTCAGATGATGTCTGCCTATATCATGACAGCATATGACATAGGACTTTGCTTACCTCGATCTCATTAAGTCACCTCTCTGACCTAACTTGTCTAAGACCTCTGCATCTCTATTCCTATGCAGAGGACATGCATCAAGAGGTCAGTTTTATATCAGCCTTCGGAGAGACGATTGCATTTCCTCCTTAGGCTGAAGATCATCTCTTCATAATCATTTGACAATGCTCATTAAGTCCTTAATCTAACTCTTTAGATATCCATCCAAGCACCAACTTCTATGATTCAATAATTGAATAAAAAATTGTATGATCATTAAGATGGCCATGGTGCATAACCCTAATTGTACTAAGGGACCTATTATGCAATTAATTATTCTTCATTTCAGATCAGGGAATGATATTCACAATATCTTTTATTGCATAATTGCCATCTCCTCGAAGATCTGCTACACTACATCCTCGTCCTTGTTGAAATGTGATCCTCTACGGGCGGCATCAACCATATTTTGTGAAGGATATGGAATAATACTCAAGATCATCACAGAATCATGAGGATCGTATCGTATACAATCAACAACGACTGGTCGCACTAGTTGCTCGATGCATCGGAATTTAAAATTTTTAATGCAATGAAACCATGTGATCCAAGAAAGCTTCTACGTTCATTTCATATAAACCACATAATATGTAAAGGAACAACTCTAGCAGCGTGTTTGCGACTGAGTGTCTAAGAGAAGAGACCTCCTGTCTCAAGTCCGATCTGAGGAGGAGATGCTTCCGGGCATGGGTATGAATCATGTTCTGCCTGCAATCGAAGTTGTTGATCCAAGAAAAGAACTCCTGGTCTAGTCGCACAAGATCGTACGTCTTCTTCATGAGTGAAGCACTCCAAAGAAGACAGAGAGGCTAGGGAAGTCGAAGTGACAACATAACTATGATGTGACTACAATGGTGTCTTCCCTCTAGGGTTTGGGTGGATGAACACATAGAGAGAGAGAGAGAGAGGGAGGGAGGGAGAGAGAGACGGTGTGAGAATGAAAAGAGAGAGACAGAGAGCTTGATGTCACAATAGATGTTATGTTTTATAACTTGAAGAGCAAGGGGTGGCGCTTCTTATATAGTATTTCGGGAGTCCATGGATCACAATCCATGGACTACACAAATCAATGGATAAGATTGATTTGTGCTTCTTTCAAAGGCCAATATTTTGTTGGAAAACAAAAAAACAATTAATTTAGTTTAGCTCAAATATATATATATATATATTGATAAATCAATATAAATTATTCCAAACTAAAATCAATCAAATACGGATATAATGGAATGGTGATTACACCATTCAATGTAATAGAGTGGAGGTCCACCCTTTCCTAATAGCATTGGGCGGTCGTCCACCCTTCCAACATGGAAGGGTGGAATCTCATGCAATCTCATGAGATTACATTATTCCTTGAAAATCTCAAAGATTTACAACAATACTTGTTGTAAATTATTCTGAAAAAATAATTCATATTTATTTTGTGAATATTGCAATCTTACATTTGGAAATTTGTGACTCATATTCACAACCCAAAATAATATGTGAATTACATTTTCTATTAATTATCCAATGTGAATCCAATTTACGTCGTCAACTAATCAACAAATATAAATGATAATATGCTATCTCAAATACATTATAAATAAAATTTATAATCTATTATGAATAATTGGATAGTACCATCAATATTATTCATATCCATAATAATTAAATCACATTTAATTATATTGAATTATCATTCTCATGCACTCAAATAACATGAATCAAATTCACATTATTTATGATAATGGAATCACATTTATTATTTATTTATCAAGGCATAGATATAATTTAATAATGGATTTATTCTTGAAATCTTTCAAGAATAATGTGCTTTCTCGGCATATGCTTGGAGACAAGGACCGAGCGATTGTACGTTCCACGTATAGTGACTTGGATATTGAGATCACATTTTGAATCCAAGTCCTAGGGCCTCTCATAGATTCTTGATTAAATCATTGTTGTAAACCTAATCTTTTCATTGCATTTTAATCTCTTACAGATCAACGTCCAACACATGGACCAAGATCACGTTACTTCTCTGTTGAGACGAGTCATTATCATGATTACACAATCGTTTATGATCATATCACCCTCAGGTATTCCTAATACCTATACATCCTACAAACTGGAAGAACTATGATAAACTTGATGATATAGATCAATTTTACACTATCATCTTAAGGGTTTCATCATCAAGATTCTCAATCTTGGCCATTGAGAATTGGTATGGATCATATGCTTTTCCAAAGCATATATTATACCTACAAATTTTTGTCATTCCTTAAAATCACGACGACCATGCATGGAATTTGATTGGTCCCAATACCTCACGAATGAGCTCATGTCTTCCGATTCACAAGTGAACTTGTATGGGCCCTTTGAGAGATCGTATTACTCATGTGCCCTTATACACATACCAACTTACAAGTGTATAGACCTTGGTTAGGTTATCAACCTATTGATCTGCTAACTGTGCACACTCAGACGTACAACAACACATCTGTCTCCGATCATAGGATGTGTGCATATATTGTGACACTATACAACATAGGACTTTTATTATCTCGATCTCATTAAGTCAACCCTTTCACCTATTTGATGTGACACCTCTGAATCTCTATTCCCATGCAGAGTACCTGCATCAAGAGGTTGGTCAGATATCAGCCTAATGAGAAAGGATTGCCATCTCCTACTCTAAGGTTGGAGATCAATTCTTAATAATCAATTGATGGTTCTTGCTGAGTCCTCAATCTAACTCCTTATATATTCATCCAAGCACCATACTCTGTGATTCAATTATGGAATCAACAGTTGTAGGATCATTAAGATGGCCATGGAACATAACCCTAATTGTATAGAGGGACCTTATAGTGCATTCATTCATTTAATCTCGGATAGGGAGTCAATAAGTCAATAACTTTTATTGATAAATCGTATATTACAATAACATTTATTGCAAGAATGGTTTACCTCATGCTCACATTGCGAACACGTTGACTAGACGCTGTCAAATGCCCAAAGAAATGTTGGACCAAGATACTTCTCGGGATGTTATGATATGACATTTCTTAATCAGATGGCTAAACCTCTCCGAGGTTTCATAGAAGGATTCTTCGATCACATGAGATTGTGATAGCTTTGAGGTCAGTACTATCATAGGTAAGCTGACTCCAAATCCACCCATGTTGTTGCAACCTTTCCAAGATGGTTTATCTAGTAAAGTGCTTTACCCTAAAGGCTGAACGTGAAGGAGTCATCTTAACAATGCCCAACGAGATGTTTGGGTAGTGAGTTGTATTGTAGATATGGCCTAACTGCTGTAGATGGATGTATAGATCCTCATTTCAATTACCGAGGAAGCAAGGGAGGGTCAAAACGAGTTGTGATTTATACTCAAAGTATCTTTGTACCAATGGGATTTGGATCTACTCATTGATGCAGTTGTCCCCTAGATTATAAGTATGCTTTATAGTGCGCTTGGATCGACCTCTCCTTGCATTGCCCTCGCCTCTACGAGTTCAATCTATTGAGTTATCGTCATCATCACCACAATGGTTATCACAACTTTCTCCTCGAGGTATCTCCCTCACTTTTGATATCCTCCTCAATACATTCAACATATATTAAAAGGCAACCTGAACCAGAGCTTGATCAGGTAATTGTTGTTAAATGGCATGGATGGAGGACAAGAGCTGACTGTTTACTTAATTCTAACTTTGGCCAATTCTCTCCTCCATGTTCGTCTCTGTGTTCAGTTGTTGTGGTCCCATTCCTATGTCTGTGGGAGCCATGTCTAATTTTAATTGTGAAGGAACATGCTCCATATCCCAGTCAATATCTGTAATGGGAAATATACCCCAATCAGTCTGCATGTAGGCACCATATGGCAAAAATAATTCATAATTAGTGCCTTTTCTGAATCTTATTAGGGATCTACATGAGTATGGAGTAAAATAAATATCCATCCAAAAGTGGTTGAACTTGAGAAGAGAGTTTTTCCCAATCTGTGTGTGGAAGAAGAAACAACGAGTCATGAGGGTGGTTCACGGACTCTGATCCATGTACTTTTGAATTACCTCGAATTATTGGACATGTCAATCTTGAGGATTCGATGTGAGTTTCGGTGGAGTCCTGACTAAGCCATCCTAGAGTTGACATCTCAAGAGAGAAGATAAGATCAATTTAGAGAAGGATATAATGATGAACAAGAAATAAATGGAGTGTAAAACAGTAGAAGGCTCACTGTGAAGAAGGGCCATGAGAAAGTGAGGAAAATGTATAAAAAAGAGAAAGTGCGTGGGACATTGATATTTGGACTTAATTCTATGCAAACAAACACTAAACAAAATTTCTTTCACCAACTCAACAAATGTGAAGCCGTTAAGGTTTGGCTATTTTCACCTTTTCTATTTTAGAGTTCGTGATTCTGGCATAATTATCAACAATCCTTAATGTCTAGCCCTATAAGAGAGCATGTACTACCAGTAAAGTATAAACGTACTTGTTCCACCTTGTCTATATTATGTGATATGCACATTTTGAGGTCCTCATCACAAGTCACAGGTGGCAACTCAGTCAAATAAAGGAGAGAGGAAGCCAATATGTAAAATCACTACTTCCCACACAAGTACGATACTCGGATACAAACTGATAATATAGACACACCCATGAGGGCATGGACTAAGCTCGGTACTTCAGACTAAGTTAGATTCTCACACAAGGCAGGAACACCATCGTCGACAAGGCCCTACTCGATCATGTCTGATAGAAGTCCCAGTACTTCACCGGTCTCAGGTAGTAGTTGAGGCAACCATAGATAAGTTTTTTGTCTCTATTACTTAAGTGTCGTGTCGCTCATTATAGGGTACTTGAGTACAATGTAAACTTTATAAACCCCAATTAATGATGTTCTTTATGATTTTATTTTAGGTCAAGATCCAATTAGCAATCCCCTTGCTTTAGATTTTTTATTTTTTTCGCTTTTTTGAGTTTATTCAATATCAAAACACCTAACAATTTTTTGGATTTTCCTTTTCCCTAAGTGCTCAAAATCAGAGGGTGAGACAACAAAGTAATGCAAGGCAACGCAAAGATGAAAATCTCACCTTTGTTCCTAAATGATGAATGTTCAGATAGAAGACTTACAATGCTTCCCAGACACTTCATGCATAATGCAAGGCAAAACTTTATAAAACTAATCTACATAAGCAGTAAGCAAGGAAATCATCCTAAGCAGAAATTGTTATTAGTGCGAAGAACTAAATGAGAAATATGAGAAGAAAAACCTAAGAGTCCAATCTTGGAGACTCCTCGGTGTCCACCACAGTGGGTCCTGCAAGCATTGTATGGAGACCTCTCACGACATGTGGTTTCAAGTCCAAGTATTCAACAATTAGTTTTTGTTGTAAGTCCAAATGTAGAAGCTACAGGTACATGAAAGATATTACGTGTTTGGTTGTAGATTATTGATCAAACAATAATAAAATGTTAAGGGATCATTCCACTAAACATATTAAAAAAGGCAAAAAAACACAAAATACATAAAAAAAATAAAATAAATGCAATAAAACGATGAGAAAATCCGATGAGCCCCTAAGAAAACAAACACTTGGAAATTTGGCTTGAGCGTTCAAGTCCGAGTCCACCTGTATTATTACAAATTAATAAAGGAAAAATAGAAGTCACTCAATCGCAAAAATTAAAAAGAAAGGTAACTATGCTAAAGTTACTCCTCTCTTTCTCTTGCTCTCTCCAATTAGCTCTAAATAGAAAGGGCTACTCTCCTCGTATCTTGGGTGCTTCAACTATCAAAGTGGTTGTCGTTACCTCAATGTCCCTTGTAAGAAAAATGGAAGAAAATGTATTGGAACAATTAAACATTTATCTCAAATAAATTAGGAAAAATAAAATAATATAAATAATAATGCTAAAATAAAACCCATAATATATCCTACGCATTGCTCCACAACAACGACAGGTGACGAGGATTCTGTGAGGGTCTAATATATACTCACAATGAGTGAAGATATAGTGTCTTTGAGGCAACCACTGACATAATCCAAGATCAACAACAATTAACTCAAAATAAGATAAATCAAAACAAAGAAAAATGTGGAGTCAAAAATTACTTTAACTCTACAAAATATATATAGGTCAAGTAGTGTAGATTATCGAACACAGAAAGAACATGAAATATATTACAAGAATTGGCAAAAGGAAAACAATTGTTTCTAGATTAAATAAAACATGTAAAGACATGGGTGATCCTTGCAGAAAGCCCACCACCTCACGTGTATGAGCACGTGAGGTGACGTTGCAGAGGATCCTAGTGCAAATAAAACTAATATAGGGAGTTTCTTGTAATATAACCCAAAGGTTTAAAGTGCTAAAAGTAAAATACAAAATGTAGGGGGGCTAACTAAGCAAAATACCCGTCCTTGCACATGAGGCGACGGTTGGATCCACCCCAATATTCTATGTGTCGTGTGCGAGACAACAGATATCCCTTCATCGATGAATGGCCGAGATTAAATCCCTATGCCGAATCGTGTGGCAGATGATGAATGGATCTGACAACTGTTGTACGTTTTGGATGTGGCTCTTGATTGGACAGTAGGGAATTCACTAAGAAGAATGGAGAAGAACTCCATGCTACCTAAGATTTAATTCGTTCTCTAAATCTCCTCTAGCCACCTAAGGAGTTCCCAGGTTATAAAAGATGTGACCAAGGTTCTTCGACATCAGCTGGATGGCTTAAATCACTCCGGGACCCATCATTAAGGTCCTGGAGGGTCGATAAAGGATTTGACTTGAGGTACTTGTTCTTCGACAGAACTCAACCCAGATGGGGTCATTAAGAGGTTATATTTGCATGATTATCTTGGGGACACAATGGTGATGGTTTTGGCTCAATTTGTGCGAAGATGTACAAAGAATGCATCAGGGAAATGCTCTCCAATGGACAAGGAAGAAGGGAGAGCTAATTTCCTAATATGGGAGAGATCGGGGTGGCTAGAGGTGTTTGGGGAGAAGGGAAATGATAGGGAACGAAATTGAGGTATTGGAAAGATGGGAGAACAACGAAGAGATTCTCCGGAGCACAGATCCGGCCAACTTTGATTTTTTTTTATAAAATAAAATGAAAAATTAATAGGACATAAAACCAAACTATACTATTTTAAGTGCTAGGAATAGAAAAATACAAAACATAGAGGCCAACATGACCTAGGATAGTTGAGAGTAAACCACGCAGTGGAGGAACTCTGACAAAGCCGAAGCTGCTCGATCTGCATCCTCTCCTTCTCGGTGGACCCTTGATGAATACATTACTGTCACCATGAACTTCAATAACATCTAGGTTTAGGGTTTTAAGAGGTGAAGAGTGATCAAAACATGAAGGAAGGCTGCGGTGGTGCTATAGTCATGTGTCTCTTTGATCGGGAAATGCGCTCAATCCAAAGGACCAACATTCCATGAATCGATATTGTGTGAATGTCCAAGGATTGGGGGCCAAAAATAAAGAAGAAATCAATACAAAAAAATGAAATATTTCGAAAGGAAAAAACGAGGAAGAAGGATGTATCATCAGTCTGACATGCCTAATCCCGAGGTTAGAGGAGATGATCGAGGGTCATTTGTGGATTGGCCTTGATCGAGACATGACATACGCAAAAAGACAAAAAAGAAGGCCTAATCAAATTAGAAATGTTACATGTGTTTTAAATCCTACATAAATAATCATCATAATGAATACTAGAGATATTAAAAGATTCCTAGTCTATAATATATAATGTTTAAAAATACTTAAGTCTTACTAATATAGAATGTTTTTGCAATATGAATTTACACCTTTTCTCTTATACGTGAAATATCAAAATAGAATATATTTTTATAATACTTATTGAGGAATAGATATTATACTATATACAATTGTCTACACTTTTTCTATTATACTATAAATATATAAATGTAATATATGCATCTTGTGATTCTTAATATGTGCGATACATTTTCTCAAAAAAGGAAAACCCACTTCCTGTTAGATTGTTGAAAGTACCAAAAAAATGAAAACCCTAAAAAACAATAGAAATAATTAAAAAAGAAATATAAAATGATTTTATTATTTTTTCTAAATGCGTGGAAGTTTTTTTTATTTTTAAAGTACTTTAATCTTACTTTTATTTATTTTTTCCGAGTTTATTGATAAATCTACGATTCTCATTCTTTTTTCTTTGGTTTAGCTTTATCTATTAGTATAAAAACCTATAATTATATGTAAATATAATAATTTAACATTGTATAGGTCCTTGTTAATATTGCAAAATTATCACTTATTTTCCCAAAAGTAAAAGAACGAAAAGAAAAGAAAAATAAGGATGTATATATAGTAAATACAGAGTGACCTAAACCACGAGAGAATGTCAAGTCTTGACCTGATCGACAAGAAGTAGAGAGAGATAAGTACATTATATATTGTATATAACATCTATTACTACAAATAAAAATCCACTTTACATTTTATAATGACTATATTTATTTTTAAACACATGCATATAGATCTAATAATAAAATAAAAATAAAAAATGAAAATCAGAAAACAATAACCGAAGATAAAATTAAATCCACAATCCATTGTACAAAAGCCACATTGGTACACAATTTATATATCACCCTTTTATTTAACAGCTTTGTTTTAATTTAAAAAATAAAATAAAAATAATTTTACATTCCTTAATCTATTTTATAAATAAAAAATATAAATAAAACATATCTTTATAAAAATAATAAAGTAAAAATACAAGTATATAATACAAAGGTTTATTATACTTGTATATAATACGTTATACTACATATACTATACATACGATGTCATAAAATAAATAAAAATCATAGAAAAATATTTTACAAAATGATAAACAATTTTCATTTTATTCACTTTTTATTTGAATAGAATTTACTATTTTATATTTAATATTCTTTTATTTTTTTAAATCCTGATTTATGATTGGTCCAAGGCAGATTCTTGACCTTGGTCAACTCAGCTTCAAGCGAACCCTGTTGGACATGCGAGCCCACGACGAGCAATTATGCAATAAATGTTATTACAAATATCATTCCCTGATCTGAAATGAAGAATATCTAATTTGCATAATAAGTCCCTTAGTACAATTAAGGTTATGTACCATGGCCATCTTAATAATCATACAAGTGTTGATTCAACTATTGAATCATTGAGGCTAGTGCTTTGATGAATATTTAAAGGGTTAGATTGAGGGCTCATCAATTACCGTCTAATGATTGTTAAGATGTGATCTCTAGCCTAAGTAGGAGATGAAAATCCTTTCTTAGTTAGGCTGATATCTGATAGAACTCTTGATGCAGGTCCTCTACATAGGAATAGAAATTCAGAGGTGTCAGATTAGTTAGGTCAAAGAGTTGGCTTAACGAGATCGAGATAACCAAAGTCCTATATCGTATGTTGTCATGATATAGGCATGCATCCTTTGACCGAAGACAGATGTGTTACTCTATGTTTGAGTCTGTACATTTGGCATACCAATAGGTTGATGACCTAATCAAGATCTATACACTGGCGCGCTGGTGTGCATGTAAGGGCATATGAGTAATACGTTCTCTCAAAGGTATCATACTGGTTCAATTAATGAACCAGAAGACATGAGCTCACTCGTGAGATATTGGGAGAATCAAGTTCTGTGCATGGTCGTCTCGCTTTGAAAGCTTGACTGAATTTGTAGGTTTGATAAATACTTTTTGAAAGTGTATGATCAAGACGTAGGTATGACATATGCTTTTAGAAAGTATATGATCGATACCAACTCCCAATAATCAAATATGAAACTTACTTATGAAACCCTGAAGTAGACAGTCTAAAATTCATCTAATACTTCGGTTTTATTCTGAGTCTTCAAGTATGTAGGATGTACGGGTATTGGGAATACCTGAGGGTGATGTGATCATAAATGATTGTATAACAATGACGCTTCCATTCCAAGCAAGTGATGAAACAGGTCTGCATTTTACTGACTCCTCTCAGTAGAGAAGTAATCTGATCTTGGTCTAAATGTTGGACATTGATCTGAATGTGGTTCAGATGCAATGAGAAGATTAGATTTATGGTCTTGATTTAATCAAGCATCTATGGGACTCCCGAGATCTGGGTTTGAGATGTGATCTCAATATCCAAGTCACTATACATGGAACAATACAATCGCCCTGTCCTCATCTCCAAGTATCTACAAAGAAAGTGCATTATCCTTGAAAGGGTTCAAGATAATTTCATTGTTGATATTACGTATATGAGCATTGAGAATATTGATAATTGAATGTGATTAAATTGGCATGAATAATATGAATTTGATTAATATTATAAAGAGAGTTATCTTAGATAATTCAATGTGATTTAATTACCAAAGATGTGAATAATTTGAATGTGATTCATATTATTTGGGCACATGAGAATAAGAGATCTAGGCTGATTAAATGTGATTTAATTATCATGTATATGAATAATGTGGATATAAATATCCAAATTAATCAGATATATTATAAATGTGATTTATAATATATAAGAGAGAGCTATTTGTAATTAACATTTTTTAATTAAATTTTGATGAGAATTGGATTCATATTAGACATTAAATTGAAAATGTAATTAACATTTTATTTTGGGTTGTGAATGTGATTCACAAATTTCCAATGGCAAGATTGCAATATTCACAAAATAATTATGAATTATTTTTGTAGAATAATTTACAACAAGTGTTGTTGTAAATCTTGGATATTTCCATGGAATGATGTAATCTCATGAGATATCATGAGATTACATGAGATTGCCACCAAATCCCATATTATGGAAGGAGGCAATCTTCATTCCATAATCTCCATGCTTGATTGATTCAATTTGGGATTAAATCATTAGATTTATAAAATATATATATTTAACATAAAATTAAATTAATTGTTCTTTGTTTTTTACCAACAAAATCTTGGCCATTAAAAGAAACACAAATCAATGTAAGCCATTGGATTTGTGTTGTCCATGGATTGAGATCCATGGATCCCAAAATATTATAAAAGGAGAGGCATCCCTTGCTCTTCTTGGTTACAACAACACAATGAGAACATAAGTCTCTCTCTCTTTCTCTCTACATGCCCATCCTCTCTCTCTCTCATGTGGCTGTCGATCATGGATGCCCTAGAGAGATTCTCCAGCTCCGCATCATTGTCGTTATGTTGCTCGATCGTTTGCTCGTGGATCTTCGTCTACTTCAGCGTGCATTTCTTGTGAAGGAGACATCGAATCTCATTTGTCATGATCAAGAAATTCGTGTCTTGGATTATCAACATGGATTGCGTGAAGCACATGTCTCATCCACGCGCTCGCAAGCGTCTCCTCCTTGGATCGGACTTGAGACAGGAGGTCTCTTCGTTTAGAAACTTGATCCCAACCATGCTTCGAGAGGTAATCCTATTACTTGTTTGTGGTTTAGATGAAATGATCCGAGAAGCGTTCTTGGATCATGTCGTTTTGTCACATGAAAATTTTTTAATTTCCGCTGCATCTAGCAACTCGTACGACTAGTCGCTCCCGATCGCATACGATGCCATCCTCACACTTCCATGAAGTGCTTAAGGATGTCACTGTATCCTTCAAGTGGCATTAGAGCCTTAGTTAGAAGTTTTTGGATGCGATCCATAAACCTAGGAGAACTTGGGTTCATTAAGGTTTGCGAAAGCTTTCTCCCTTTTCATTTTCGAAACTCTGTTCAGTGATAATTTTCGGACCTGTTTAAATTGTTTAAACACTAAAAAATAATTGAATTTTATTCCTAATTAAATAAGGAAACCATAGGATCTGAGTTTGCTTTATTTCGAAATCGTATGCTCAAGTTGTGATCATTTTAGTGAAATGTATCCACAGTTTCAGGAACTGCGAATCTCAACGTAATTAAAGAGTTAATTGCGGATTTGAAAGGCCTTGAAATGCTTGAAAATAAATTAAGTTATGTTTTTAATCAAATGAGCAAACTTTGGGAACTTATTTTGCTTAAATTCAATTTAAATTGATTGATATATGATATTTTCAGTAAGTGAGGGTCACTGCTAGAATTACTTTCCTAATCAAAAACCTAGTGATTGTCATTTAAGAAATTAGTGAAATTAAATGGTTTAATTTACTAGAATAAATGGATAAATATATGTGAAATATTTTAGTATAATTATTTCTTTAAATGACATTTCCTTAACCAATTATTGATTAGATGTGATCTATATCACTAAACTGGTTACAAGATCTACATTCCAACAAACATGCTACTTGAATAGGATTTGGGATTTGTTAGCAAATCTCATTATAATGCTAATCAGAATGGTTTTGATTATTATTATATTGTACAGTTTCGATTGAAAAGCTGATGATCATCTCAAGTACAAAGTGATCTATTTTGCATTGTCCTTTCTTGAGGCGTATATGGTGTCTAGTCAGGGAGTGTTGGGATAAGAGGTTGCACCGTGTGCAGTCTGTCCCACTCCCGTCGGTACTAGTCAAGTCAACGGGTAGGGTTTCTTTAATGCTTAATAAATCATGACGTATTTCTAATTATTAAAATTTGAAATAATACGTTTTTTGGATAATACCATAATTCAAGTAACAAATTAAGAATGTTTGTTGGATATTAATTGGGTCATTAATTTGATATGATTAGATTAATTCGAATACAATTAAAATTAAGATACTCCATTATGATTAGAGTTGGTATTTCCCTTTGAAGAATTAATTATGTCAATATGATTCATAATAATTGATTAGAATTTGAACGTGATATGGAGGATCACATAAGTGACATCCATGGTGTCCAGTCAAGGCGAAGCGTTCCGTCGCCAGATATTGTATGTAGAAGACGCATGTCCGAGGTGACAGCTCCTGCATACAATCCATTTGGATCGGGCTCTTCGCTTCTGGAAAGAGTAAGGACATATGCATAGTGACCCCTATATCAGGTCCTCATATTATTGGGGCGAGATTGGATTGCGCATAGCGAGTTGTATTCCTGTTAATGGTTGGTTCAATTAATGACGGGTCAACATCACCTCAGGGGTGATGGGCTCGGGTATTAAAGACCGAATTGGAAAATGCAAGTTGGACTTGCAAGGCGGAATGTGTTCCTGCTTCTTTTTATCGGAGTCACATGTTCTCATATTATTAGGATGTTACAAAGATAAGGAAGGGGATCCCTGATCTTGCTGAGATATAATGGTAAGTATATCTCTTGCATTGAAAGTTTAACTAAGGGAATGAACTTTCAGTGTTGACAAGGCAAGACACCCTTGATATAAAAACTCCTGAATCAAAGTAAAATGTGTATATATATTATATATATACTTATGAAAATTTCTTATTTTAGATAATCCTTCATTAAACCCACTCAATACTATACTCAATAATAACTAGTAAATATCATGGATTGGACTCATGATCCAGATATTGTACATGTAGTGGGATACATAATGTATGTGGTTGCAATGTGCAAGGTTCCTCATAATAATGGAGAATGATAATTAAAAAGATAATAGGACTACAACCCTAGGGTTTGTATGCTTCTATAGTCTTAATATCATCGAATATACTTTGGGAGTGACATGTTAATGATGATCGCAATTGTCAAAATAATACTTATAAAACCCCAAGAAGATGTTCTGGCATACATATGTGCTCTTGATATTTTAATCATGATTGACATCGTTCATTGCATGAGGTAGAATAGTAGTGCTATAAGAGATAATGTGTTCAAAATGTTTGAATACCTACCTGAACCAATGTTTAAAAAGTTGAGATATATGTAGATATGATGAGTGTCATCATTCTACTATCTATACTCTAGTCATTCATGAAGCTTCATGATATTCATATTGTATGAATAGGATGGAGCATGTATAAATTTTGAAAAACACTTACATTGAATTCTTTTGAGTTCAACACAAGAGATCCTTTATCTTAAGCAATGGTTGTTTGTAGATAAAGGGAGCGAAGTGGAAGCATGGGATAGACCCAAGATGAGAAGGATAGTCAAAGAGTTGATCAAACTTCAATGACTTCCATATGACATCCAAATAGTTGGATAAATGCCAATATTGTAATAAGTTGATGTGTTGATAGTATGACTACCTAGAATCCTTAGAGAAGGACTCGGAAAGTGCATCAGAATAATCTACATATAATCATTCAAATTTACTTTCTTATTTGATAAGATAAAGTCTAACAAATATATCACAATCTTCTAAAGACACTTGCAATTGGTTGCATATATATTAGATGATTAGAAATTTGGTCTTAAGGTTTAATAGTCATGTACATGGATATTGATGCAATTGTTGCAACAATCTCTATTAGATATATGGACTTCATATTTTCAGTGGGAGAGCCATTAGTCTTAGAGAATGTCCCTATGACCTAGATATAAGAATACACTCATAGTTTATTTTTAAATGTTAGAAATAAACATGAATTCCGAGATAAAACGATCATAAAGAGTTATGATGGGTATATTTCAGATAGTAATCTAACATCTAGTATACTCCACTAAAATAGAAAATTAATGAATGGTTCATTATGATTTCTATTACTGAAAGTTGAACCTTATAAAATCAATAAAAGGATGAAGATCATTTGACAATGATCTAGCATCAAGCCGTGGACATATTGATGTTGATGAGATGAATAGACTAGTAAGAGATGACTCTTTAGATTGTCTATAAGTTCAAATCTTACATACTTCTGAAAATAGTATTCAAAAGTAAAAATGTCGAATAAACCCTTCCTTGAGAATGGTGTAAGATGTCATGGTATTCAGGATCTCATACATATTGATCTATGTGGAACATCTGTATCAAAATAATCATTGTGGATATGTGATATCTATTGATGATTATGTATGATATGAGATTTCTTATGTTCCACAAGAAACCTTTGAAATGTTCAAGGATTTCAAAATTTTAGCTTAGAACCAAAGTTTGAAGGAAGATTTAATGAATTTGATCTAACAAAGGTAGCAAGTACCTATTAGATGAATTCATGGAATACCTTATGGAGAAAGGAATATCATTCCTATCTCATTCCCCCTAATAAACCTAAATGTAATGGAGTTGTAGGGAGATACAATTGGATCATGTGTGACATGATTTAATCAATGATGAATTTTAGCATATTTACCTCTTAGTTTCCAGGTATATATGTAGTAGAGACTACATTATATATCCTTAATTAGGTCCCATGCAAATAAGATGGAATCTAGCAGTAGAGAGTGCTACTTCATTAGGAAAATAAAGGATGGTATAGGATACCTACTTTATGACCTTGAGATTCTTAAAAGATCTCATCTCTATGAATATCATTCTTAAAGGATGACTCTCTTGAGAATCAAGATAAAAATGAAGTAGTGGAACTCATTTGATCTTGAGATGATAGTGAGGCTCTTGAAATCGGAAACTAAAAGAACAATTGAAGATGAAAAACTAATACCTCTTCAGATGAGTTTGAGGATGTATTCCGTGTGTAAGTTAAGTCTGACATTGATCGGATTTCATGTGACGAAACTCCTTAGGATCATGACATGGAAAGATGGATTTTAGCAATAAAGGTCTAAAGTAGACATCATATACAAGTGTTGTATATGGACCCTCGAGGATCCATCTATAAGGGTAAGACGCGTTAAGGTGTAACTGGATCATCAAGAGAAAGAGGGAATCTAATGACAAAGTAGAGACATTCAAAGCATGGTTCGTAGCCATGTGCTACACACTGGAAGGGAAGACATTGCTTGCAATGAGACTTGCTCTTCAGTAACCATGCTTAAACCCACCAAATTATTGCTAACTGTAGCTACATAACTTGGCTTTGACATCTTCAAGATGGAAGTCAAGATTGCATTCCTCAATAAATACCTCCATGAGGATATTCACATGAAGTAGCTTCAAGGCTTCATGGTTTAGGAAAGCAAGATGTCCAAGCTAAAGAAATCCATCTATGGACTCAAATAAGCATCTTGTAGATGGAACATAAGATTTGATGAAATTATAAATATTATGATTTCAGATAGAATCTTGATGAACTATGTGAAGCTTAGTGGGAGCGTCATTGTGTTCATCATGCTAAATGTAGATAATATCCTAATCATTAGGAATGATATAAGTATAATAATAAGTGTTTTATAATCTGGTTGTTCAATAACTTGAGATATGATCTCAAGAATAACAATCGAATCTTAGTTCTGAAAGGTGTTCAGAAGCATATAGAAGAGGGTATTGGGACTGTCACATTAATTGCACACCTTGGACATATTCCATTTTCTGGAAAATTCCAAGAAAGGCTTCCTTCCCTTAAGATATGGTAATGACCTACCAAACGGGATAACACCTCAAAGAATTGAGGAAGTGAATGCTAGAACTACTTGCCCTTATGCATCAGTTATGAGAAGCCGGTGTATGCTAGATGTGTACGAATGCCAGATGTCTACCATACAGTGGTAGTAGTAAACTGTTACTAATCCAACTATAGAAATAAAACACTTGATTGCAGTAATAACTTTATCTACGATGATGACTATACTTTCGAGATAGTGATCTCTGAGTCTTATCTTCAAGAAATTAAGACTATATAGTGATCTAAAAGGTCTTAACTTTGGAAACCTTTGGAGATCGAGATCTGCAGGAATAAGGGTATTCTGATAAGGATTATGGAAATACGGGTTTTAATTATTATTGAGTTATAGTGTCAAAGACACTATAACTAACAAGATTGAATATTTGTTGCATAAGATGAAACATTCGCATTAGATGCGACCACTGTTACAAGGGATATGCAAGTGTCGTAAAAGGACTTAGCATAGTCTCGCAGAAACAGAATGATTAATGAGCTTACCTAGTTATTTTCTAAATAGCCTATGATTGTCACATGAGTGTGGGTTTAAATGATTAGGCTAGTGGGAGATTGTTGGACATGCGATCCCACAGCGAGCCATTATGCAATAAATGTTGTTGCAAATATCATTCCCCAATCTGAAATGAAGAATATCTAATTTGCAAAATAGGTCCCTTAGTACAATTAGGGTTATGTACCATGGCCATCTTTATAATCATACAATTGTTTATTCAACTATTGAATCATAGAGGTTGGTGCATGGATGAATATCTAAATGGTTATGAGGACTCATCAAGCATCGTCAAATGATTGTTAAGAGATGATCTCCAGCTTGAGTAGGAGATGGCAATCCTTTCTCAGTTAGGCTAATATCTGACCGACCTCTTGATGCAGGCCCTCTGCATAGGAATAGAGATTCGGAGGTGTCATATTAGTTAGGTCAAAGAGTTGACTTAACGAGATCGAGATAACTAAAGTCCTATATTGTATGTTGTCACTATACAGGCACGCATCCTCTGACCAGATACAAATGTGTTACTATATGTCTGAGTATGTACATTTGGCAGACCAATAGGTTGATTGTCTAATCAAGGTCTATACACCGTCGCGTTGGTGTGCATGTAAGGGCATACGATCTCTCAAAGGGATCATATTGGTTCAAATACTGAACAAGAAGACATGAGCTCACTCACGAGATATTGGGAAGAATCAAATTCCATGCACGGTCGTCTCGCTTTCGAAGCTTGACTGAATTTGTAAGTTTAATATATACTTTTGGAAAGTATATGATCAAGACCTAGGTGTGATATATGCTTTTGGAAAGTATATGATCGATACAATTCACAATGATCAAATGAGAAACTTACTGATAAAATCCTAAAGTAGATAGTCTAAAATTTATCTGATACTTCGGGTTTATTCTGAGTCTTCTAGTATGCAGGATGTACAGGTATTGGGAATACCTGAGGGTGATGTGATCATAAATGATTGTATAACCATGACGCTTCCATTCCTAGGGAGTGATGAAATGGGTCTGGATTTTAGTGTCTCCTCTCATTACTGAAGTAATTTGGTGTTGGTCCAAATGTTGAACATTAATCTGAATGTGATTCAGATGCAATGAGAAAATTAGATTTATGTTCTTGATTTAACCAAGCATCATTGGGAGGCCCGAGCTCTAGATTTGAGATGTGATCTCAATATCCAAGTCACTAAACGTGGAACAATATAATCTCCCTATCCTTATCTCCAAGTATATGCGGAGAAAGCGCATTATCCTTGAAAGGGTTTCGGACAATTTCATTGTTTATATCATGCATCCGAGCATTGAGAAAATTGTTAATTGAATGTGATTTAATGATCTGAATAATATGAATTTCATTCATATTATAAAGAGAGTTATCTTAGATAATTCAATGTGATTTAATTACCAAAGATGTGAATAATGTGAATGTGATTCATATTATTTGGGCACATGAGAATAAGAGATCCAAGATGATTATTTGTGATTTAATTATCATGGATATGAATAATGTGGATAGAAATATCAATATTAACAAGATATATTATAAATGTGATTTATAATATATAAGAGAGAGCTATTTGTAATTTACATATGTTAATTAAATGATGATGTGAATTGGATTCACGTTGGACATTAAATTGAAAATGCAATTTACATTTTATTTTGGGTTGTGAATGTGATTTACAAATTTCCAATTACAAGATTGCAATATTGACAAAGTAATTATGAATTACTTTTTTTAGAATAATTTACAACAAGTGTTGTTGTAAATCTCGAGGAATTCCATGGAATAATATAATCTCATGAGATTACATGAGATTGCCACCAAATCCCATATTATGGAAGGAGGCAATCTTCTTTCCATAATCTCCATGCTTGATTGATTTAATTTTGGATTAAATCATATTGATTTATCAATATATATTTAATCTAAAATAAATTATTTATTGTTGGTTTTTTACCAAAAAAATCTTTTCCATTAAAAGAAAACACAAATCAATATAAGTCATTGGATTTGTGTTGTCCATGGATTGAGATCCATGGATCCCAAAAAATTATAAAAGGAGAGGCACACCTTGCTCTTCTTGGTTACAACAATAGAATAAGAACACAAGTCTCTCTCTCTCTCTCTCTTTCTCTCTATATGCCCACTCTCTCTCTCTCTCATGTGGCTGTCCACCATGGATGCCCTAGAGAAATCTGCCATCGCCGTAGAATCGCCATTATGTTGCTCGATGGTTTGCTCGTGGATCTCCATCTACTTCAGTGTGCCTTGCTCGTGAAGAATACGTCGTATTTCGTTTGTTGAGATCTCCGTGGCTTGGAGTATAAACATGGATTATGAGAAGCACACGTCTCATCTACACGCTCGCAAGCGTCTCCTCCGTCGACCGGACTTGAGACCGGAGGTCTCTTCGTTTAGAGACTCGATCACAACCACTCTTCAGGAGGTAATCCTATTACTTGTTTGTGGTTTAGATAAAACAAACCAAGAAGCGTTATTCAATCATGTGGTTTCATGACATGAAAAAAGTTTAATTTTCGCTGCATCGAGCAACTCGTGAGACTAGTCGCTCCCGATCGCATATGATGTGATCCTCACACTTCCATGATGAGCTTAAGGATCTCACCATATCCTTCAAACCTGACCCTATCCGCCTTCATCAGACCCATTTTCTCTTTCTTTCCCTGATCGGGTCAAACCTCATCTTGTCTTGCTTCGTGCGTTGGATTACACTCCTATGATCCGTGATCCTTGCAGATCCCTAGGAGTAGCCACATCACGCTACAGTTTAGATGAATCTTCCAATCTTTCTGGACCCTTGTCTCACCCGATAAGTATTCTCTCCCGCCTCCTGAGCTTGGCGGCTTGTGCCTCGTGCTGATATTGCCCCTTAGACACCTCTAAGATTGTGAAAGCTCCTCGAAGGTCTCCTTTGGAGCTCCCATGAGTGCTTGGTTGCACATGCTCAACTCATGGCTTGAGATCTCCATCGTGACAAGCCTCCCAACCTTCCACAGCTTGGTTGAGGCCATAACCCCACCGACAACCTCTCCTGAAGTTTGTAAGCATGTTAGCAATTGCATGTATCCCCTTTCATTGCTTCCATTTCCCATATCACTTTGATCTAGCCAATGAACTCTGTCATAGTTCACAAGATCCGACCTTTTAGTTGGATCCCCATTACTCATATATTTCCATTCCGATCGAGACGTCGTCTCATAGCCTACCTTCCCTGTCACCTGTCCCCCCTTAGACTCACTCGTTAGAGTGAGATTAAGTTCTAATCTACTTCTTCCTTGTACCTTGAATATCAAGCTCCATCCCCTTCTCGCTTACCTTGTTTTCCATGAAATAATAGGACCGGAGCAAAGCCCCCGAGTCCTACTTAACTTTCCATGTGTTGGTATGCACGAGGGGACCCAGTGGTGCTCCAACTACTCTAGCAGAGCAGCTCTAGGAGGAGAATCACCGCCTTGACCATCCGAGCCGTCCATTCGATGTGGAGCACTTCCTCGACGATGCTGGTCCCTTCAGCATCTACATCAAAACAACATGTCTCCCTCCATGCTCAATTTGATAATTTTTGGGTGTTGATTTGTGTGCCTTTTCTATTATCAAAAAATCATAAAACCCTAAAAAGTGTCCTTTTTGTCTTTGGAAAATCATAAAAATTCGGAAAAGCCTTGAAAAATTCCATAATAAATAGTGTAGATGTCTTTTATTATCTTTTACCTTCAATCTTAATTTTGTTGAAAAATGTTTTATAAAAACCATAAAAATTGCAAAACACTCAAAAAACTTATAGAAATAATATAAATAGTAGAAAAATCCAAAAATATTGATTTCAGTCTCTATTTATACGCATTTGCTTATTTTTACATAAAAATATGATCTAGGAGTTTTGGGTTTATTAATTTTAATTTGCAAATTCCTCCTGGCTATGCACTATTTGCTTTTTTGTCACCGTTTGATTTTTAGAAAATCACAAAAATATTTGAAAAATATATCAAAATTACCAAAAATAATATAGAACATATAAAACCCAAAAACATTTTATTACAATTTCTGACTGTTTTTATTCCCTTAAAAAATACAAAAATAGGGTGTGAATTTTTTTATCATTTGTGTTAACTCCTCTCTTATTGAAAATAAATTTTTTGAAAAATTAAAAACCACTAAAAAACTTGTGATTCTTGAAATCACACTACTTAGCTCTTAATTGTGTTCCTTGTGTTCGACCCGAGTCGCTATACTAGGTAAATAAAAGTAGCGAAACCACTTACATTTGACTAATTCATCTCTTAGTGGTTTAATTTTCTTAATGATTGATTTGATTGATAAAGGACAATGCACTCGATTTATTTATTCCACCTTAGTCGATCAAAGAATCATGTCATCAGGATGGCGCCATTACCGGGGCACATGGCTACGTAGTTTAATTTCAATTTCTGCCTACTTTTGTCTCTATTTATTATAATTATTTTCTGACATTATTTTTCTTCGCTTTTTTTCAAGGGAGTACCGGAGCACGACTCGGTCTACTTTGAAGGGACCAACACAAGAGTAGGAGCAGAAGGACATGAGTTGTTATTTTACATAGTGTTCATTTAAGAAAAAATATTGTAACAACCTAGAAAATTGGACACTCTTAGGAAACTTGTAAGACACTCTTATTATTCGAGGTCTATTTTGTCGGGTTTCGATGCACTCGGGGGACCTTAACGAGTTTTTCGGAGATTTTTTGACTTTTATTTTCTATTTGATTCCTGAGGATTTGTCCCTAAGATTTAGGTCTTTTATTGATTGAACTCGGTAATTAGCTAAGGTCCAAACACCCTAATAAATTATCTTTTCCCATATAATGTATTTGTACTTAGTAAAATAAAGAAAAACATAATTTAATTAGTTAAGAAAACAAGCATCGTGAAAAGTTGCATACAACGCTAGCAGGACCCGTTGTGGCGAGCACTAAGCGACTTCAAAGACCGAACTCAGTTCTCTTCTTTAATTAGTTAACTACCAACTCTTCCTGCTAATAGAAGTTTCTCATCTTAGGATGATTTCCTCGTGCATCATATAGACTATTTCTATTTCTGTCTTAAAATGTATGTGTGGATCACCCTACATGTAGAGTGTTGGAGCAAGGCATGCATTTCAATCTCTACATGCATCATTATGTTTATTCGCGCATCAACTTTTCCATCTTCATCCTCCAATTTTGTTGGACTTAAATAAAAAGGAAATCAGAAAATTCATTAGACATTGCATTATTTAGAAAAAGTCATAAAAGGAGACAACCAAGTAAAATCTTGGACTACTAAAGAAAACATGATCTAAAATCTCACTTCACTAAAAATTATAGTTTTGGGGAGAGTATCCCCTCCTTGTAATGGGCATGAGTGCTGGAAAGCAGTGCTACCAAAGAAAACCTAAGAGACCTTCGTTACATCATCGTTATGTGGTGATCTACGAAGATTACATGTGGGATGCAAGAAGGATCAGAAATTGAACCCCCGCTTCTTCTATGTAATGCACTATGTTGATCGTGAAGTATCGGTTGTTTATCTTATCAAATTTTATTTAGGTGATAATCCGGTCTTTTAGAGCAGGTTGGTGAACTATTAGGTGCCCGATTCTCCCTAGAGATTGGCCCAAGTCTCTGCGACTAGTTGCGTCTATTTCCAGTAAGTATGGGTGTAAGTACGGACCATTTCTGGAAACCCATTTTTCTTGAGTATCGTGCTTTCACAGTGTCCTAAACCACCCACTCTGCTAAGGAAGTTCATTTCATTTACCGGCTACCCGCAAGTCCTCACTAGAGAATAGCTAATGATTTTTAGAATCTATACTCTAAAGAAAGTTTAGGTGTGGCTCTATCCTGATGTCTGGGTCTCTCAACTCTCTGTAGAACATTTAGGGTGGATTGGGAGAGCTCAAACATGCTCCCGAAACCGAAAATCGCCTCCTTCATGTTCCCCCTCGACCACCCTTCTTCCACACCTAAGGTACAAATTGAAAGGTCAACATAGATCTTTGTTAACTTGATAGCATATGTGATTGGGATTTTTGACTTTCTGGAGACCGGTGAGATGGCTAGCAGCATGAACATAATGGTGAGTAGTCAGAGACATCCTCAATTGTATTAGATCAAGCCACCATCAACAACACCTTGTTAGCATCCATGGAGACCATGCAATGACAGATTCATGACAAGGGGGTGTTCATGGTAGAAGTGAGGCGAGAGCTTATGCAGATGTAAGCTGGGTAATAGGATCCTGAAGGACCAGCCGGTGGGGAGATACCGAAAGCAGACGCCAGGATGAGACGCAAGATCCGTCCATGCCAACATGCACCATGTGGCAGTTGCACAACCCTGATGAAACCCTCACCCATAGATGGATTCAGTAACTAGCCATCCTGGACGACTTCAAGCTTTCCCCGAAACCATTCAGCTATTGCCCAAGTTCCATAGGCTAGCCACCATGGAGCCTCATCTCCATCTACAAGTGTTATAGCTGATTACTACACTGTCCACGACAGATTTATATAAGGACACTATCAAGTTGATTTCCTTTCTGTTCTCTTTGGTTGACAAAACATCGTACTCGCTGAAGCTCCAAGGGAAGATTGTTCCCACTTGGGAGCAGCTCCGGACCGAGTACTTAAATAGGTATTATACACTCGGCTGGACCAATGCATCTAGATCCATGATTAGCAATTTCACTATGATTCTAAATGAACAGTTCCATGAAGCATGGGATCGTTTTAGAGTGCTCATTGACAGGTGTCCTCGCCATGAGATCAGCAAGTCGAGCCTCCTCCTGAGTGTCTTTTTTAGGCTGACACCTGAGATGGAGGGGCTAGTGAATGCCTGATGTGGAGGGTCCCACTTCACCAATGATGTAGATCAGGTCTGGGCCATCTATAAGGAGTTGGCATAGAACTACACAATGATGTCCCAGACCCGTGTCTACACTCAGGGGAAGCCTCTTCCACATGCAGTTTCTTACTAGCGGACTACACACATCGATGCTGGTCCTTCTAAATCTTCATCGGCACCCACACTAGCATAGTTTTTAGCTATCGATATCGACAACATCAGCCAGAAGTTAGACCGGATTGAGAACATTTATAAGAAGCATTGTCAGGCCCTTCATAAGCTCAACAAGATTGATGATTTGGCCCAAACATTAAGTGACATGAAAACCCAGATCATGTATCTCAAGAAGGCACAGAAGGATTCTCAGCCCCATTCGAGGTCATGCACTGATCGAGGGAGCAACACTTCATAGTCTTCTGCCTCATACCATTAGGTTCACCAAATTCAGGCTGAATCCATCCAACATCTCTAGTAGTACTGACCACAACCATCCTCTTCAGATACTCAGATAGTGGTATATCATTCAGATCATCCCATAGTAGCCCTTCCCCTCCACTCCACAAGCAACAGGGAGCCATTGATCGAAGTCAACGGGATGTAGTACTCTCTGTACCAACCACAAATCAGGATTTGTCATGACCACCTCAGTTTTCAATGGTCTACAGGAGGAACTTCATCCCAACAGCAACGTTCGACATAGGTAGGACAGGGTAGCCAACCCCTGCAGCCCCAGTCCTCCCACTACCAACAACAGTGTGGTCTTCGTCCCTAGTATTAAGCACAATAGTGGAGGATGCAACAAACTTATCATAGTACTCCCAGCCTCCTCCTCTCTACCAACAGAGCCAGGCTCATTTCCATTAAGGAAACCGTTTGGTTCTCATCCACACCAGTATGAGAACCCTGCCCTTGAAGACCTCACGCACATGTTGTCCGACCAGCAGTCTACCTTCTAGTGAGGGATGGATGAGTTCATGAAGGAAATGAGGGAGATAATCAAGGGCAAGGCCGCCATACCTGCTCAGAATGAACCTAACTAGAACAATCTGAAGAGAAAGTCTGACCAGGTACAATTCATAGAGACCACCTCTCTAATGATATGATGTATGACACTTATTATATATTTGATGTTGATCTTGTAACACTTAAGTGCGGTAGGAAGTTAGTGTGCGGTGACTCGTCTAGGAGACATACCACTACGAATGATAGAGTGCCAGACAATGGCAGGAGTGATGCTGATGTGGCTCACCAGCATGATGATGTTGGTGGTGCTGAAGCCACCAAGGATTTTGATCCACATGATGGTGTTGAGGCTGTTGATTCTCTTGTTGTACCCGGTGGAACTGAAGACACGTGTATTCCAGTTATTAGGCGTGAGCGTGGTACTGATGCCATGAATTCGGATGTTGTCAGTGGTATTGATGCCATCAAGATTCCTTTTATTGTGTTGACTCATCCATTACCTAAGGATATTTTTAGAAAAATAACAAAATTAGAAAAACTCCAAAAATAAAAAATATGAATAAAGGAAAGGTTTCTATATCTCTTGATAATCCATTTGTTGTGATCGATGATTTATGCTTGGATTCTAGCCTTATGAATTCCCAGGAACCTGCTCCTGACCTTATCTCTTTAAAGAGAGTCCTTTTATCCTCTTCCCTCAGGCACTCTGATTAGGAAAGGGGTTAAAAGTAGAAAATCTTAAAAAGATGCACAACTTAGAGTTCATTGAGCAAATGATAGAAAGATTCCAGATCCAGCTGATTCTTCAGGAGGCATTTAAGAACATTCCTCTATTCTAGAAGAATAAAGAGAGAAGACCACCATTAATAGAAAGAAGAGGAATCACAATGCAGAAATCCATGTGCTCACTCGTCCCCCCTGCTTCGCCATCCAGAATCGATTACCAGCCAAGATACCCGATGTAGGAGCTCCCTATATCAGATGCCATATTCATGAGCAGCAGTTCGATCACATTCTATTAGACAATGATTCCTCAGTTAACCTCCTCCCACTATCTTGAGTTTGGCCCTCTTAAACAGAGCAGAACAGTCCTTCAGTTTGTAGACTGATCTGTTAAGAGGCTAAAGGGGACGTTAAAGGATGTTGTCGTCATGATTCAAGACATGAAATTCCATGTGGGCATCTTTTTGTTGGACATGGAGATCCCTCAATCTGTGACTGATACTCCCATCATTCTAAGATGACCATTCTTGGTCAAGCCCATGGCAGTCTTCCATCATGATAGTGGAAAGGTATACTTTCACGTCGAGGGTGAAAGTGTACAAAGAGATATGTTGAGGAGACTAGAGCAGAGTCTCAACTTGATCAAAGTAGACTACCAACTCAAAGTATATGACGGATGCAGAGCTAGACGTCCACCAGGAGTGCGATTTTATGATTACATATGATGAAGTAATATGGACAAATCCAGCAACACTAGCTCTTGTTACACCTTCAAACACTACAAAGTTATAGATGACAACAGATGAGAGTTCGGAGAGCGCACTCATGGCACAGGACTGATGAATCTCCATTTCATCACCTTTATTCTATCATTTTGGCCTTAAAAACCCCAGCAAATGCATGTAAATAGCATTAATTTGTTCATATTAGCATCTATTATTTATTGTATTAATTATACATAAAATAAGGTTTTTAATGCCAAAATTATAGAATAAAGAGAAGAAAAGAAAAAGGAATAAAATATTGCAAATATTTTATGACCCTAACCCCGAGACCAAGGCCAGAATGGAATTGGTCGACAAGGAATAAAGTAGGGGGAGATAAGGGCCAATTATACAATAAATACCTCATTTATTTATTCATTTATTTATGCATTTTTGACACCTATTTTGTACATAATTATTTATTCATCAAATCAAGAAACTTTGTACATAAAAGTTGCAGATAATAATGTAAATAAAAATACAAAATTGAGTTTGTGTAAAAATAATACTCACTGTACATTTTATACACAAAATAAAAAGCAAAAATCTCAACTTCACAGACCCATATCTTGCAAATAAAAACTCCAAGTCACCCAAACTCACCTTTAATTGTATATAGCATTCCATGAACTATTTTATAAAATTAGTTTCATAATTTTTGGAATCCATCTGTGAAAGATTAGGTTTTTGACCCTCCTTGTATACAATACCTGATTAAAATATTCATTTTATTCAATATTCATTATTTTTACAAATTCATATTTTTAGAATTTTGTAGATAATGTATATAATTCAGATACATATTGACATTAGAATAAAACCAAAAATAATTTGGAAAGTAAAATAAAACTATGTAATATATATAGGCAAGATACCTATATGGAGTATATACACAAATAAAAGGGGAAAAACATTCTTTAATTATTCAAATCTCTTATATTTTTGTAATAAAGTATATAGTATATGTGTCCTATTAAAAATACAAATCCTTAATAAAAACACAAAAAAATTAATTAAATAAATACAATGTGTATAATATATAGGTAAAGTACCTATATATATACTTACAAATACATAGACCTATTTATTTAAAAATACAAATAAACTTATAAAAATCAAACAAAAATACCTTTATACTCACAAAAATAAGTTATAAATTTATAAAATAAGCCAATAAAATAATAAAAGAAAATAAATAAACTAAAAATAAAATATCCAAAAATACATGTAAATACATACATATACATATTACTAAAATAAAACTACAATAAAACACCTCGAAAAATTCAATAAAAATCAGGAATAAATACTACACGAAATAATACACATTTTTTATTTTATAAGCAAAAATTAATAAAATCATTTCGGATGTCAAATAAATCAATCTTCCTTCAGTCTTGCTATTTTGTCTCGTAGCGGCTTACGTGGCCCAATAAGACGCCGGCCAACGTTGACCCCCTGGTCAACTGTCCCATCCCACGCCTGGCAGCTCTGAACAGTCCACTCCTCCGATTTCCTCCCTTTTTCCCGGGCACACCATCCATCAATCGACAACGCTTCCTTCACAAGATTTGTTCCCTAATCTTCCATGATGCCCGCCGAAATCACAGATCAACCAAATACCTTCTAGATCATGAAATAATCGCCGGTCAATAAGGCTACTCGCCAATGTTTATAAATAAAAAGCTCCGCTTCCTTCCTCGAATTTGGCCACTTTCATTCCAACCTAACGCCTAGATCTTGTGCCTGGATTGTTCCTCGTGACAGGGGGAGTAGCCCAGCATCGAGACTCGGCCGGAGGGAGGAGAATTTTGACGCGGCGGAGCTCCGGCGTCCGCCCTGCTCCCTGGAGGCCCCCAGGTATAAGAGCTGTTCGTTTAATGCACTCTTAGGTAGTTTTTAATGTTAGCATTTCATTTCAGTAGTTAGTTTAGTTGTTAGTTGATCACATTAGCGTAAAAATCAAAAATCGAAGTTCGCCGGAGCTCCGCTCCGGCGACTTCTTCATTATAACCCTCACTATATCCGACCGCCCCGATCATCCCATCTCGTTCCTCGTCGCCTTCTCCATCCCTCACACCCATCAGATCAACCCAAGACCCTTGGTCTTGGCGAATCCGGGTTCCAACTCCGCCGTTCGCCGGAGCCCCTCCGCCACCCTCCATCTTGCACCACAGCTTCATAACCCCGGGTTGAGGAGATAGCCCTCTCGCCCGCGGTTCTTTCTGTGCAGGTACCACGAGGAATCGAGCCCTTCTGGGCTTGCTTTGACCAGGAAGAGGTTCCTGGGGGCCACCTTCTTCTCCGACCTCGCTCCACCGACTTAGGCCCCCAGGAGCCATGAGACCACCGTCAGACGATGCGGAAACCTCCCAGCTACGATCAGGACGCTCCAGATGCGCGGGAGGTGCCCGGAGGAGCCCGAGCTACCCGATCGAAGCTCGCCGAGGGCGAGTTCCTTCCCAGTTCTTCCAGGTGCCTTCTGCACCGTTGGATCGAGAGGGCTGGCCCAGATTGCACGCCAACCGTTCGATGAAGAAGCACACCCACCGTCAGATCAGCTGGGATGTTCTAATCCCAGCCCTTCATCTCCGAAACGAAGTCCGCCGTCCGATGATCGCCACGTGTATAAGTGGCGCTTCCAGCGCCGCAGGATGCAAGGCCTTATTTAGGGGTAAATTTCATATCTCGCCCCTTACTTTTTGAATTTAGAGTTTACTCCCAAAAATAAATGGTTACGTTGTAAATAAGTAGTAAAAATTGCAGTGGACCCCCCTGATGTTTCCATATTTACATGTTAGTCCCTCCGCGCCTCACGTGCAGCAACCACGTGAGGCGCGGGACATTTTGCATCTAAACCCTGCCGGGTTCTTGTATTTATGAAATGGTCCTGAAAATAAAAGTTAAAGTGTATTTTTATTGTAATTTTTGCATGTATGCCCCTGCCAACTATTTTATTTGCAAAAATACCCCTGCCAGGCCATTTAATTTTTGAAGGCTTTGTCGATTTATTTCATGCTTCATATTTAATCGAAAAATCTTGCAAAAATAGACTTAAGCTCCTGTTTGGTCATGCTTGAACGCCATATTTTTAATTTTGCATTTTGTTGCATTTTTGCATTTATTAAAAATCAAAAACTTGTCTTTAAGTCCCTGTCTAACTCATAAAATCCCAAAAAAATATGAAAATGCCCTGAAAAATTCCAAAAAAATTATATGTAGTGTATTTTGTCCTATATTAGTGTCAGACCAAAAATCCCTAAAAATCTCAAAAAGAAAACCTTAAAAATTCGAAAATACCCAAAACTTAAAAAAAATATAAAAAAATCAAAGAAAAATCAGAAAAATATAAACTCAGGCCCTACTTATGCTATATTTTATTATTGTTGTTAGAAAATTAAAGGGGAACATTTTTGAGGCTGTTAGCTATTTTTCATCTCTATTTTTGTGACGACCAGTACCCAGTCCACTGTTTGCTTTGATTTAGCTATTTTAAAATGCTAAAAGTACTTGCAAAAATACCCAAAAATTATAAAAACAGTAAAAAACCATGAAACTTCCAAAAAGATTTTTTTCCTGAATTTTTGACTATTTTTTTTGTATTTTTGTGAATATTATAACACCCCTTCTAGGTATATACATCTATATCTATATATATCCAAAAAAAAAAAAAAAAGAAAATATATACATATATATATATATATTATATATATACTTAGTAATATGAATTCTCTTTAATCTTAATATGATATAACAAAAAAAAAAGAAAAAAAAAATAATGTATATATATATTATATTATATTTAGATACACATATATATATATATATATTACATGCATTATAAGCTCTATGCTTAACCTCTATGTATATATATATAATGAATTTGTATTATATAAATATATATATCTATATGTATACATGATACTTAAGTATTATATTTTAATAATAATAAAAAAATAATAATAAAAATATATATATAAAAAAAAAACCCACACAAGGATGACTAAGATTGGCACGTAGGCTATGGTATTTTGTGTTGCTCTCTGTGGTTCGACCTCTACATATTTGTCACTATACATTTTATGGTAGAGTAAAATAAAGATTAATTCACATTTGTTTTGAGCTCGATTGTTGTATTCTTTGGATTGTGGGTTAATTGCTGATTGGCAGCGGTCTTCCATGAGTGGTCGCCTCGGCGACAACACTTTTTTTTTATGGTGACCCTCGTGGGGAAGTCCGCCCGTTATCAGATGGCGCCGTTGCCGGGGAGCAATGAGCATAGCCAAATTGATTTTTTGTCATTCTTGTATAAAAATGTAAATTCATGATTCATTCTTTGTGTGAGCAGCTAGTGTTTTAATGTCATTAATCACCATGCTTTATTTCTTTATTTATTGTGATTATTTTTCTCTGCTCTATCTAATTGACTAAGTACGCTAATGCAATCATTTTGTGACTTTGATGTAAGGGACTCCCACGCGAGGATGGCTTCCTAGGAGGCCAAGGCAGCCGAGCTTGAAGGAGGATGGTTTTCTCTTCTCATGACCATCTGGAGAGTGCACAAAAGAAGCAAAGAGAGGGGCATTAGATAGGCTAGATACTTAGGGAAATTATTTTTGTAATTCATGGTGAGAGAGAGACCATTTTGGCATGTAATAATTAACAGGACTCTACTCTTCACAATGAGGTCCAGTGCCTGGGTGTCTGTTCACCTGGGGGCCTCATCGCTGTTTTCCGCGATTTCTACCGCCTTCTTTATTTTGTTTCCCGCTGTTTTGAGCTTTCCGCCTTTATTTTACTTTGTTTTGTGTGCTTGGAGCCCCTAGATATAGGTTGCTTGACTCGGTAGCTAGGTCCAAACATTAATAAGAATGCATGTTCCTATAGTCTACTTCGATTGGATCTAGTCAAACTCAAACAAGTTGTAAATTCGTCTCTTAGCCCGCCGCGCCGCGAGCTCACACCCGAACAAGCGCTTTCTCCTACTCCAAATGTGTTGGGCAGAGGAGGGGTGAGCCAAGACCGGACTCTCTTGGGCTAGAGACGAATGAGCAACTTATGGTTCTTCACGTTAATAGCAGCTTATGTTTAGGACGATTTTGTGCCTTGCATACCGACATGTAGATAGGTTTAAAAATTCTGTTTTGCATACCACATGGAGAGAGCTGGGATGCACTGTAAGTCTTCTAACTCAGCATGCATCATTCGGTTCAATGGTGAGATTTCCATCATGGAACCACTTGCACGGCTTTTTCCGCTATCTCCCTCTGATTTTGAGCACCTAGGACTTAAATGAAAACCTACAAAAACGTTAGGCGCTGGTATGAAAACAGATCCAAAAAAAGTGAAAACCCAAAAATTAAAACAAGGGGACTGCTAAATAAACTTTGACCTTAATTAAAATCTGTAATGGACTATCCTTGTACCGGGTTCATAAAGCCCTCATTGTTTTCAGGTACTTTGGAGGGGGACCAAAACCCTACTCCCTTGAGCGAGTGCGACCCCTAAGGATTAGAGCCCAAAACCCAGTCTGCAACTGCCTTGTGTATCGCCTGGATTTCCGAAGTAATGGTGCTTCTATCGTACGTAGGCGAGTAGGACTTGGTCACCAATGGTGACTCTCTGTTGTGAGAGCATCGACCCTGTCCGAAGTATTGAGCATAGGCCACGCCTTCACGGGGGTGTCTGTCTCATCGTCCTGCGTCCGAGTAGGTTCTTGCACGCTCACGGGTGATTCCGTTGCGAGCGAGAACCGAAGTATTGGTTTCGCCTATCGGCTTCCTCTCTCTTTTCTTTGGCTGAGTAGGGATCCAGGAAGGGTTACAAGGACTCCAAAAAGTACAGACTACAGGTTACACAGGAGGAGGACAAGTACGGGATACTCTTCCGGCAGTACTCTCTCTCCTATAGGGTAGCGTACTAAGGACTTGTTATAAGATATGCCTGAGAATCACAACTCTAAAAATGAAAAGATAATAAATAGCCGAGCTTTCACGGCTTCACATGGCGTGAGTTGGTGAACCCGATTTTGTCTTGTGTTTGTATGGATCTAGATTAAGGTTCAAAGATCAAAGTCCCGCGCCTTTGCGCCAATTCTGTTATGTCTTCCTTTGACCACCCCGCTCAACCGAGCCTTTCTACTGTTTTACACTCCTTTTTGTTCCTCGTTAACCATCGTATCGTTCTTCCAAAATCCGATATTCTCTTGTGCTCCGCGAAGTTGATCCATGGATGGTTTCGTCGGGACCATGCCGACACCTACATCGATTCCATGGACTCACCTTCGCCAATAATTTCGAGGCGATTCCCGAGAACTGACCCGGACTTTGCGGATCGGACTCCAGACTCCTCGTTTTCTACCTTTCTCTTGGCCACCCAATAAACTGGGATCACTTTTGTCCCACTATCGCCGTTGTGAATGGGAGTCGATTACAATCTACATCATTTTTTTCATTCACAACACGCTGGGGTGACTTGAACCCCAGCCTCATCACGACAGCTGAGTATTTATGGCAAGTGATCTGATTCGGACCGTCTCATTATGCAGATAGAAGGCAGTGCGAGCACTGGAGACTACTCCGGAGTTCATTTCGTCCGATTCAGACCCTGACATGGCGCCAGGAGGAAAGGGCAAGGGTCAGCAGCCACCCATACCAGAGGAACAGATGCCAGATCAGAACCAAGTCAATGCACAGTTGCTGGCATCCATCCAGGCAATACAGCAGCAGCTGACTGAGCAGGCCCTTACACAGACGGCTTTTCAGGATATGTTGAATGATATGATGAACCATGATGATGGAGGCAGAGGCCGAGGTAGAGGAGGCAGGGGAGGAGAAGGTGAAGGTGGTGATGACCACAATGATGATCTTGAATTACCACCACCGAAACCTACCCTTAAACAAACATACAATCCGGGAGACATCCAGATGACCGAATGGATCCTCATTCCACCGGTACACGCTCACTTCGAGCTGAAACCCCAATTCATAGCCCTTCTCCCTGCATTCCATGGCAACACCAGCGAGGAGCCGTACATCCACCTGCAGCAATTCTCCCGCATTTGCCGTACTACTCACTATCCCAATGTCCCTCTAGACATTGTCAAGATGACGGCTTTCCCCTTCAGCCTACAGGATAAGGCCCTTTATTGGGTCAATCATATGGGGAAGGTTGTGACGACCTGGGAGGAGCTAAAGTCCGCCTTCTTGCACAAGTATTACCCTCTGGGTCGACTCAACCAGATGCGGGCCCGTATCAGTAATTTCTCCCAAGGACCCCATGAGTCGATACATGAAGCATGGGAGAGATTCACTGATCTGCAGGAGAAGTGTCCCCATCATGATATTCCGAAGACCAGCTTGGTTCAGCATTTCTTTGGGGGACTGAACATCGAAAGTCAAAGGCTCGTAGACGCAGCATGTGGGGGCTCACACTTCAATAAGGATGAAGATGTCGTCTGGCAGATCTTTGAAGAAATGGCCGAAGGAGAGGCCGCCCTCTCTTCATCCAAGGCTTATCAGAAGCAACCCCAGATCCTTCAAAAGCAAGTACACATGGCAGCATCTAAGGAATCAGAGAGAGATGAAAGCTCCAACCTCAGCATCATCGGGGGACATCTCTCTAAAGTTGACATTATCGAGAAGCGATCAAAAGATCTCGAAAAACTCGCCTTAATCGAGAAGAGGACCCAGAGTTTGGACAAACTGGATCACATCACCAAGCAGCTAGAACTGCTGGTAGGTACCATCAATTCTGTTCAGTCGGCAGCACCGCTCGAAGCTCCAGCTGAGAGAAAAGACGAGCAACCACCGCTACACCAGCCTCAGCCAAGCCAGCAACCACCGATAGTTCAGCACGTGTACTATGTGCAGGCACCTGATCAGAGCAAGCCGCAACAGCAGATGGTTGTGTACCAACCAGAGTTTATCTCAGACACCGATTCAGTGTTCCCGCCACCACCCCTGGTCCAGGAAGTTAATGGGGTTTGGACTAATGATGCACAGCCAACCCGTCCTCAGGGACAACTCCAGGGTCAGCCATTTGCCAACCGGCAGTACCACCAACCTCAGGGTGGTCGTTTTGGGCACCCCTCTCAGCAACACCAGCAGCCTCCTCAATTCGCACATCAATGGAGGCAGAATTTTCCGTATCAGCAGCAGCAGCAGTATCGCCATCCGCAGCCGTATCACCAATACACGGCTGCCCAGCCTCAATCATACCAGCAGTATCCCTCTCCATCCTACCAACAACTTCAACTTCCTGCTCCACCACAGCAACACCATCAGCAGCCTCCCCATCCATCTAACCAACAGCAGCGTGGTATGCACGCTGCATCTTCGGATGTGCCCCCAGCTAATCCCACCATGGAGTGTCTAGCCCAGCTTGTCCAAGGGCTAGCGGAGATGACCAAGCGGCTTGATGACCTGACCGCCACTCGCACTACCATTCCGGCGCAGGTCGAAGCCAACCCCAACAATTTCAAGAAGAAGGAGCAGGTAGAATGTGATGTCCAGTCCGCGTGTGATAATGATATAACTGCTTTTTCTAATGCTGTTACTCTCAGGAGCGGTAGGGCCTTGCCTCCGCCTGCTACCAGATATGGGGGATCGTCATCTTCCGCATCAGCCGTGCCAGCTCCAGGGGCGGGTGAGGAGGAAGAGGAAGGAAAAGCCAGTCCAGCCGTCGTGCATTGCCAGAAGCAATTCCAGCCAAAAATACAAAAAAATCCGCAAAAACAAAAACACCAAAAAGAAGCCTGTAGCAGAAGTGAAGCCGCGCCAGCCTTGGAGGAGCCGCCAGCAGCAGCCGATCCTGTGCCAGCCGATGGGGCCAATGCTACCCTTTTTGATCGCCCAACAGCACCAGCAGAGTTAGATCCAACTTATACGCCTTTTTGTAGTCCGGATGTACAACATTCTGTGGGCGATAATCTTGATGTAAATAAGAACTTTAATTTTCCTGCCAGTAATGTGAATATTCCTTTTCCTCATGCAATACAAAAATCCAAAAAAATGGCAAAAAGAAAAACTGCATTGTCTGATCCAGGTGTTGTAGATATTTTGGATAAATTGACTGTTGAGATTCCCTTGTTAAAGGCCGTGGAATACATGCCAGCTGTGAAGAAAGGATTGAAAGAGGCCTGTACTAACAGGCGTCGCCCAGCGCAAGACAACAGACGCCGAGAGGTAGAAAAACACGTTTTGTCCATGGCCACAGTTGCAGCTATCACCAACCTCCCCCAGAAAAAGCAAGACTCAGGAGCACCTCTGATCAGTTGTGTGATTTTTGATCAGGTCTTCGAGCGTACTCTTCTTGACAGTGGTTCTTCCATCAACCTTCTGCCCTTGTCCATAATGCAAGAATTCGGGCTGGGACCGCTCAAGCAGACACGAATGATCCTTCAGTTCGCTGACCGATCCGTTAAGCGGCCCCGCGGTTTGTTGGAAGACGTGATAGTTACCGTGCAGGAGATGAAATTCCCAGCTGATTTTGTAGTCCTTGACATGGACTCTCCTGCACCACTGCTCCAGACTCCTATCATCCTCGGCAGACCATTTCTCCGTACTTCTGGTGCCGTGGTTGATTACGGGTCTGGCAAGATCACCTTCAGCTCGAACACCAAACAAATCACGATCACCATGAACAAGGAGCAGAACGCCACAACTGATGAAAGTCAAGCAGCATCAGAAGCAGACTGTGATTTTATTGCGGAGATCAGAGACTCGGAGTTGTCACTGGACGATCCATGGACACAAGAAATCCTCACTCTTGAGGAGGACTTGGAAAGCACAGTCGTCCTAAGCTCCGATGATCCATGGGAGACAGATTCTCAGATACAAGCGCATCTTCTTGAGCATTCACTCTAGACCGAACATAATCAGCTCACCGCAGAACCGTTCGGTACATCACTTGGATCTCAACAGAATGTTGAGGATGGTACTAGTCTCAAAGTACATCCCACCACCAGCATGGTATCAGAAGTGACCGGTAAAGGGGACAGACTGAAACCAGAACTCAAGCCACTTCCTGCAGGCCTGAAGTATGCTTTCCTTACGGGTGAAGAACACATGTATCCAGTCATCATCAGCAGCAGGCTGAATCTGGATCAAGAACCTCGACTCCTCGAGATTCTAGAAAAGAACCGCAAGGCACTTGGTTGGAGCGTATCAGACCTCCGAGGGATAAATCCGGCTCTGTGCTCACACCATATCTATTTAGAAGACGATGCCAAGCCGTCCCGCGAATTCCAGAGAAGGCTAAACCCTAACCTTCGGGACGTGGTCATGAAGGAAATCACAAAGTGGTGTGATGCAGGCTTCATTTATCCCATCTCCGATTCAAAGTGGGTAAGCCCCCTACATGTAGTTCCCAAGAAATCCGGGCTTACTGTGGTCACAAATGAAAAAGGAGAGGAGATTTCAACTCGGGTACCGACATCCTGGCGGGTGTGTGTTGACTACCGCCGCCTAAATGCAGCAACCAAGAAGGACCACTTTCCCTTGCCATTTATTGATCAAGTCTTGGAGAGATTAGCAGGCAAGGAGTTCTTCTGCTTCCTGGACGGGTACTCCGGGTACAACCAAGTGGCGATCGCCCCTGAGGATCAAGAGAAGACTACCTTCACTTGCCCGTTCGGCACCTACGCCTTCAAGAGGATGCCCTTTGGATTATGCAATGCACCCGCAACCTTCCAAAGATGCATGCTAGCAGTCTTCGCCGAAATGGTAGGCAGTTTTCTCGAGGTGTTCATGGATGATTTCTCCGTCTATGGTGACAGTTTCGATTCTTGCCTCGAGCACCTAGACAGAGTGCTTCAGAAATGTCGGGAAGTCAATTTAGTGCTCTCATGGGAAAAGAGCCACTTTATGGTCACAGAGGGTATTGTGTTGGGCCATGTCGTTTCCAAACGTGGTATGGAAGTCGACCCAGCCAAGGTGGATGTCATTTCAAACCTGCAGCCACCTCAGTCAGTAAAGAATGTGAGGTCATTCCTGGGGCATGTGGGATTTTACAGACGATTTATCAAGGACTTCAGCCGCATTGCCCGACCTCAGACAGAACTTTTGTGCAAGGAGAAAGAATTTATTGTTGATCAGCCAGTCCTCCTTGCCTTCAATCAATTGAAGGAGCTTATCACTCAGGCTCCAATCTTACAGCCTCCAGACTGGACTCTTCCATTTGAAATAATGACCGATGCGTCCGATTTTGCCGTCGGAGCTGTTCTAGGGCAGAGGAAAGATAAGGCGCCCTATGCCATTCACTATGCCAGCAGAACATTAGATGAAGCTCAAAGAAATTATACAGTAACAGAGAAAGAACTGCTGGCTGTGGTTTTCGCCTTAGAGAAGTTCAGATCCTATTTGTTGGGGTCAAAGGTCACAATTTTCACAGACCACTCTGCTATTCGGTACCTACAGCAGAAGAAGGATGCCAAGCCCAGACTGATTCGTTGGATCCTTCTCCTCCAGGAATTCGATCTGGAAATTAAGGACAAACCTGGAGTTCAGAACGTGGTAGCAGATCACCTCTCCAGAATAGAGCAGCATGACTCTCCTTTGAGCAACGCACCTATCACAGAGACCTTCCCTGACGAAGCTATCTTAGCCGTGGATGCTCTCCCTTGGTATGCTGACATTGTAAATTACCTCGCCTCTGGGGTAATACCTTCGGATTGGACGAAGAATCAGAAGAACAAATTCATGTCGACCATCCGCTTTTACCAGTGGGAAGATCCCCTTCTATTCAGGGAAGGAGCAGATTGTATTTGGCGCAGGTGCATTCCTCAGACGGAGCAATCTAGTGTCCTCGAGCATTGTCATTCACTCGAATCTGGTGGGCACCATTCTGGAGATCGTACGGCAGCGAAAGTATTGCAGTGTGGCCTCTGGTGGCCCACTTTATTTAAGGATGCAGCAGAATTTGTTAAAAGATGTCTTGATTGTCAGCGACTGAAAGGAACACTCACTGCCAAAGACTCAATGCCTCTAAAAATCATTCAGATAGCAGATGTTTTCGATGCATGGGGCATTGACTTCATGGGACCTTTCCCTAACAGTCAAGGTTTTGAGCACATCCTTCTTGCCGTAGATTACGTGAGTCGTTGGGTTGAAGCTATCCCCGCCCGAGCCGCCGACAGCAAAATAGTTTGCCAGTTTCTGAAGAAGAACATCATTTCGCGGTTTGGGATACCGAAGATTCTCATATCCGACGGGGGTAGTCATTTCATCAACAAAGAAGTCAAGAAGTTAACGAAGGAGTACGGCATCGATCACCGCGTCGCATCTCCTTATCATCCGCAGACCAATGGCATGGCGGAGTTATCCAATAGAGAAATCAAGACCATATTGCAGAAACTTGTTAGGCCAAACAGAAAAGACTGGTCTCAACTCTTGGACTCAGCTCTTTGGGCTTACCGTACGGCCTACAAGTCTCCCTTGGGCATATCGCCCTACCGTCTTGTATATGGAAAACCATGTCATCTGCCCGTGGAATTACTTCACAAATCCCTTTGGGCAATTAGTAATTGTAACTTGGATTCACGAAAAGGTGGTCAGAAGAGAAAGGACGATCTGAACAGGCTCTTGGAATTCCGAGACTGCGCATACGATAACACCTTGATGTACAAAGAGAAGGTGAAACGCTGGCATGACCGGCACATCAGACGAAAGACCTTCGATGTTGGGCAGAAAGTGTGGTTGTTTGATGCAAAGTTGCGGATATTCCCAGGTAAATTAAAAAGTAAGTGGACAGGGCCATTTCGAGTATGTGAAGTGCGTGACAACGGAAGCATTGCTATATCAGAATTGTCCCCTGACGCACAGCCATTCGTCGTCAACGGCCAACTACTGAAGCCTTACTTGGAACCAGATTCATTCTTGGCCGTCGTTGACTCTATTCAGTTAGTGCACCCCGAGGATATCTCTACACCTCCTGCAGCACCAAAAGATTCAGACGATGTACTCCAACCATTATTGCTCTGATTTTCTTCTTTTCTTCTTTTCCTTATCTATTTTCTTTTTCTATCTAAAACGTGCCGCCTTTGTAGACAGTTTTCTATACTTAGGACGTACTTGGTCCTAAATATAGGGGGGTGAGCACCTAGGGTTCTTGATTTCTGTTCGATCCTCTCCATTGTCTCCTCTTCTTGTCTATACTTAGGAGTATCTTACCCTAAGTATAGGGGGAGACAATCTGAGTACGATCAGTGTATTCTCACCCTTGACCCTCCCCGCTTTGTAAACAGTCTCCTATACAAAGGATTCTTTGATCCTAAGTATAGGGGGGACGGTCAACTTCTCATTCATTCATTTCGTTCGTATTTATTCTTTAGATCTGTCTATACGCAGTACGAGTTATGTCTTTGCTTTTTCCTTTCGATCTATGAGGACATAGCTCAAGCTAAGTATAGGGGGGTCGTATATACTATGTATATACTAAAAGCCATAACTCATACTGAAAAATAAAATATCACTACAACACAAAATAAAATGTAAAAAGTAGCTTTATAATAATAAAAGATGATTGTGAGTTCCTCTGACTCATTGTAATTATACTGACTAGTAAGTCAGAAAAGTGTTTTACGAAACGTTTTTTCGAAAAATCTTGTGAAAGTTGTTTGAAAATAGCGTGAACAAGTATTCAACGATTGAAAAGATTAGTTTGTGTGTAAAACCTATTTTCTTTGAGTGAAAGCAAAATATGTGGAAATTAGTGTGCAAATGATTGTGAAAAGTTGATTGTCAAAAATTGTTTTGAAAAATCTATCTGTGTTGTGTAAAACATTTGTAAAAGGGTTTTCAAATGCGTGTACATGTTACAAAAATTATTTTGGACTAGAGTTTTCGAAAACCCTTGTGAAAATGTTTCTCGAGTAAGTCTGAGGAATTTGCACAAAAATCTTTCATTTGTAAATGAGGACTAAGCCAAATAAAGTTTATAAGAACAGAACCATACTATACGTCAAATACAATTTTTTCTTCTTTTGTACGTACTGATTAATAAATCAGAGACCTATACAGTATGATTTGAAAAATAGTGTGACCAGTTTTGAAAATTTTGATGCGAAATGATTTCAAACTGTGTGAAAATTGTTTTGATCGCAAAAATTTTTCTTTGTGTGAAAGAAAGGATTTGAAAAACCTGTGTGCAAATGTTGTGAAAAATGTTTGTCCAAATTATTGTGAAAAATGTACATATAGTGTGAAAATTCTTTGCAAAAATATTTTCAAATGTGTGTAACTGATTGCAAAAATTATCGTGTACTATAGTTTGCAAAACTATTTTCAAAATTAAGATCACTATTATAAATACCTGTAAATAAGAAATAAATCACGTAAAATTCTTTCTCAACAACCTGAATAAACCATTCCATTAACATATGTACAGTCTGTATAAATTCATATATTTTGTAAATAAAGCAGTACGCCCGTGTAAATAAGGGTATTTACTTTTTGTATGTGTCAAGCTCTTATTTTATGTGCAAAATTTCTTGGTGTAAAAACATTCTCTGCTTCTTTTTAAATCCTCTGTGAAAAACTGCATCATTCATTGTGCATAAGCAAAAGCATACCATTCATATTCTTTTTGAGTGAGCTTAATGATTGAATCAGTCTAATAAAGTCTCAGAGTGGAGCTCGGTTGGATCTTACTGCACCTAACTGCACTGGAACCTTATGGGAACTAGGTTTAAGGTACTTCAGGTCCAGTCAGACTTAATTCTTTGAGAAAGCAGGGCTGGGTTCAAGACACCTCAGTGGACTAACTAGAACTTTTCGAAACACACGCATGGCTCTTGTCGGCCGTGACCTAACTTGGACACTGGCACCTTTCACATAGCTCTCCATGGATGAGGTGGTGAGGAGGCAGTTTCCTTTGGCTTGGGGTAGCATATGAGGGTAGTACTTCTAGGCGGAACCTCTCTTCTTCTTATAGTGAAGGAAGTGCACCTCAACTTGGTCTAGTGGTGATGAAGGCTAAAGACAGAAGCTGAGGGTTGCAATAAAGCTTCAAAAGAGGGATAGTCTACTGGCTCAAGAGGAAATTTCTTGTATATATGCTGCACCATGTAGATATGTTGTACAGATGCAATTGAAAAAAAAAAAAGGAAGAAAAAAGAAAGAAAAAAGAAAAAAAAAATTTGCAAAAAGGAACTCCAAAAAAGTGGTGGGTCGGATTGAAAATTTAATAACCCCACTGGAGTGTATATAGTTCAATAAAGCAAAAGCTTATGGTATCCATGTTACATCTCATGAAGCTTGCAGCGGGAGACTTAGCTACACTGGCTGAGCTTCCAAAAGTCTATACTTCTTCCCCCTCTTCTTGAGCCGGTTGCACTTGAACTTAGAAGGGAATACCCCGCTTCTCGAGGAAAGAGTTGCTAGACCGAGGCCTTAGAGTTACCGAGTTGGGGGAGGTTGTTTCTTTGTCACTTCAGAGGTGGGGAGCTACATATCACTTACACTGTGCAAGTCAGCTTCATAGTCATAAGGGTTTGTGTATGGTGTAGGCTAGTTCTGACCAGGCTATTGAGGTGATTTGAACCAAGTTCTGTGACTATCGAAGGCTGTTGTGTTTTAAAGTTGGTTCCCGACTAGGTTCCACACACATTCACACCTAAGGTCTGACAGGAGCTCCAATCTCAGATTTTGTAAAGACATGCATTGCACTGAAAGCACCCCTATTCACTCTATCTTCCTTTCATTTTCCTTTTTCTTTCCTTTATTCTTTTTGTACTTATTGCATAATTATTTGCTAGGGACTAGCAACGGCAAGTATAGGGGGGTGATGAATCTCCATTTCATCACCTTTATTCTATCATTTTGGCCTTAAAAACCCCAGCAAATGCATGTAAATAGCATTAATTTGTTCATATTAGCATCTATTATTTATTGTATTAATTATACATAAAATAAGGTTTTTAATGCCAAAATTATAGAATAAAGAGAAGAAAAGAAAAAGGAATAAAATATTGCAAATATTTTATGACCCTAACCCCGAGACCAAGGCCAGAATGGAATTGGTCGACAAGGAATAAAGTAGGGGGAGATAAGGGCCAATTATACAATAAATACCTCATTTATTTATTCATTTATTTATGCATTTTTGACACCTATTTTGTACATAATTATTTATTCATCAAATCAAGAAACTTTGTACATAAAAGTTGCAGATAATAATGTAAATAAAAATACAAAATTGAGTTTGTGTAAAAATAATACTCACTGTACATTTTATACACAAAATAAAAAGCAAAAATCTCAACTTCACAGACCCATATCTTGCAAATAAAAACTCCAAGTCACCCAAACTCACCTTTAATTGTATATAGCATTCCATGAACTATTTTATAAAATTAGTTTCATAATTTTTGGAATCCATCTGTGAAAGATTAGGTTTTTGACCCTCCTTGTATACAATACCTGATTAAAATATTCATTTTATTCAATATTCATTATTTTTACAAATTCATATTTTTAGAATTTTGTAGATAATGTATATAATTCAGATACATATTGACATTAGAATAAAACCAAAAATAATTTGGAAAGTAAAATAAAACTATGTAATATATATAGGCAAGATACCTATATGGAGTATATACACAAATAAAAGGGGAAAAACATTCTTTAATTATTCAAATCTCTTATATTTTTGTAATAAAGTATATAGTATATGTGTCCTATTAAAAATACAAATCCTTAATAAAAACACAAAAAAATTAATTAAATAAATACAATGTGTATAATATATAGGTAAAGTACCTATATATATACTTACAAATACATAGACCTATTTATTTAAAAATACAAATAAACTTATAAAAATCAAACAAAAATACCTTTATACTCACAAAAATAAGTTATAAATTTATAAAATAAGCCAATAAAATAATAAAAGAAAATAAATAAACTAAAAATAAAATATCCAAAAATACATGTAAATACATACATATACATATTACTAAAATAAAACTACAATAAAACACCTCGAAAAATTCAATAAAAATCAGGAATAAATACTACACGAAATAATACACATTTTTTATTTTATAAGCAAAAATTAATAAAATCATTTCGGATGTCAAATAAATCAATCTTCCTTCAGTCTTGCTATTTTGTCTCGTAGCGGCTTACGTGGCCCAATAAGACGCCGGCCAACGTTGACCCCCTGGTCAACTGTCCCATCCCACGCCTGGCAGCTCTGAACAGTCCACTCCCCCGATTTCCTCCCTTTTTCCCGGGCACACCATCCATCAATCGACAACGCTTCCTTCACAAGATTTGTTCCCTAATCTTCCATGATGCCCGCCGAAATCACAGATCAACCAAATACCTTCTAGATCATGAAATAATCGCCGGTCAATAAGGCTACTCGCCAATGTTTATAAATAAAAAGCTCCGCTTCCTTCCTCGAATTTGGCCACTTTCATTCCAACCTAACGCCTAGATCTTGTGCCTGGATTGTTCCTCGTGACAGGGGGAGTAGCCCAGCATCGAGACTCGGCCGGAGGGAGGAGAATTTTGACGCGGCGGAGCTCCGGCGTCCGCCCTGCTCCCTGGAGGCCCCCAGGTATAAGAGTTGTTCGTTTAATGCACTCTTAGGTAGTTTTTAATGTTAGCATTTCATTTCAGTAGTTAGTTTAGTTGTTAGTTGATCACATTAGCGTAAAAATCAAAAATCGAAGTTCGCCGGAGCTCCGCTCCGGCGACTTCTTCATTATAACCCTCACTATATCCGACCGCCCCGATCATCCCATCTCGTTCCTCGTCGCCTTCTCCATCCCTCACACCCATCAGATCAACCCAAGACCCTTGGTCTTGGCGAATCCGGGTTCCAACTCCGCCGTTCGCCGGAGCCCCTCCGCCACCCTCCATCTTGCACCGCAGCTTCATAACCCCGGGTTGAGGAGATAGCCCTCTCGCCCGCGGTTCTTTCTGTGCAGGTACCACGAGGAATCGAGCCCTTCTGGGCTTGCTTTGACCAGGAAGAGGTTCCTGGGGGCCACCTTCTTCTCCGACCTCGCTCCACCGACTTAGGCCCCCAGGAGCCATGAGACCACCGTCAGACGATGCGGAAACCTCCCAGCTACGATCAGGACGCTCCAGATGCGCGGGAGGTGCCCGGAGGAGCCCGAGCTACCCGATCGAAGCTCGCCGAGGGCGAGTTCCTTCCCAGTTCTTCCAGGTGCCTTCTGCACCGTTGGATCGAGAGGGCTGGCCCAGATTGCACGCCAACCGTTCGATGAAGAAGCACACCCACCGTCAGATCAGCTGAGATGTTCTAATCCCAGCCCTTCATCGCCGAAACGAAGTCCGCCGTCCGATGATCGCCACGTGTATAAGTGGCGCTTCCAGCGCCGCAGGATGCAAGGCCTTATTTAGGGGTAAATTTCATATCTCGCCCCTTACTTTTTGAATTTAGAGTTTACTCCCAAAAATAAATGGTTACGTTGTAAATAAGTAGTAAAAATTGCAGTGGACCCCCCTGATGTTTCCATATTTACATGTTAGTCCCTCCGCGCCTCACGTGCAACAACCACGTGAGGCGCGGGACATTTTGCATCTAAACCCTGCCGGGTTCTTGTATTTATGAAATGGTCCTGAAAATAAAAGTTAAAGTGTATTTTTATTGTAATTTTTGCATGTATGCCCCTGCCAACTATTTTATTTGCAAAAATACCCCTGCCAGGCCATTTAATTTTTGAAGGCTTTGTCGATTTATTTCATGCTTCATATTTAATCGAAAAATCTTGCAAAAATAGACTTAAGCTCCTGTTTGGTCATGCTTGAACGCCATATTTTTAATTTTGCATTTTGTTGCATTTTTGCATTTATTAAAAATCAAAAACTTGTCTTTAAGTCCCTGTCTAACTCATAAAATCCCAAAAAAATATGAAAATGCCCTGAAAAATTCCAAAAAAATTATATGTAGTGTATTTTGTCCTATATTAGTGTCAGACCAAAAATCCCTAAAAATCTCAAAAAGAAAACCTTAAAAATTCGAAAATACCCAAAACTTAAAAAAAATATAAAAAAATCAAAGAAAAATCAGAAAAATATAAACTCAGGCCCTACTTATGCTATATTTTATTATTGTTGTTAGAAAATTAAAGGGGAACATTTTTGAGGCTGTTAGCTATTTTTCATCTCTATTTTTGTGACGGCCAGTACCCAGTCCACTGTTTGCTTTGATTTAGCTATTTTAAAATGCTAAAAGTACTTGAAAAAATACCCAAAAATTATAAAAACAGTAAAAAACCATGAAACTTCCAAAAAGATTTTTTTCCTGAATTTTTGACTATTTTTTTTGTATTTTTGTGAATATTATAACACCCCTTCTAGGTATATACATCTATATCTATATATATCCAAAAAAAAAAAAAGAAAATATATACATATATATATATATATTATATATACTTAGTAATATGAATTCTCTTTAATCTTAATATGATATAACAAAAAAAAAGAAAAAAAAAATAATGTATATATATATTATATTATATTTAGATACACATATATATATATATTACATGCATTATAAGCTCTATGCTTAACCTCTATGTATATATATATAATGAATTTGTATTATATAAATATATATATCTATATGTATACATGATACTTAAGTATTATATTTTAATAATAATAAAAAAAATAATAAAAAAATATATATAAAAAAAAAACCCACACAAGGATGACTAAGATTGGCACGTAGGCTATGGTATTTTGTGTTGCTCTCTGTGGTTCGACCTCTACATATTTGTCACTATACATTTTATGGTAGAGTAAAATAAAGATTAATTCACATTTGTTTTGAGCTCGATTGTTGTATTCTTTGGATTGTGGGTTAATTGCTGATTGGCAGCGGTCTTCCATGAGTGGTCGCCTCGGCGACAACACTTTTTTTTTATGGTGACCCTCGTGGGGAAGTCCGCCCGTTATCAAGGACACACTACAAAAAAAGCACTATTGGCGAGCACAGATTTAGGTCCACTAGGTGAGCACATATGCTTGCTCGGCTCTGGGCGAGCACATGTACTCGCCCATGGGGGTCGTCAGTTTGAATTATGAGGAGCGACTTGATTGCCAATTTGGACGAGCACATGTGCTCGCCCACTTGAAATTTTATGCGCGGATAACTTTAGTGCCTTGGAAATTTTGGGCGAGCACATGGCGACGGCTAGGCGAGCACTTAAGTGTGGATCACTATAATCTTGTTAATTCGATTGTGGTTGTCTCATTTATATTTAGAATTTTATGCCTTGTAGGTGTTCGATAAAATGACTCAACCAACATTAGGTTTAGACTTTGTAAAAATTACATGATAAAATGTCCATTACAACATCTAGACTAGTTAGTATTGTTAATTTTCTTAAAATGATTAAAATTACGATATAGGAATATCATGCAATGATGTTGTATAATTGTGCTTAGATAATTAACATTAGGTATAATTTTTGAATAACATTAGGTATAACTTGTGAATAACTTTAGATAGTCAATTTCATATAGTGTAGATATTAGATACCATAAACAACGTTAATATTAGTTGGACAATTTCATATCATGTGGATATGAGATATGATATACACCAATATTTCTTTTATGATAATTTACTATCACAATAAATTCTAGCTAATGTGACCAAGTATATCAGATTAACTTATAGTTAGGTTGATTATAAGGCTAAACTGCTAACCACTAATTAGAATATTAAATAGCACAAAATCATTCACACACAGTGCGTCCCTCCACATCGGGTGGTGTGTGGCCCTGCACAACGAGAGGCGTGTGCAACACATTGGAGTATTTGATCACCTCTAACTGTGTTATATTTTTTATTTTTTCACAGCACTATTGGACTCACTTCGGGATGTTTATCCCAGACCAATGGTCATGGATTTTGATGTTTGCAGGTTTAAAATTTGTTTTTTTGCAGGTGCCAATCAAGTATTAGTGACCCAAGCACTGTATTAGGCACTAAATTAGGATCACACTTATCCCTATCCCCATCGTTAACCAACCAAATTTATGTAATTTCTCGTCTAATATATGAATAAATATTTTAAGATTATTTTTTAGTCCCATTTGTAGCATGTACAAATGTATGACGTAAAGTGATCTTAAAGTATTACATTTATGTTAGCTTTACATTTTTGGAGATCCCGGACAAAGGGGGTCCGTAAGAATACAAACTTACTAAAAGATGATCATTGTCGCAAGCTCTTTATTTCTTACGGAAAATCGGTTCATAACCCCTTCCTCTTCGATATACCAAATCAATCATAGTTTACTATCGAAATAATCACTAATGTGATTATTTTGAAAGTTGATTGCGATTGATTTATGAGGTATACGGGAGAGGTGCAGGGTTATGCTGCCGAAGTTTTGTTAGAAATAAACAAGCTTGTGACAACGATCATCTTTTAGTAAGTTTGAATCCTTATGGATGGGCTCAAGTGATAACATAATTAAGACACTTCTCTTCTCATCTTTTATCTCAATAATGGGATACGTTTAGGTATCCTCACATATTATCCTGGATTGGACATTATAAATTTTTTAATTCAGATTGATCAACATGACAAATAGAGAGTGGATGTACAACCGTGTAGTTGATGGACGTATAACAGATACCTCTCAAAGAGGTGTTCAGGAATTTATACAATTTGCTTAGGCACAAGGTTCCCGTGTCGTGGATTCAGATGGAACTATCTTGTGTCTGTGTAAGAAATGTCATCTAATGAGGAAGAGATCAAAAGATGAAACTCCGTTACATCTTTATAAAATGGGTTTCATGAAAGGATATCAGATTTGGCGGATGCATGGTGAGGATTATGATGACATGATGAATGATGTGGAAGAAGCTGACAATAATAATCCTTTTGCATATATGGTTATGGACATTGCGGGTCCAGATTTTAATGCTACTTTTTTATATGATGATAACGAACCATATGCAGAGTTTGTAGAATTTTATAAGCTGTTGAAAAAACCGGAAGAGCCATTGTGGTTGAATTGCAAGACATATTCAAAACTTTCTGCGATTTCGGATCTTCTATCGATGAAGATGGCGTATAATATGACCGATCGTAATTTTGATGCAATGCTTAGGATTATCAAGAAAATATTACCAGAAGATGCAGAATTACCTGATAATTATTACAAAACAAAAAAGATGATGCGGAAGATGAGTTTAGCGGAAGTTAAAATAGACTCTTGCATTAATCATTGTATTTTATATTAAGGTGAACACCAGCATTTACAATAGTGTCCTGAATGTAATGAGCCAAGATATCAGGTAGCCAGAAAGAGTAAAACAAAAATCTCGAGAAAGATTTTACGTTATTTCTCGTTGACTTAGAGATTGAAACGACTATATTATTGCAAAGAAACGGCAAAGTACATGACATGACACGTGGAGCATAATGTCGATGAGTACATGGAGCATCCATCCGAGTCTGATTGTTGGAAAGTATTGATGTCGGCTTTTCCTACATTTAACGAAGAAAAGAGGAATTGCGTTATAGGTTTATGTACAGACGGGTTTAATCCTCATGGAAGAAGTAAAGATTACTCTTGCTAGCCATTAATGACAACACCATACAATCTACCCCCATGGTCATGTAATTAGCGACACGTTATGTTCCTTTCGTTGTTGGTAACAAGACCTACACATCTGGGAAAATACATCGACGTTTATTTACGTCCTCTTAGAGATGACTTGAAAATGTTATGGGTCGATGGAGTTGATACATATGATGCTAATAAAAGTCAAATATTTAACATGAAAGTAGCTTTGCTTTAGACGATAAATAACTTCCCAGCATATGGAATGTTATCTGGATGAAGTACGCGTGGACATAAAAGTTGTCCATATTGTATGGAGAGTACTAAATCATTCCAGCTTGAACGTGGTTAGAAACCATGTTTTTTTATTGTCACAGATGGTTTCTTCTAAATAATCATCCATATCGATGACAGAAGCAGTCTTTTAAAAGGAATACAATTGATCTTTCAGATCCCCCACCACTTAAGACAGGTGATACGATATTATCAAGCTTGTAAGAATTGGAGAAATCTGAAGGATATTGAGAATCCTTAAGCGCATCACGGAAGCGTGTCGATCGCATCGTATGCAATCGGAGCAACTAGTCGTACTAGATGCTAGATGCGGCGGAAATCAAAAATTTTTTAAAACTAAAGATGAAACCACATGATCACGAGAACACTTCTCGGATCGTTTCATCAAACCACAAAGTACAAGGAATACCTCTTGAAGCGTGGTTGTGATCGCAAGATCCCAAAGTAGAGATCCTCCTGTCTCAAGTCCGATCCACGAAGAACGCACTTGCAGGCACGATGATGAGTCGCGTCCTTCCCGCAATCCTCGATGAAGATCCAAGCAATGGATCCCCTGATTTCGTCAAACGAAATTCGTCATCTTCCTCTAGAGTAAGAAACGCCAAAGAAGAAGGAGATCCTCGAGTCGTCGAAGAAGAAGCCGAGAGTCTCTCCTTTCTCAACACAAGATGGACGACCATCCTTTGGATGAGAGAAGGAGAGTGGGCGAGAATATGAGAGAGAGAGAGAGTTGTAACCTTTTACAACACTTAATGACGTACTTTGGAAGGCTACCCTAGCCCTCCTTTTATATTAGTTTAGGATCCAGTGGATCTCAATCCATGGGACACATGGATCCAACTGCCAGGCTTGGTCCATGTAAAATCAATGGCTATAATTATTGTTGGTTAAAACCAACAACATTTACTTATGATTAAATTAAATATATGTTGCAACATTGTCAACACATTTTAAATTTAACATAAATAAGTTAGTTAAGAGATTAATCATCATAATAAAATGGAGATAATATTGCCTCCTAAAAATAATGGTGGCTTTATTTCTCCATTTTATTATATTACATTATCTCTCAATTATCACAAAAATATCCACCTAATTATTTCCAAATTAATTTGTGAATATTTCAATTATGCCATTGAAAATTATGTGAATCAAATTCACAACCCAAACTAATTTGTAAATTACATTTCCAATTAATTAATTAATGTGAATCCAATCCACACTATTAATTAACAAATGCTATTTACATAAATTCTCTCTCTTTAATATATGTATATTATAAATCATATTTATAATACACAAATATTATGGATGGTATTATCCACATTCTCTAATCCTTGATAATTAAATCCGATTTAATTATCTTAGATAATCATTCTCACGATATGAATCATATTCATATTTAAGCTTGATGATTAAATTTCATTTAATCATCAAGTTCTTCTTGCTTGGATATGTATTTCATCAAATGAATTATTCTTGAACCCTTTCAAGAATAATATGCTTTCTCCGCAGATACTTGGAGATAAGGATAGGGCGATTGTATTATTCCACGTATAGTGACTTGGATATTGAGATCTTATCTCAAATCCAGATCTTACGAACCTCCCACAGATGCTTGATAAAATCAAGATCGCAAATCCAATCTTCTCATTGGATCTGAATCTCAATCAGACCAATGTCCAACACTTGGACTAAGATCAGATTGCTTCTCTACTAGAAGGAGTCACTAAAATCCAGACCTGTTTCATCACTCCCTCGGAATGGAAGCGTCATGAATATACAATCGTTTATACACATCACCCTCAGGTATTCCCAATACATGTGCATCCTGCATACTGGAAGACCCATGATCAACCCGAAGATCAAGCTCAATTTTACACTGTCTTCTTCAGGGTTTGATCACTAAGTTTCTCATTTGATCATTGGGATTTGGTATCGATCATATACATTACAAAAGCATATATCATACCTAGGTCTTGATCATATACTTTCCAAAAGTATATATCAAACCTACAAATTCAGTCAAGCTTCCAAAGCGAGACGACCGTGCACGGAATTTGATTCTTCCCAATATCTCATGAGGGAGCTCATGTCTTCCGGTTCAGTAGTGAACCTGTATGATCCCTTTGAGAGATCGTATTACTCATATGCCCTTATATGCACACCAACGCACCGGTATATAGACCTTGGTTAGGTCATCAACCTATTGGTCTGTCAAATGTACATACTTAGACATATAGCAATACATCTGCCTCCGGTCAGAGGATGCGTGCCTATGCTGTGACAGCATTCAACATAGGACTTAGGTTATCTCGATCCCGTTAAGTCAACTCTTTGACCTAACTAATTTGACACCTCCGAATCTCTATTCCTATGCAGAGGACCTGCATCAAGAGGTCGGTCAGATATCAACCTATGTGAGAAAGGATTGCAATCTCCTACTCAGGCTGGAGATCACATCTTAACAATCATTTGACGGTGCTTGATGAGTCCTCAATCTAACTCTTTAGATATTCATCCAAGCACCAGCCTCTATGATTCAATAATTGAATCAACAGTTGTATGATCATTAAGATAGCCATGGTACATAACCCTAATTGTACAGAGGGACCTATTATGAAAATTATTTATTCTTCATTTCAGATCAGGGAATGATATGTGCAATAACATTTATTGCATAATGGCTCGTCGTGGGCTCACATGTCCAACAAAATCAACCTTAAAGAATGGAGATAAAACAAAAAATCTTAATAGTTTTGGTGACAGTCATAATTGGATTAGGAAGAGTATATTTTGGGAATTATCATATTGGAGTAAGTTACTGATACGACACAACATAGATGTTATGAATAGAGAAAAATGTATTTGATAACATCTTCTATACTGTTATGAATGTAACCGGTCGATCGAAAGATACAGTAAAGTCTCGTCATGATTTACAAATCATATGCAATCGACCAGAGTTGCATATAAAGGAAAATGACAATGGAAGGGTTAAACTTCCCAAAGCGAAGTATACCTTAGATAGAAATCAAGTTAAGCTTGTCTGCGAATGGACAAGCAAATTGAAGTTTCCAGACAGATAGGCATCAAAATTTTCCAATTTGGTCGATTTAAAGAAGTTTTCATTTAAGGGAATGAAAAGTCATGATTGTCATGTTTTTATGGAAAGATTGCTACCGTTAGTGTTCAGAGGATTGTTACCAAAAAATGTTGTCGATGTTCTTTCAGATGTTAGCAGATTTTTTCAGGTTCTATACTTGTCACACATACAACGCATGGGGATGGATTATTTTCATAAAAATATTCCTTTGATTATATGTAACTTGGAGAAGATATTTCCGTCGTCATTTTTTGATTCGATGAGACTAGCCACAACAGATTTAGGAGGAATGCGAAAATTTACTCTGAGGAAGAATCTTGTATCATATCTTTTGTCCATCCACTCAGCTCATAGGAAAGGAAAATGAACTTTTCTTATCGAAAGAGGAGAAGGATGCTGCGGAGTTATATGTATTAGACAATTGTGAGGAAATAACACCATATGTTTTATAAGTATTTGTATTACTTTTTGTATATATTCAAATTCAATTTCAAGTAATTTTTATGTTTCTCTTACTAATTTTAGGGAATTTAGGAAGAAAATTATCGAGGAAAATCCTATTTATTCAGATGACGAAGTTCTGAGTGTATAGGAATCAATTTCCAACTTGGTTTAAATACCGCTCAAAACAATTGGATGGTGGTGATTTTTATTCTCATATTTTAAAATAATTTGGAGAAGGACCTGTTTATAAGGTCTGATCTTACAACTCTTGCCTTAGCAATGGTTATTATTTTCATACCTTAAATTCCGGTAAATATTTAACAACTCAGAATTATGGAGTGATGGTTCGTGGATCTTGTTATGAGGAAGATCATATGAATTATTACGGAATATTAAAGGAGATACTAAAAGTTGAATATAGTATACCAGGCTTGAATAAAGTAATTCTCTTCTTGGGTGATTGGTATGAACCCAATGGAGGTGTAGTACTCGATAGAAGAAATAACAGTGTCGACGTGGTACCATGAAAATTTATTCGCAGGTTTTAACCATTCGTCTTATCTTCACAAGCGGATCAAGTATGCTATCTCCCACAAGTATCAAAGAAGAGAAAGAGCATTGAAATTGTAACTATTGTGAAGATAAATTCTCGAGGTTATATTTCTAATGATTACATTCATCATGAAGATGACATAGATGAAGCATTCACACCGACACATGAATGAATAGATTTAACAGAAGAAGTCCCAATCATCGAATCGATTCGATTGGCTGATAACGAAGGTTTATATGTTGACTTACAAGATGATACCAACTCCATAATTGATTATTCAGAACACTCAAAAAACGAAGAAATATCCTTTAATCCCACTGAAATAAATGATGGAGATTAGTTGTACGTTTTATCACACAATTATAATCGAATTAGCTAAAATCTTTAGTAATAACTGTGTAATTAACTATTACATCATCACTACAATCATGGCAGGTTTTGGACGTGACGAGGCTCATGGATCACATAGATCCATTTGTCCATCTTCCTCAGACACACCTTCGTCCAGTAGGCAGCCCACTCCGGATGTTGTTTTAGATTCACAGTCCGACGAGGTCCAGCTGGTCATAGCTTACTACGAGTCTCTTGGATATCCCCGTCCAATATAATTTTTATTTTGAAATATACTTTAATATAATGCAATGTTTTTATCACATCTTAAATTTTTTTCCAGGCAGCTAGGTTGGAAAGAGAACCCTCTTTTCAGGAGTGGTGGTCGAGGTCCCACTTGAGTGGGAAAGAGGAGACTTGCAATGGTCCACTCCTGAAGCAAGAGAATTGTTGGTATGTCTATCAATTTATTTGCAGTTGAATGATATATTTTAACACATTTTTCTATATTTTACTTTGTATTTCAGGATCGTTATTTGGCACTATCTGCAGAAAAATGGGGTGGTGATCAAACTCGAGAGCAACCACTATTTGATAAAATAATCTGTAAGCAGGTATAGATAAATATTATCTTACTATACTCGTTTCTAATATATAATTTCATATTAAACAACGAAAATCTTATAAGGTATTGGAGGAGAGGGACGTTGTGGCGAACAGGAAGCAAATGCTTGGTGGTCTTCCTCCAAACTATGTGGAGGAACATCGTCACTCCTATTCTGCATACTCCCAGCCGTCGTACACACAACCACATCCGTCCCAAACATCAATTCCAATGGAGTCGCAGATGGCAATGATGGTGGAGCAGGTGACGAAGCTCCGAGAAGATTTCATGGCGTAGATGTAAGTATTCTACTTATAGAATGTGTAATAATTTTATATTTCTATATCTACAAAATGCAAGTAACAGGTATATATCTTCCATATATAATATAGGTCGCAAGGGCGTGCATCTCAACCTGAGGAGATTGAATCCAATGACGAAGAGGAGGAGGACAACGTCACTGAAGAAGAGACACACAAAGAAAAGGAGAAGGAAAAAAGAAATCAAAGCAGGTTTAATGTCTAAATTTTTTAGATCAGAGAAGAAATAAATTGTTGTTGGTATTAATTTGTATTGTTATTAAACTTTTAGCACGTCTTTTAAATTATATGAACTTTGATAATATATCTTGTTGTAATTTTACTCGTCGTTGTTGCTTCGAACATATATTTGTAGTATTTAGATGTTAAATTTGAATGTTTATTTCTAAGTTCATGTATATTGCGTGACTTTGACTTGTTTGTGCTAGTTATCTTAGTTGACGAACTGGTATACTATATATACGCTTAGCGAGCTCTGATAAGCACCTGTAGTGGTTTATTGGCAAACTATACAGGTTCGACAGGGCATCAAAACCCCGTCGAACCTATATAATTTTTTTCCTGGAAATCAGTTTGGGCGAGCACATGTACTCGCTAGGTGCTCCATGATTGATCGCCCTATTTAATAGGGGCGATCATTTCGGCGAGCACATCTGTGCACACCGGCAAGCAGGTGAGCATATAGCGTTCCAATTTGCTCGCCCACCTACCGGAGCGACTCTCGTAGACGCGAGCAAGCCCTGAACGAGCACATATGCTTGCCCATCGGTCGGGCGTGCACATGGCGTGCATGCTGACGAATCTCGGATTCATCACTCTAAATCTCATTTATTAAGCTCAAATCCCTCAAAATTATAAGCATTTCTGCATTTATTTGTCATAATTAGCATTCATCTATGTTTACATAAGAATTGCATTTAATCCATTATGTTTGCACCAAATAAGAAGCCAAAAATCTCAGCCCAAAACTAACCTGTAAATAGCCTAACTTCCCTGATTTTTAACTCATTCATGCTAACTCCGAATGATCCAAAACCACCTCCACTGTGTACGTATCACTCACAAGAATAAATGAAAAAAACAAAAAATATTAACCTAAATAACTGGACCAAAAAACCAAACCCTAGTTTCAGGATTTTCGAACTAAAAGCCCCATATCTTCCCCATCCAGTGTTCGATATGATCCTACTCACTTTTGATCTAATGCACATTTAATTATCTTCAAAACAAGACCATGTTCAAGTGAATCGGAGCTCATATGTTAAAGTTGGGTTTTGGGCCCCTTTTGTACATTGTGTATTTTAACGGTTATTTTGACCTGATATTTTATGTATTTATTTAATCAATTCATAAAAAATATTAAAAAATAGATTAAGGTGTAATTATCTATCTTTGATTTTTACCATAATTTTTCTGAATTTTTATCTGGTTTAAAAATGACATAAAAATTACAAAACCCAAAAATCAAGGTATTCTATGTATATGAGATACCCCAAAATTCACTTTGTGCATTTGATCGATTTTGATTTTGACGTCTTCATGAATGTTGTAGATCTCATCGAGATGCGCATTTTTTTAAGGAACTTTTTTGATCCGATATCGTTTGCTATTTATTTCTGATTTTACAAAGTCTTTAATTTCTGAAATTTACGGTGCGGACACGTAGCAGCCCCTGGGACCGCTACGTGTCAACATTTTTGGTCTTTTTATTAATTCGTTTTATAAAAAAGATAATTAATTAAAAAAATAAAATAAAAGCGGCCCTACGTGCGAAGCACGTGCCTGCCAAGCACATACAACGCACGTGCCCGCTCCCTGTCCCTAGTGTGCCGCCACGTGCGCGTTCATGGCCGCTCGATCTCGGCCAATCGAACGACCCGTGACCCAACGTCTTTTCTAGGCGCCCCCTTCCCAATCCGACTGCCTCTCCTCCGATTTCTTTGCCGCCCAGCTCGGAACCGGTCGCCGCCCCTCTCCATTATCTCCGTCATGATTCGCGACCACCTTCCATAGACAACCGCCTCCGCAAATCTCGCCAACCGCCAACCACCTCCGCATATCTCGTGATCTCCAAAACCTCCAACCTTCCATCCCCAGCCTCTTCCTTTTTTCCTATTTAAAGAACACCGCAGACCCCGACTCCCTCATCCGCCATTCACCCCAAGGATCTTCCCTCCAGTAGTGACAGATCGAGCCTCCTTCACAACGTGATCAGAGGACATCGCCCTCGTCGCAGCAACACCTCTAGGTCGCTGCTCCACTCTGATGTGCTTTGCCGTCGAGCACTCTCCGCCCAGGTATCCTCCGCTCACATCTCCATTTCTGATAACCCGTCTTCTCCGACTTCCGCGAGCGCCTCCATGACTTCGCTGCACCGCCGTTGAGCCCTCTCATGCCAGTCATCGTCATCTCCACTTCGACGTCAAGCAACCGAACATCGTTGCCTACTCGTCTTCATCTTCATCGCCAACCGACTCCAGGAGATTCATTGTCCACCCTCCAAGCCACTTGCTAGGACACCTCCACTTTGAACAGCCCAGCAGCCGTGCCTCGCCTCGACCTACCCTCCCCGTCCGCCTCACCATCGCCCCTTGCCGCTGGGCACGAAGCCTGAGACCCCCACCTCACGCGCCTAGCACGTGGGCAGGGGGAACTCCTCATCCCCACGAGTCACGTGCTGGGCATGTGATCGCTTGGGTCATTTGCGAAAAAACTCTCTGTACTCCCTCCAATTTCAGGTGAATCGAAGAACAAAGTGCCCCTCTGGACAATTTGCATAAAAAGCCCCAGATCTATTGGTAATTATACAAAGCCCCCTCCCCCTTGCATTTTATATTTATTCAAATTGCATCTGTACCCCTATCTTCCTTTTTAGTATTGAACTTCTTTATTGCATTATTTTATTTATCAAAAAATGACATTTTGTTCTACACTTAATTCTCTACACTTTGACAAATTGTAGATATTTTTGTGATTTATGGTTAATTAATTATTAAATATTTTGTGGAAAATTGCAAGCTTTGCCCATTTCATGCTCTTAAATTTTCCATTGATTAACCGTTGCTCTAAAAATTCCCGAAAAATCACATATTGTAGATCTATTGTGCTTGATATTGCGCCTAAAAAGATTTGCATTTGCATGCATATTTTGCCATGTAAAAATCATTTTGCATATTTTAATGTTTAATTTTTAATAGGAATTAGATCGCACAATCTGGAGGTTTAAGATTTTTTCTGAGAACAATTATATAGTGATAGATCTTAGATATTTTTGTTGCTTGAAAATAATTAGGTTTATTATTTATTATAATTAAATATTGAAATTCATTCTATTTGCATTTAAAAATACATAAAAAATTCATATTGTATCCAAACATTCCAAAAAATTTATAGTGCTTTCATTTCATCATATTTTGCATCGTAGCCAAGTTTCATATTTTTTAGACATCGTTTGATCGAAATTTATATTTTAGTCCCTAAAATAGGCCTAAATTGCATTTTGCATCTTTTATTGCATTAAAATTAACAAAAAAAAGACCGCCTCAAAAACCACGCATAAATTTTGATAGATATAATTCTAGGTTGTTCCTTTGCCTCCTTGTGTTCGACCTTAGGACTTGCCCAAGTAAAATAAGCATAAAACCACGAGATTGAAAATTGAATAAATTATTTGTGGTTATTTTATCGACCGATTCCGATTTCCCATACAACGCACGACAAATCATTTTACGCAAGACCATAGAAACATCTTTTTAACAAGTGCATTTTCGGACTCGTCAGATGGCGTCGTTGCCGGGGAGGCAAACGACTTAGTTTTGTATTTTGAAAATTTTCGTTCGATTTTCCGTATTCGGTAGTCTGACCCCCGAATTTTTCATTGTAAATTCCTTTTTTATTTCCTGCATTTATTTTTCAGTATTTATTTCGCTTATTTTATTTTTTATTATCTTTTGAGTCACTCTCTGACATCCTCTCTCTTATTTTTTCTTGCGAGGTACCCGACATACGTGGAGCGGTTTTTTAAGAAACCGAAGCATCTTCACCGACATCCGAAAAAGCCACAATTAATTTAAGATCGAGTCTTGTCGTGAGAGAGCGTAGAGTCTAGGTTTTTAATTTCTGTAATTTTATTTTTTTTCTCATTTACAACGGTGTCTGTTTGGACTCTCGCGCATGTAAAAAGACCTTGAACTTTTCTGTGGTGTGCCGTGGCCTGTTTCACTCTCCGGTGAGGGTGGGGTCCGACTTGAGTGGTAACTAGGATAGACCTACAGCATACGGCTCTTTGAGCATTTTAATTTCTTGATTGTGCTCGTAAGACTTAAGACACACTTCACATTAACTGAGACGCACATAAATCGTTCAATTTAGCTAAATTAAACTTAATTCTTTCCCGCTAATAGAACTTTATGCTTAGGTGCGGTTTTTCATCAGCTTGCATTCATTTCGAATAACTTTTCAATTATGTAATGCATCCCACGTGGAGATTGCGAGGAAGCACTATAAGTCTTCTAACTGAACATACATCATTGTTTTCGCGTACATCGACTTTTCCTGAACTCCTCCCTCTTGTTTTATAACATAATTTTAAAGGAAATTGGGACTGGACGGTAGACGTGTATTTATGCTCATTTATATTCTTCAGTGATCACCTAATTAAAATTGGGACTGCTAAATATAGCCGATCTTAAGAATCCATAAAATCAAGAATTATTGTGGGAGAGCAACCCCGACATTATTTGATTTTATCTTGCAGCGAGGAGAGAGATGCACACTAGGATAGAGACAAGCCAAGATTTTCATATAGACTACTGATTTTAAAAACGATTAGCTACTTCTAAGTGAGGAATACGAGTAGCCGGTAAATGGTCCGGACTTCCTTAGTAGAGTGGATGGTTTAAAGGACACTGTGTAAGGCTCCGTCCATAAGTAACACGGGTAGCCATTTTACGGTTCGTACTTACACCTATACTGGTTAAAAGTGGATGCAACTAGTCGTACGAACTCGGGACAGTCTTTAAGGTAATTATGGTACCTACAGCTCGTTAAACGGTTTGCAAGATTTGAATTCTCACCAATTTAAAACTGATAAGATAATTGGACAAACCCTTGCAGCCTTCACTGAGTGAGTTGGTGAAAGAAATCCTTGTATTGTGTTTAGTTTGTGCGTAGAAAGTAAATAATCAACGAATACCGCACACTTATGCCTACATCATAAACCGTGAACCTCTTGTTGACCTCGAGAATGGAAGATTGTCGTAATTTTTGTTCGGACTCCGTGAACCCTTCTCTCACTATCACAAACTCTCCAATCTCAAAAGCCTAGAGAGACACTTTTTCTGGACCTCCTTGGCCTCAGGGAAACCCTTCGCACGAACCCTGTTCCTACGATTCCTTCTTCTTTCTGGAAGGAGGACAAATCCACACACTCTCACTCTCTCTCTATCTCCGAAACAGATCGAAGAAAACTCTTACCTCAATTATTTCCACTCTATTAACTAGAACCCCTTATATTCCGAAGGTGAAGAAGAAGAGATGCCTCCAAAGAAAGATCATGAAGATGGACCTAATGAAGACCCAATGCAGATGATTTTGGCCAGACTGGCTGCGTCTGAGCAGCAACAGATGTTACTGAGGGAACAACTTGAGCAGTTGAATGTTGGGGAAGAACTGCCAATGGAAGCCGCATACAACCCTGGACAGTACAGAGTGAGGAATTATTTGCAGCCACCTCAGCCATAGATTAACTATGAACTGAAGCCACATTTTATAAGTCAATTACCACAATTCCATGGTAATACGACTGAAGAGCCATATGAATTCTTGCAAGACTTGGAGCTGATATGTTCTAATCTGAGGCACCCACAAGTCAGTCAGAACTACATTCATCTCACTACACTACCTTTTTCCTTGAAAGGGAAGGCAGACTACTGGGTGAAGAACTTAGGAGTGACTGTGACTACTTATGAGAGGTTCAAAAACTTATTTTGGAAGAAATTCTAACCCTTGAGTCAGACCAACCAAATGAGAACCTGTATCACCGGTTTCTCTCAGATGCCCAAAGAACCACTCTTTGAGGCTTGGGATAGGTTTAAATACCTGGTATAGAAATGTCTCTGCCATAACCTGGATAACAACATCCTAGTTCAGTCACTCTACTCTGGCCTCAACTACGAGACTCAAGGGTTAGTTAGTGCTGCCTGCGGAGGGAATTATACATCACGTGGAGCTGAGATCGTCTGGAAAGTATTAGAGCAGATGGTAGAAACAAGCCGTTCTCAAATTTCCAGTAGAGCATACACCGAATCCCTGAACACCTTTAAAGCCAAAGGCAGAAAGCAGACTGTCGCAAAAATAGCAGAGGATTTGATTCCGAACATGAACATCATAGCTGATAAATTGATAGTAGTGGATCAAATTCATAAGAGAATGAACGACATCGACGACAGGATTTTCCAATTCCCAAAGCTGATGGAGGAGCTTACTGAGAAGGTGTCCAATATGGGGATGCCTACTGCACCTACGGTCCCGATCTATCATGTGCATCATGTCGAGGAGCAGCATGATCAGAACAACAACAACCTTGGGCTCAGGAACTATCCTATGTCCAACCTTCCCAACAACCACCCCCACCGTCCGAGACAGTCAAAGAAGCTCCGCCCCTGGCATTCAAAGTAAACGGCATTTGATACAGACAGGACACTACCCGACAAGGTAATATGGGGGACCGTCAGCCTTACCAACTTCCGCCAACTTTCTATAATGTCGCATTTACTCCGCCTCCACAGCACACTCAGAACACTGCATCTTTCCAGCATCCGAAGTAGCAGCAGCCCTACAATCGCCAGAACCAACCTCAGCAATACTGTCAGCAATATCAAGCTCCCAGACAATCATCTCAATCATAGAACCCTCCAGAAGAACCGGTCAATATCCAGAGGCAAATGCTTCATGAAATTCGCAACTTCCGAAATGAGATGTACAATCTACGGGTTGATGTTAATCGTTTATCCCGTTTGAAGGATGAACAGACAGCTCCAGCCATAACCATTCCCGCCCAAGTTCAAGGTAACCCCAATAGCTTGAACAAATCTCATTCATCTCAACACAATGGCCAGGTATACTATTCATATTTTTCCACATCTGAACATGAGATCCTTTCGTTTGACAATATCAATGCCATGTCACTCAAGAGCGAAAGGACTGTGGTCGTATCTGATCGGATAAGGGAATCGGACCATGAAGACTCGGAATATCAGCCAGAGGATGCTTCCGAGGAGGAAGAAGAAGGACGCCTAAAAATGACTGCATGAGATAAAGGGAAAGCATCTATGGAGTCTGTAGAGGAACTTGAACATCTAGTTGCTGCAAAAATACCTTTGTCACCATTTTAGCAACATGATTTTGATTAGTATCAGAAATCTTGTGATTGTAATAAGAACTCCAATTTTAATAAAGATGCTCTTCTTTATGATTCTGGCTCTCTATCTCCTATGTCAAATGCTTCCATTCCTTTCCCTCGTGCTCTTAAGAAAGGAAAATAAAAGAATAACATTCAGAATGACCCAATAATGGAAAGGTTCTGCCAGCAAAATATTACAGTCAATGTACCCTTTGATCAGTATGTGGCCAGTAATCCTGTCTTTCAGAAGTACTTGAAGGTGAAATGCACTCCCACTAGGACTCGTACAAAGAAAACAAGTCGATTTGTGGAGACTCATATCTTGACAGTTGCCACTACCAAATGTGTCAAAAATTAGCATTTGCAAAGAAAAAAAAGGATCTTGGTGCCCATTATGTGGAGAGTCGCATTAGTGGCATTGCGTTCGCACGCACACTTCTCGACAATGGTTCTTCCATAAATCTTCTACCCTTAGCCTTGTATTATTGATTGGAGTTAGGCCCTCTGAATAAATCATTATCTTTACTCCAATTTGTTGATAAATTCACTAAAAGACCTACGGGAGAAGTAAAAAATGTCATCATCGTGATCGAGGGTACGAAATACAAAGTGGACTTCACTATCCTTGATGTGGAGACCGCGAACTATTGGAAGGAATCGCGAATCATTCTTGGAATACCGTTCTTAAGGACCGCCAAAGATGTATTCGATTACTGTTCTGGAATGATGAAATTCCGTTCTGCAGATGGAGAAGTAGACTTGGAGATGAAACAAACAAAGTGGCAAAGGCCAGACTCCGAATCAACCGCCAGACATGCATATTGTCGAAACATTAGAATGCAATCTCCTCAGCTCTGCTGGGACGTGGACCAACTGCAAGACATGCATATTGAAAGCACATCATCAGAAGAAGAAATAGTACACAGTGTAGTTTGCGAGATATTTCCAAAAATATCTAGTCACCCAGATTGCTACAATCTTGATGACACAGAAATCCTATCAGAGTTGTCAGTCCCATCATCTTCGGGATAATCATGAAATATTGATGACGAGTCAGACACGACTCTGGCCGAATTAGCACACTACTTTAGCGATCCGACTCACCTTTCTTCGGAATTGGTAGCCAACAACTCACACCGTGATTCACCACCAACCGACACTGAGATAGATGCAAAAGTCATTCAGCCATACTTAATTTATGATTCAGAATTGCCAAAGCTGAAACCACTACCTCCCACATTGAAGTATGCATTTCTAAATGGACCCAAAGAAAAATTACGTGTAATAATTAGCTCATCCTTAACCATGGACCATGAATCTAGATTACTCGAAGTCCTTGAGCGAAATAGAAAAGCCATCGGTTAGACTATATCGGAACTCGTAGGAATAAACCCTGCTCTCTGCTCGCACCAAATTTATGTTGAGGATAGTGCAAGACCTTCCCGTGAATTTCATAGAAAATTAAACTCAATCTTCAAGAAGTGGTTAAGAAAGAAATAGCGAAATGGTGCAAAGCAGGATTTATATACCCCAATTTCTGGCTCCAAGTGGGTGGCCCCCCTTAATGTCATCCCGAAAAAGTTGGGAATCCATATGGTCACCAACGAGGAGGGGGTAGAGATCGCGACCCGAGTACCCACGTCGTGACGCGTCTGTGTCGATTATAGGCGCCTGAATGCTGCGACCAAGAAAGATTACTTTCCACTGCCATTTATTGATCAAATATTAGAGAGACTTGCAGGGAAAGCATTCTTCTGTTTTCTTGATGGGTACTACGGCTACAATCAAGTAGCTATCTCTCCCGAGGATCAGGAAAAGACCACGTTCACATGTCCCTTCGGTACCTACGCATTCAAGCACATGCCATTCGGGCTCTGTAAAGCCCCAGGCACATTTCAGCGGTGCATGATTGCCGTATTTGTCGAAATGGTTGGTGATTTCCTGGAAGTCTGTCTACATGGATGACTTCTCGATTCATGGTGATTCATTTGATACATGTTTAGCGCACTTGGACCGAGTCCTCCAGAGATACAGGGAGGTTAATTTGGTACTCTCCTAGGAGAAAAGTCACTTTATGGTTATTGAGGGTATCTTGTTGGGGCACGTCATCTCCAAAAAGGGAATGGAGGTCGACCCTGCCAAGGTGGATGTGATCAAGAAACTTGAGCCACCAACCAACGTCAAGTCAATGAGGTCGTTCTTAGGGGCATGTTGGATTTTATCGAAGGTTTATCCCAGATTTTCAATGATCTCCCGCCCACTGATCGAGCTCTTAGGAAAATACACCGAGTTTATTGTAAATCACAAGTGTCTAGAGGCCTTCGAGATCCTGAAAAAGAAAATATGTGAATCGCCGATATTACAAGCTCCCGACAGGTCTCTTCCCTTAGAGATCATGACTGAAGCATCGGATTTTGCTGTCGGAGCGGTACTTGGACAAAGAAGAGATGGAATTCATTATGTGATTCACTACGCGAGCGAAGTATTGGATCCTGCACAGAGAAATTATACAGTGATTGAAAAGGAAATGCTCCCGGTTGTTTGGGCCATTGAAAAGTTCAGATCATATATATTGGGCTCCAAGGTGATAATTTTCACTAATCATACGAAAATTAGATACCTCATGGATAAGAAGGATGCTAAGGCACGTCTTTTGAGATGGATCTTGTTAATCCAGAAATTTAATTAGGAGATCAAGGATAAACTTGGAATAAAGAATGTTGTTGCTGATCACCTCTCCCGAATTGAGCAAAACGATTATCCTAACATTGGACCAATTAATGAGACTTTTCCAGACGAATCAGTTTGCGTTATTTCCAACATAGTGAACTATCTTGTATCCAAGAAGGTTCCCTTTGGTTGGACCAAGATAATGATTGATCGATTAAAGTCAGATTCGAGAAAATACCATTGGGACGATTATTTCCTTTTCTAACAAGGACCGGATTGTGTTTGGCGAAGATGTATTCCTCAAGAGGAATATCAGAGTGTACTCACATATTGTCATTCTCTCGAGGCTGGTGGACACCAATCGGGAAAGAGAACCGCGCACAATGTACTCCAATGTGAATTTTACTGGCAGACCGTATTTAGAGATGCTAATGAATTTGTATGGTCATGCCCGATATGCCAAAAGATGGGAGGGACTGTTGGTCATAGAGATAAAATGGCCATGCAACAAATGATTTTCTGTGATGTTTTCAATGCATGGGATATTGATTTTATGGGTCCCTTTCCCAATAGTAATGGATTTGAGTACATCTTGTTAGCGGTTGAATATTTATCAAGATGGGTAGAGCCTATTCCAACTCGAACCGCAGATAGCAAAGTCGTCTGTATGTTTATCAAGGATAATATCATTGCAAGGTTCGGGATACCAAAAGTTTTGATTTCTGATGGAGGTAGCCACTTTCTGAACAAGGAGATGAGATCTTTGGCTAAGGAGTACAAATTTGAGCATAGAATAGCCAACCCATATCATCCACAATCTAATGGCATGGCAGAGGTTTCTAGTAGAGAGGTGAAGGGTATTCTTCAGAAGTTGGTTCGTACATATAGAAAGAATTGGTCGAAACTGTTGGACCAAGTTCTATGGGCCTATAGGACAACCTATAAGACTCCACTGGGTACTTCACCTTTTAGGATGATCTATGGCAAGTCGTGCCATCTACCTGCAGAATTGATTCACAAATTAGAATGGGCGATCAAAAAGTTGAGTTGGAGTTGTCACCTTGGGAAACTATGTTGAGACTTAATCTGAATGAGCTAATTGAAATCCGAAACAAGCATACGACAAGAGTATAATTTATAAAGACAAGGTTAAGAGATGGCATGATAGACACATTCAAGACAAGACCTTTGTCCCTGGGCAGAAAGTATGGTTGTTTAATGCTCTGTTAAAGATTTTTCATGGGAAACTGAAATCAAAATGGACGAGTCCTTACATTGTCATCGATGTACATACCAATAAAAGTGTAGATACTGTCGAACTTAAAGATGATGCACAACCTTTTTTAGTAAATGGACAGTTGCTGAAGCTATATTTTGAATCATCCAAAGAGCGGACAGTTCAAGTTGAGGCCATCTATTTCACATAAAGCGAGGACATTGAAGATTCATCAGATCAATCCCACCGTCCATCCCGACCACAACGATCTCCTTGTACAGCTTCTTCCTCTACTTAGACCAAGGCCTGAGTATAGGGGGAGACCGTTGCCATATGTATATACCATCCTTCTCCTATCTCCCAATCGCCTCACTTCCACCCTTCATCTATACTTAGGGTAACCAGAGCCTAAGTATAGGGGGAACCGACACGCGCATGTATATACTCTCCTCATTTACATATCTTGACCGCCTCTTTTTTGCTTTTCTTCTATACGTAGACTGTTCGCAGTCTAGGTATAGGGGGGCAGACCAGTGTATATAAATTTTTCATTCTCTTCCGCTTAGCCCGAGCTATGTCTTCTTTTCACTTCTTGGCTCCGAGGATACAACACTCTCTAAGTATAGGGGGGTCTGTATATATACTTTGTATATATTTTACCCATATCTTGTACTTTCGCGTAAGTCTATATGTATTTATCGGGGTGGGTAATTAATTCAAAAAAAGGTTTTTACTACTAGCACTGACTTTGCCCAAAAATTTTATGAAAATGGCTCATTATTCATTTTTGCATTGACAAAAAAAACCCTTGCATAAAAAAAACGTGTCTGCATTTCACACACCTGCACTTCATCCAGCATCACATTCATCTGCATCTGTGAAAAGTCATTGGGTTCTGAACCGAGTTGTGAACAGAAATCGAGAGTGGTCTGGACTTGACCTTAATCCAGCTAATTTTCAGAGGAACTTCACCGAGAAATAGGAATTTAGAAACTTCAGGTCTATGACTTAATTCTTTGAGTTCCACATGACAATGTGCAGCATTTGACTCTTAGTGTCTAACCTGGTCTCTTCATTCTTGGTACAACTACAGAATAGGGAATTAATTTGCACTCTCATACTATGCACTTAGCTCAACTCAGACGGGATGTTGGAAGACTGTGTGAGTTTCTTTTTTGGTATCGTGGAAATCTAAAGACCGGAGTACATGTCGAAATAAAGCTTCGGAAAAGGAATGGACGGCTGTGCACAATTTTTTCTAAGACCCCAAAAAATGTACGGAGCAAAAATATTCTATATCCGTAGGGGCACAACAAGATCTAACAGAACCACCAAAAAATTCCAAATGCAAAGAAGCATTCTACCAAATAAAATCTGACCAAAAAGGTCCAAGCTTCAAGAACCCTACAGATCTTGGTGGAGACTCGGCTACACTGGCCATCTTCACAAGGATAGGTGACTACACTGGACAACCTCCATTTCTTTTACCCTTCTTCTAACTTCTCCACCAATTCGATTGTGAACACAACATGACAGACCTTAGAAGGAAATACCTGACTTCCCGAGGACGAGTTACTGGAGAGGAGCATGGTAGTCCGGCATTTTGGATGGGAAGAGCTAAAACCTTTCACACACATGAGTCGATTGTTCAATGTTCACATGGTCTACTTTGGTAAAAGGATTGATCTAAGATGACTTCTGAGATGAAACGGTGACAATGATGTGTAGAATTTGAAGGCTATTGATTTTAAAATTCTAAGTCTCACAAAAGTTCCACCGTACTATTAATCCAATGGTCGAGTTTAGTTTCACTTTCACCTTAAGCTCATGGTCTTGGTATGGAACCCAATCTCATTTCACCTCTTGGCATTTCTTTTTGATGCTCAGGGACGTGCACGGTTTAAGTATAGGGGGATGATGAATCTCGGATCATCACTCTAAATTTCATTTATTAAGCTCAAATCCCTCAAAATCATCAGCATTTCTGCATTTATTCTGCATAATTAGCATTTAAGCGTGTTTTCATAAGAATTGCATTTTATCCATTATGTCTGCACCAAATAAGAAGCCAAAAATCTCAACCAAAACTAACCTGCAAATAGATTAACTTCCTTGATTTTTAACTCCTTCATGCTAACTCCGAATGATCCAAAACCACCTCACTATGTACATCTCACTGACAAGAATAAATGAAAAATATAAAAAAATTAATTAACCCAAACAGCTGGACCAAAAACCCAAACCCTAGTTTTTGGATTTTCGGACTAAAAACCCCATATCTTCCCCATCCAGTCTCCGATTTTATCCTACTCACTTTGGAACTAATGTACATTCAATTACCTTCAAAACAAGACCAAGTTCAAGTGAATCAGACTCATATGTGAAATTTGGGTTTTGGGCCCCTTTTGTACATTGTGTATTTTAGCATTTTTTTGACCTGATATTTCATGTACCTATTTAATCAATTCATAAAAATACAAAAAAATAGATTAAGGTCTAATTATCTATCTTTGATTTTACCATATTTTTTTCGAATTTTTATCTGGTTTAAAAATGACATAAAAATTACAAAACCCAAAAATCAAGGTATTTTATGTATATGAGATACCCCAAAAATTCACTTTGTGCATTTATCGATTTTGGTTTTGATGTGTTCATGAAAAATGTAGATCTCATCGAGGAGAGCATTTTTCATGAAGAAACTTTTTCGATCCGAGGTCGTTTGATATTTATTTTTTATTTTACAAAGTCTTTAATTTCTGGAAATGTTGTGATGCTAACACGTGGCAGCCCTTGGGACCGCCACGTATGAGCCATTTTTGGTCTTTTTATTTATTTGTTTTATATATAAAATTAATAATTAAAAAAATTAAAATAAAAGTGGTCGCACTCGCAACCGGCCGCCGCCCCTCTCCGTTATCTCCGCTGCGATTCGCGACCACCTTCCATAGCCAACTGCCTCCGCAAATCTCGCTAACCACCAACATCCTCCACATATCATGCGATCTCCAAAACCTCTAACCTTCCATTGTCGGCCTCTTCCCTCTCTCCTATTTATAGAACATCACCGACCCCGACTCCTCATATGTCGTTCACCCCAAGGAACTTCCCTCAGGTAGTGACAGACTGAGCCTCCATCACGGCACGATCCGAGGACATCGCCCTCGTCGCAGCAACACCTCCAGGTCGCTGCTCCGCTCCAATGTGCATCGCCGTCGAGCACTGTCCGCCCAGGTATCCTCCTCTCACATCTCCATTTCCAATAACCCACCTACTCTCCTTCGCTATTCCAACCCCATCTCCGATATCTATTTCTCTCTCGATCATCATCCTCACCAAGCTCATCGCCACCATCGACAACTTCGTCTTCTTCGACCTCCGCGAGCGCCTCCACGACTTCGCTGCACCGTCGTCGAGCCGTCTCCGCCCAGCCATTCTCATCTCCACTTCGATGTCAAGAAACCCAACATTATCGCCTGCTCGTCTTCATCTTTATCGGCAACCATCTCCAGGAGATTCACCGGCCACCCTCCAAGCCACTTGCTAGGACACCTCTACTGTGAACAGCCCAGCGACCTCCCCTCGCCTCGACTTGCCCTCCCCGTCCGCCTCACCATCGCCACTCGCCTCCGAGCTCGGATCCTGAGATCCCCGCCTTATGCGCCTAGCACGTGGGCAGGGGGAACTCCTCATCGCCACGGGTCACATGCTGGGCACTTGACCGCGTGGATCATTTGCGAAAAAACTCTTCGGACTCCCTCCAATTTTAGCTCAGTCTAAGAACAGAGGGCACGTGTTGCGCACGTGCCCCTCTGGTCAATTTGCAGAAAAAGCCCCAGTTCTATTGGTAATTACACAATGCCCCCCTTGCATTTTATATTTTATTGATATTGCATATGTACCCCTGTCTTCCTCTTTAGTATTTAACTTTTGTTGCATTATTTTATTTATCAAAAATTGGCATTTTGGTCTACACTTTATTCTCTACACTTTGACATATTGTAGATATTTTTGTGATTGATGGTTAATTAATGTTTAAATTTTTTGTGGAAAGTTGCAAACTTTACCCATTTCATGCTCTTCAATTTGCTATTGATTAATCGTCGCTCTAAAAATTCCCGAAAAATCATAAATTGTAGAGTTAATTGTGCTTGATATTGTGCCTAAAAAGATTTGCATTTTCATGCATATTTTGCCCTGTAAAAATCATTTTGCATATTTCAATGTTTAATTTTTAATAGGTACTAGATCTCACAATCTCGAGGTTTAGGAATTTTTCGAGATCAATCACCTAGTTATAGATCTTAGATAATTTTGTTCCTTGAAAATAATTAGGTTTAATATTTATTATAATTAAATATTGAAATTCATTCTGTTTGCATTTAAAAATTGATAAAAAAATACATACTACATCCAAAAATCCAAAAAATTACAGTGCATTCATTTCATCGTATTTTGCATCGTGGCCAAGTTTCATTTTTTTGGACATCGTTTGAACGAAATTTACATTTTAGTCCCCAAAATAGGCCTAAATTGCATTCTACATCTTTTATTGCATTAAAAATAATAAAAAAAACACAGCCTCGAAAACCACACATAAATTTTGATAGACATAATTCTAGGTTGTTCCTTTGCCTCCTTGTGTTTGACCTTGGGACTTGCCCTGGTACAATAAACATAAAACCACGAGATTGAAAATTGAATAAATTATTTCTGGTTATTTTCTCGACCTATTCCGATTGCCGTCTACAACGCACGACAAATCATTTTGCACAAGACCATAGAAACACCTTTTTAACAAGTGCATTTCGGACTCGTCACACGTGGCGTGCACATTATGAGACTTTATGTGCACGTCAATCCCGTCTTTTTTTGTAGTGATACTTCATAGGATGATGATTGCGATTTGGGTAGTGAAGCAGAGTATATTTCTTGTCATTCTGATCCCTCAGACACAAACGCAGAATTTGATTGGTAGAACTTTGATGAACACTTACCATGTCTGATGTCCACAAAGACCACATATTGGATAGAAATCAAGTCAGTACAGTAGATAGATACATCAATAGGGCCATCATTGTCAGCTCAACATATGCAACAATATTTTCTCCATGTAGATTTGGTAGCTTTCACGCAGATTTTTCAAAAGGACAAATCTACCAGCTCCCACGTAACCTAAGTTGAAGACTTTTCCATAGAGCATGAAGTATAGATTCCTTGCGGGTGATCCAGATATGTTCTTGATGAATCCACGATTCATCATCTCAATATCTTGATATTAGCAAAATCCCTAAGCAAATTCTCAAATAAATGTATATAAATTCACTAATTATTCTATATTAGATTGTACAAAATAAATCACCCATAAAAAGCCGCAAAATAAAAAAGTTTTTCACCTGTAATTAGCCCAAAATTTCATGTATTTTTAATAATTCCATTTCAACTACTTTTTGGCTAATTCTTTCTATAACGTGTTCATAAAAATGTATATAAAAATACAAAAATACAAAAATCTCATCAAATTTGATTGAAGATAATGAATCTTATTTGATGGAGGTTTTTGAAAGAAACCACAAGGCATTCGGATGGAGTATAGCTGATCTCTAGGGGATAAGTCCAACCTTGTGCTCCCCATCACATCTATCTTGAAGATGACGCCAAGCCCAAGCATGAGTTCCAACGAAGGCAGAATCTGAATTTTTGAGATGTGGTCATGAAGCAAATATCTAAGTAGTGGAGCACCGATTTTATCTACCCCATCTTCGACTCCAAATGGTTTATTCCGTGGCAAGTGGTTCCCAAGAAGATGGGTATCACCACAATTGTGTATGAGTCTGGAGAGGAGACGGATATCCGAGTACCCACTTCATGGAGAGTTTGTGTGGACTACAAACATCTGAATAATACCACCAAGAAGGATCATTTCCCATTACAATTTATTGATCAGATTATCGAGAGGTTAGTTGGGAAGAGAAAATATTATTTTCTTGACAGGTACTCGGGGTACAATCTGGTGGCCACAATTCTCGAATACTAGGATAAAATGATGTTCACATGTACGTTCGGAACATATGCTTTTAGACGGATGCCCTTTGATTTATGTAATGCACTGGTAATTGGTTTGATGCTTGTCTTGATTGCCTAGACTGAGTGCTTCAGCGTTGTATCGAGGTCAACCTTGTTTATTGTGGGAGAGGAGTCATTTCATGATGACTCTTGGGAGGTTCCTTGGTCACATCATCTCCAGTAGGGGCATGGGGGTCGATCCGTCCAAGGTGGATATCATCAAAATCTCAATGCACCGTCCAATTTGCGACAGTCGTCATCTTTTCGAGGGCATGTTGGTTTCTACCGATGGTTCATACTGGACTTCAGCAAATATTACCGACTGCTTAAAGTTATTTTGACAAAAGAATTCGAGTTCCTTGTAAATGATAAGTGTCTGGCATCATTTGAGACTCTCATAGGTTTAGTTGTACATGCTCATATCATTCAGCCACCCAATTGGTCTCTCTCATTCGCGATCATGACGGACGCTTATGATTTTGTCGTAGGGGATGTGCTATGATAGAGGAGGGATGGGTTACCTTTTGCCATTCACTACGTCTGTGCTTGTACCATGAAGAGAGGGATAGTGTCTGGCGTCAGTGTATTCCTCGGGAGGAGCACCATATCATCCACACCTATTACGACAAGTTTGAGGAAGGAGGACATGACTCTAGGAGACAGAAAACCCAGAATGTTCTCCAATCCGATCTCTGGTGGCCTACCCTCTTCAAGGATTCAAATGAACTCGTGAAGAGGTGCACTGACTGTTAGAGGATGGGCACTTGAGGATAGAGAGATATGATGCTGATGCGTTCCATTCACTTCTTTGATGTTTTTAACGCATGCGGCATCGATTTCATGGGTCCATTCCCTAAGAGTCGTTGATTTGAGTATATTCTTCTTGCTATAGATTATGTATTCATTGGGTTGAGGTCATCCCCACCCGAGCCGCAGATGCAAAGACTGTTTGTAAATTTTTGAGGAAGAATATCATTTCACAGCTCAATGTACCTAGAGTCTTGATTTCTTACGGGGGTACTCATTTTACCAACGACAAGGTCATGTCCCATGCTAACGAGTTTAACATTGACTATAGAGTTGCCACTCCATATCATCCACAGACTAATAGTCTTGCTGAAGTTCGGAATCGGGAGATCAAGACTATTTTGTATAAGGTTGTCTGCCCAGACCGAACGGGATGGTCACAACTTTTGGACTCGGTCTTGTAGGCCTATTGGACATCCTTCAAGATATCTTTGGGAACATCTCTATTTTTGGCTCGTTTATGGCAAGCCATGCAACTTACTAGTTGAGATCAAGTGCAAGTCACTTTGAGAAGTTACTAAGCTCCTATTGAATTCCAAGAGTGTAGGAGATTAGAGGAGAGCAGAATTGGCAGTACTGGAGTAGTTGAGAGACACAACCTTCTCAAGTAGCCTACAATATAACGATAGAGTGAAGATATGGCATGATTCTCAAATCAGCCATAAACAGTTTGATTCGAACTAGAGAGTATGTCTATTTAATCTTAGGTTGCGATTATTTCCAGGGAATTTACAGAGTAAATGGAAAGGACCATATTTGGTCAGATAGGTGCACGACAATGGTAACAATAATATATTTGAATTATCTTCTGATTCACCCTTTTGTGTCCAGGATCAACATCGGAAGCCATATCTTGATCATGATCCTCTGTTGATTGATGTTGCCCCTATCATTTTGTTTGAGATGTGATATTTGACTCTACATCTCCTAGCTGATGTTCACTTTGACTCCACAGTTGTATAGATCCATTGCGTCTGTATCATTCATTCTTTCTGTTCAAACACCCCATTCTCATCTTGTGATTACGCTATACTTAGGGTGTGCTTCACCCTAAGTATGGGTGGTGTGAAAAAATGTTTGCTCATTTGAACCTATTATCTCTATTTTTGCTGACTATACTTAGGGACATTTCACCCTAAGTATAGGGGAGGTAATATTTGTACATCCTATTCTTCAGTTTTCCCCTTTTGTACAATCTTCTATACTTAGGATTATTTGATCCTAAGTATAGGGGGATAACCGACTTCTATTCCTTATCCTTCATTCGTCGTGTAGTATAGCATTCTTTTCAATTCCACATATTCATCACGAGTTATTCTTTCATAACTCTTTGATCACTATGACGACATTGTTCGAGCTGAGTATAGGGGGTGGCGTATATATTGTATATATACTTTACACATAACTCGTACTTTATGTGTTAATAACATGGTTATTATTTATAAAACATGAGTAAAACTATTTGAAAAGAAATATATTTTGTACAAATTTATAAAAATATTTGTAGAAATATTTTGTTTTTTAAAATATTTGTAAATTATTTTCTTTAACAAAATTATGTATAGAATACAAAGTTTTGAAAACTTTGTGAAAATAAAGTTTTGTAAAAACAGTTTGCGAAACTAGATTTGAATAGTATTTCGTAAAACTATATTTCCACTTTAATAAATAAATAAGGGATATAGAAATTATTTGTATATATGCGTACATTAAAAACGTGAATCCGCCCCTAATACCTTTGTATATAAGTAGCATAAAAAAAGTTACATATCTTTGTAAAAATATTTCCTTAATTTCCGAAATACCTAAAATTTTGAAAAATAAAAAATTTTCAAAAAAATTGCATATTTTTCAAAAAAGTTTCCATAAAAGATTTTTTATAAATACTTTCATGTGCTTTCATCAGAATCATGGTTGACATTTAAACTAGTATGGAATCAAATTGAAAAATGGAGCTTTGTTAAGACCTCAATCCACTTAACTTTAGAGGAACGTTATAGGATTTGGGGTTAAGACTTTTCAGTTCCATAGCGACTCGATTCTTTGAGTCCACTAGGCTATGTTCACATGTCATCTTGATGAGCCTAAGTAGAACACTTAACAATGCACAAATGACTCTCAAAGATACCGGCTTTACTTGAACACGTACCTTACACATAGATCAACATGGAATAGGTAGATAGGAGGCAAGATCCTTTGGCTCGGGGTAGCATACAAGGGTTGTACATCTAGCTGGAACTTTTCATCTTCCTCTAAGGAGGGATGTGTGCCTCAACCTGGTCTATTAGTATTGAGGTCTAAAGATAGGAGACTGTGGGTTTCAATAATGCTTCAAAAGAGGGGTAGTCGACTGGTTAAGTAAGAAAAATTCCTTATGTATATGTTGCACCATGTAGACATGTTGTACACGTGCAAATAAAAAAATTGCAAAATTGTGAAAAAGTCTAAAAAAGGGGATATGCCTAATTAAAAATGAAATGCCTATCGGAGTGCATGTTGTGAATAAGCAAAGCTTATGTATTCCACCATCTCATCTCATGGAAGCTTGCAGGTGGAGACTTAGCTACACTGGTTAAGCTCCAAGGGATACATGGGTACACTGACTAAGGTCCATTCTCTTTTTTCCCCCTCTTCTTGAGCTGGTTGTACTTGAACATATAAGGGAATACCCCGTTACTCAAGGAAAGAGTTGCCGGACAGGGGGATTAAAGTTACCTTGTTGAGGGAGGCTGCTTCTTTGCCATTTTTTAGGTAGGGAGCTATATATCACTTACATAATAAAAAGAAAGATTCATAGTCATTAGAGTTTGCGTAGGTAAACTTTTTTCGACATGGTTATTAAGTAGTCCTAACCATCAAATTGTAGAAGTTGGAGGCTATTGAGTCTTAAACCTATTTCCCAATAAGGCTCTGCTAAATTAATAATCCAATGGTTTGAATGAGCCCCGTACTCCAAATTAGTGAAGATAATTTAATTATCAAGTTTGGCTCTTTTCTTTTCTTCTTATTTTCAGTTCTTTTAAATTAAGTGTTTGCTAAGGGAATAACAAAGTTAAAGTATAGGAGGATGATGAATCTATGATTCTCATTCCTTATTCTTTTATTTTAACTTTATCTTTTAGTAGAAACACCTAAAATTATATTTAAATACAATAAATTGGCAGTGTACAAGCACTTGTTAATATTGCATAATTAATACTTATTTTCCCAAAAATAAAAGAATAAAGAGAAACAAAAGGAAGGATTTAGTTCGAATAAAAAGAGAGTGACCCAAAGTCGGAGTGAAGGTCATGTCTTGATCGGATTGACAAGAAATAAGTTGAGAGAGATCGTGTACATTGTATATTATACATAACACCTATGACTACAAATAAAATTTAATTTTATATTTTATAAATACTATATTTATTTTTTTACTCTTGTATATAGATCTAAAAATAAAATAAATATCAGAAAAAAAATAGATCCACAATCCATTGTACAAAAGCCACTTGGGTGTGCAGTATTTACATCGTCCATTTATTTAGCACCTTTAATCGAATTATAAAAATTATATAAAAAACATTTTATATTCTTCAATTTATTTTATAAATAAATAAAATATATAATAAGACATATTTTTTAAAAAAAAATTACATGTATATAATACATAGGTTTATTATACATGTACAAAATACACTATACTACATATACTAAACATATTATGTCATAATAATAGAAAAAATTCACATAAAAACAATTTAAAAAATAATAAACATTTTCCATTGGATTCACTTTTTATTTTAAGATCATTTACTATTTTACATTGAATATTATTTTATTTTCTAAATCATGATTTCTGATTGGTCCACGACAGATAGTAGACCTCAGTTAACCCCACTTTCCAGTTGACCTGACCCAATCCGCCTTCTTTGGACCCGTTTTCTCCCTATTTCTCCGATTGTGACTGACTTCCACTTGCCCCAATTCATGTGCCCTATTACACTCCTACGATCTAAGATCCTTGTGGATCCCTAGCACAACCAAATCGAGATAAAGTTTAGATGCATCTTCTGATCTTTCTAGACCCTAGTCTCCCCCTATAAGTATTTTATTCGGATTCCTGAGCTTAGCAGCTCATGCCTTGTGCCACCATTGCCCCTTAGCCACCTCCATGATAGTGACAACTCCTCGGACGTCTCCAATGGAGCTCCCATGAGTGCCCAGTTTCCCCTGCTCAACGCGTGGCCGGAGTTCTCCACCGCAACAAGCTTCCCCACCTTCAACAGCTTGGTTGAGGCCATAACCCAGCCAACCGCCTATCCTAAAGTTCTTGAGAACATCAACAACTATAGGAATCCCCTTTACTTACTTCCATTTCCCATATCACTTCGATTTATCCAATAAACTCTGTTGCAGTTCACCATCTCTGACAAGTTGGGCGGAGTGCCATCACTCACATCATTCTATTCAGATCGACTCATCGTCTCATCAGCCCCTTCCCTCGCAACTTGACCCCGCTTAGGCCCACTCTTTAGAGCGAGATAAAGGGTTGATCTCCATCTTCCATGTACGTTGTAGATAGAGTTCTATCCACTACTTGCTTACCCATGTTTTCTAAGAAATAACTGAACAAAAGTAAACTCACTGAGTCCTGCTACCCTTTACAAGGGTAGGTTTGCGTGAGGAGACCCAGTGGTGCCCTAGCTCCTCAAGTGGAGAAGCTCTAGGAGGAGCATCTATGTCCTGACCATCTGATCGTCGCCCCTCTCATCAGAGTTGTCCATTCGATGCAGAGCACTTCCACAATGATGTTGGACCTATCAGCATCTTCATTGGAGCAACGGGTCTCCCTCCATGCTCAGTTGAATCTTGCCTGAGCCCATTTCATCCAGCACCCTCTATTGCCATCTGATTTGGAAAGGGAGTCCCAAGACTGATCAATACCATTCAAGCACGCCCAAATTCTAATAGTTTGATAAGATTCTGCGGTGAATCTGACACTCACATTTTGTCGCTTTTCAGAGCCATCAGATCCTCAGATAATGCATGAGATCCTTTCGTTGAGGTGCATTAGAGCCATCAGCCAACTTACATGCCACCTACGTGTCTGCAAGGGTAAAGATCACCTTTTACCCAGTCTTTTATGTTATTTGCTTTCAATCCAATAATTGTAATAGATAGTTAAAATCATTTACGTTTTAAACCCTCTAGTTTATTTTGATGCACTTTAGTCCAGTCGAGTCTGAGTCAAGTGCACGCACACGAGTATTTTTGGATATTTACATATCACACCCTGAACTTTTTGTCTATTATGGATTGAAGATTATATTTTGAGTACTTGTGCTTATACCCATGACCTTCTGGATCATGTGTTGCACATGCTCTTTCTCGATTAATTGCATTTTTGGCCCCTGCACTTTTACTACATGTATTGATTAGGCCCTTAAAACTTATTTAGTTTGGGAAAAGGTCGATGTAAATTGTTTTTTTTCATTGTACTTTTATTTAATGAAAATAATATTAAATAAACTCTATAAATTATATAAAAAATAGCTATTGCTCATGCTAACATGTATTGTAGTAATTTTTGGGTGTTGATTTGCATGACTTTCTATTGATAAAAATTAAAAAACCTTGAAAAGTGTCATGTTTGTGAAAAATCATAAAAATTTGCAAAAGACATGAACAACTCCATAAAAAATAGGAGAGACGTCATTTATTATATTTTATCTTAATATTAATTTTGTTGAAAATGCCATATATAAGCAATAGAAATTGTAAAAAACTAAAAAACTTATAAAATTCTATGAAGTTGTAGAAAAATCCAAAAATATTTACTTCAGTCTCTATTTATAGGTATTTACTTATATTTTACCCTAAGATTCCCTTCCAGGAGTTTTGGGCAATTGTTTAATTTTAATATGCAAATTCCTCGTAGTTGTACGCTATCTGTTATTTTTATCACTTATTGATTTTTAAAAATTACAAAAACATTTGAAAAATCTATAAAAATTACAACAAATAATATAAAACATGTAAAACTCATAACCATTTTTATTTTAATTTTTTGAAAGTTTTATGTTCCCTTGGAAAAATACAAAAATAGTGTGTGTGAATATTTTTATCATTTGTACTTACTCCTCTCTTATTGAAAATTTAAAATTTGAAAAATTGAAAACCACTAAAAAACATATGATTTTTGAAATCGCACTACTTAGATCTTAATTGTGCTCCTTGTGTTCGACCTTGGTCGCTATACCATGCAAATTAAAGTAGCGAAACCGCTTACACTTTATAAATTCATCTCTCAATGGTTTGAGTTTCTTGTTGATCGATTTGATCAATCGAGGACAACGAAAATTTATTTTTGTATTCCACCTAAATTGGTCACAGAATCCTGTCCTTATTTTTTTATTGTATGTTACTTTTTACGAGTATAAATAAAGGAATATTTACATATATACTATGTATTTTATTTTTATTTGGTATTTTATATTTTATTGTTTTATGTAAATTATTTATATATTTAAAACTTATTTAAATATACGTAAATATATTTTTTTGTAATTTTTTGAAGTAGTTTGCATAGTTAATTAATTACATGTATTTATTGTATAGGTATGCATATGTATAATTCATCTAGGTATTTTTATACACTTATTTGTTTTAGCATATTTTTAATGGTTTCATTTTATTCCCATTATGTATATTAGGTACAAATAATATTTTCAAAACTACAAAAATATAAAATATAAAATAACGAAGAATATAAATAATAAATAAAATGAATATTTCATTCAGGTATAGTGTACAATAGGGGTCGGGTCCAAACCTAACATTTGCATCTTAACTCTGAATTTAATGAAACCACCTTTATTAAATAGCAAATTAAAATTTATATACCATTAAATGTGATTTTAATGAATTTTGAGTTGACATGGAGAAGATATAGGTCTATGAAGTTAGGCTTTTAGATTTTGTTCTGAGTGTAAAAAGCATAATATGTATTATTTTTTGTGAAATTAATCTTTTATTTTTCTATGTAATTTTATCTACAACAAAGAATAAAATATGTCCCAGAAAGGACTTATTTACAAATTGGAAATTAGGGTTTATTGTACTTTGTGGCCCTTTTATCCCTCTACTTTATTCCTTGTTGACCAAGTCATCATGTTGTCTAGGACTTTGGGTTTTGGGTCATTCAATCCCTCTGGTATTTCACTTATTTTCTTTATTTTTTATTTTATCTATAAATGTAGTACTTTATGCAATATTTATGCAATAAAGAAATTTTCGCAATATAATGTTGTATACATGCATTTAACTAGGTTTTAAAGGTCAAAATGAGTGAATAATAGTGATGAAATGGAGATTTATCAGGGAAGTATCGATTTTGCCTATTCGCCTCTTCTCTTATTCTTTAACTGAGTAACCCCCCATGCACAAGATCATGGACTTCAAAAGAGCATGGATCACAAGTTACAACGGAGGTGGAACAAGTACAGGGTACTATCCTAGCAGTACACACTATCCTCTAAGGTTTTCCTCTAAGGACTTGTAAAAGGTTGCTGAATATTATAAATAAAAGGGATATTTATACCCATAACCCAGAGTAATCTCGTAATTACCCCAGAAACCCTACGAAAACACGAATTACACCCAGAACCCTGAATAATGTTTAACCCTTACATTACATAACCCTATGTCAACTTCCATCCATTTAAGCCGTTAACTTTAATAGATTTTGTCTATTATTGATAATTTTACCCCTAGAACAAAATCACATTCTCAAGGAATGCCCCCGTCACACCCCTGCATCCCGGTGAAGACCCCTTGTCCCCATCACGTGCCGCTCTCCAGCAAACCTCCCCATCCCTGTCCCGTCTCCGTCTCCCCCCACCTGTCGAATATACATATACAATTGAGATCTTCGCTGATAATCAGATCAGAAGGAAAAAGCATAACTGCCACCATCAACTGCCTGTACGCGAAGAAGAACTTCTTCACGCCTACGTCCACCGCCTGGAATGCCTACAGGAGATGGATCTTCCTCGCTTCCTTCCTCCTCTGGAACAACCTCATAGCCGCCTCCTGCAGCCTTGAACCTCCCTCCGGGTCGGCCTCCACCCCCAGCACCTCCGGCACCAACCCCTTCAGCTAGCTCGAACACAACTCCGCCACCTCCACCAGGGCCTTGGACCTGAAGCACAGCACCTCCGACCCGGAGGTGGCCCTTATCCCCAGCTCCTGCTTTAGCAGCAAGAAGTCATCCGGGTCCATCAGCAGATGGAGGTCCTCTATCTTTGTCAGGAGCTTCCACACCCACTACTGCAGCCAGCATTCGGTGGCCGCCTCCTCCCACCGCTTCTCCCCTATCCTCTCACCTATCCGGAGGAGAAGTTGCTTCGCCACCACCACCGGTGCGTCTTATACACCGTGTGATTCTCCAGTAACGACGTCCTAGGCGTCGGCCTGAGCTTGAGGTTGAGAGCGTGGAGATGGGTCGGGAGGCACAGCATGTCATATTCGAGGATGGGCTTCCCAACGAGATTGGGCTCGCCGAGGGTGAAGGGCGAGCAACTCATCTGGCACTCGATCTCCATCAGGATCTTGGACGCGATGCCCTCGGACTTGTCCCACACCGCCAGACAAGGGAGGAGGCTCTCCTCTCTCGTGCGGCTCACCTTCGGCGTGGGATTCCTGGTGATCTTCCACACTTCTTGCGAGCTCCGATCACGGGTGAGCATCCCCGTGGCCGTGCCGAGATGGCAGGTGGGTGCTCCCTCCTCGATCAGGCCGCAGAGAGAGGCCACGAGCTCCAACTGCCGGGTGGCCAGGGACTCGAGGCGGCGAGACCACTCGCGGTGGTTAACGTAGGGCCTCAGATCCGACAGGGTTATGGAGACGAATCAGAAGGTGATCTCCAGCGTCTGCAGGGCAGGCTTCACAAGCTCTCTCCTTTCCACTCGGGAAACTACCATGAGATCCACAGCAGCGGAAGGGGAGGAAGCCGTTGATGATGATGATCAGAGGCAGTTGGTGTTCTCGGTGGGAACAACAACAGCAGCGGCAGCAGATATCTTCGTCTTGATCTTCCTCTAGCAATCCATGTCCACCATCCTCTGATTATGATTTGCTCAGATGTTGGAAGATGTCAGGTTTGGTTATGGGGTGTATTTAAGACTAGAGCTTCAATCTCATGGGCCCTTGAACTTCCCTGCATGCCGCCCTGCATCTCGAGCAACACCCCCCTCCCGCCGTGCTCCCTCCAGTAATGGCTCCTGAGCCCGTCGCCCTCCTCTCGCCCCCTGCAACCCCCACCTAGCAATGCCTCACCAGCTCCCTCCAGGCCCAATCCCTGTACCCCCCCACCCCACGACATCTCGAGTAAAGGCCCCGTACCCCCCCTCCCCCCGCTCCCCCGTCGCCACCTTGCATCCACCACACCATCCTCGAGCTCCCGCGCCACCCTGCATACTCTTTCTTCTTTTATTTTTGATTTAATATTAGCCATTTGATCTATGTTGGGTTAGATTAACTCAATGGTGTGGTTGAGTTAATGGTTGAAACTAACGGAATGTTTTAGGTGTGAGACGGAACAAGTATTTGAGGTTTCTCATGTAATTCGTGTTTTCGCAGGGTTTCTGGGGTAATTACGAGATTACTCAGGGTTATGGGTGTAAATATCCCTAAATAAAATTGAAAATATAAAAAATGATGATCTATTACAGCTTCACATTGCGTCGGGTTGGTGAATCAACACTTGTATTACATTTTGTTTGAATTAGAATTAGGTCAAGATCCAATCATGTGCACTTGCATCATTTTCTCTTTCATCTGTTTTTATTTCTTCTTGACCTGCTCATTATGAGCCTTCTTCTACTTTCATCTTCATCATTGTTCATTATCTTGCTCCACTCCACATCTACCTAACTCCTCTTAAAGACGTTGTCTCATGGAAGGTTTAGTCAGGACCTTACTGACCCCCACATCGATTCCTTGAGTTCAACATCTTGTTCGGATCTTCCTAACCAACCTCTAGACTCCTCGACTTCTTCCTTTATTCCAATAAACCAGGATCATTGGTGTCCCTCCTTTCACTCTTTGTGGATGGAGATCAATTACATTCAACATCAAATGATCCATTCACATGCGTATAGAATTGACCCTAATTCCAGATCATTCATTCCATCTGGTGCCAATGATTTCCAATTTGAATGCGCTGCATTTTTTGTGTAGAAACAACATTGGATCCCATGCAGATCACATCCTTTGAGTCTGATTTAGACATGGCTCCTCAAGGGAAGGGAAAGGAACCGAATTGTCCGGACTAGAGACAATCCAATTAGAGTGATTAGGCTTTAGGCCAGGTCACTTTTCGAGTAGATGTTGAATAACCTGAGGTGAAAGAGAAGATAGAAGAGGTGGAGGAGGAGAAGATGACTCAAAAGATGGAAACCGAGGATGGCCCATAGATGAGCCATGAGGAGAGATGCCCAAGGCCACTCTCAAAGAAACCTACAATTCTGGTGCTGACCAGCCCTCGTTCCATGGGACACTAATGAGGGACTATATATCGATCTTTAGAAATTCTCTTGCATCTACCACATAACTCACAACCCCAACATCCTATTGGGCATAGTTAAAATGAGTGCATTCCCCTTCATCCTTCAGGATAAGCCTCTTCACTAGATGAACCATCTAGGGAAGGTCGTGATGACCTAGGAGGAATGAAGTTTGTATTCCTCCATAAGTTTTATACACTCAGTTATCTGAATGAGATGCAAGATGGTATCGACAACTTCTCCACGGACCACATGAGACTATTCATGAATCCTGAGAGAGGTTTAGAGATATGCAGGAGATGTTCCCCCACCCCAACATTTTTAAGACTAGCTTGGTCAAACATTTCTTTGGGGGCCTCACTCGTGAGAGTAAGAGGCTAGTAAATGCTGCCTATGGTAGCTCGTACTTCGAAAGGGACGAGGATATTATTTGGCAGATTTATGAAGAGATGGTTGAAGGAGAGGCCGCTCTATCCTCATCTCATGTATATCGGCAACAACTGCAGGCCCACCACATGCCCAGCAATATGTCAACATTTAGTGACCAGGACAAAGATGAGAGATTCAATATCATCGCCATTAGGAGACACCTATATAAAGGTGATATTATTGAAAAATGATCACAGGACTTGGAGAAATTATTTGTGATCTAATAGAGGACCCAACACCAAGATACGATGGATTAGATTACAATGCAGTTGGACTTGCTTGTGAGAACCATCAGGGATATCCAATCTGCGAGCCCCGTTGCCTCCTCTCCAGTTTAGATGAAGGAACCATCATCACCATAGAAAACGTGACAGAGTGCAAGTCATCCTCAGGTCCATCACATGTTTTACATGTAGGTACCTTACTAATTGTCATCTCAATTGATTGTTCTCTACCAACAAAAGATCTAACCCTCTTCTTATGATCCATTATTACTACCACCACCAATCATCCAAGAGGTGAACGACATCTAGAATAAGAATGCCCAATTGGCATGTATAGAAAATATAGTATTAAGGCCAATCTTTGTCCATTCGATCGTATCACCAACATCATAGTGGGAGTTTTGTTCAGCCCAACCAGCCTCGACAGAACAAGCCTCCGCAATATCAGAGTGACTTGAGGTAGAATAAGCAATACCAACAACCCGTATACTGCCAATATCAGTCGTACAACCAATATGTGGGTGCTTCTTATAACCAGTATCCTTCTCCTCCACGATTTCATTAGCAGCTTCTCCCTTCTCCTCACCATGATTATCAAACATTCCATCCTCCGTAGTACCATTCTCAACATGGGAAGCACGCTGAATCATCTAAGGCCACATCATTGAACCCAGTGCTCAACTGCTTGGCCCCACTAGTCAAGGGCCTAGCAGAGATGTCTTATAAGATCGACGACCTCACTTTCACCAAAACTCAAATTCCAGTGCAGGGGTTGTGGTGAACACTAATAACCTTAAGAGTAAAGAACATGTAGTTTGACATTGTTTTAACAAGTCCATTAGAGTCAGATATTTCAGATTATGCTTTATGTCATGTAGTAACTCTTAGGAGAGGGAGAACATCACAGTCATCTGCCATGACGAATGAGAAAAATAAGGCAACTTCTGGAGAGTCAAATTCTACATCAATTAGTCCAACAGTCGAGTCGGCTGAGGAAGAATATGATAGACGATCAACACCAACCACTTTCCATAACTACCATCAAGAGAAAAAATTACAAAAAAACAACAAAAATAAAATTCACAAAAGAAATGAAGTGCCCAAACAGAGAAGGACCTACATTGGAGGGTCTAACACCAGTTGCTTATATAAAGCAGCCCCACTGAGCCCAAGCTTATGTTTATAAATTTTTGTTTGTTTTGCATGATGGCTATGATGTTGGTCTATCAATTGCACATAAGTCTGTAATTAAGAACACTGGATTTTCTTTTCTGAATATTATGTTTCCTTATGCTATGAAAAATACAAAAAAATGCAAAATTGAAAACTGCATTATCTAAACCTATATTAGGAGACTGAATCATAATTCGAGTTACTGAGTAGCATGCTCAAAGAATATTCATGCCAGTTTGAACACGAAGAGTTCATTTCCAATATGTTCGGCACATTCATCACATATTTAGGAGTGATGAGGGTAGATAACACCTCATTGAAACTAGCATATTAATCTATCACAATTGTTCCTGAAGTGATCGCGGAGCAAAATCGCCTACTACTAAAACTCAAACCGCTCCCTCTAGGACAGAAGTATCCTTTGCTTGTGGGTGAAGAACACATGTATCAGGTCATCATCAGAACCTGGCTGACCCCAGATCAGGAGTCTTGACTGTTTGAGGTTCTAGAAAAGAACCGCAAGGCACTTGGATGGAAAGTCTCACAACTCCAATGGATAAACTCGACTCCATGTTCACACCACATTTATTTAGAAGATTATTCCAATAATCCTTATAATTTCAAAGAAGAATGATTTTGAACTTTCGGGATATAGTAATGAAAAAAATCATGAGGTTGTGTGAAGCGGGCTTCATTTATCCCATCTCAGACTCCAAATGGTTGAGTGATAAATCATGTATTATCAACATAATTTAACATAATTATCACTCTTGCTTACATAATTCAACAAGATTCATTGAGAATTAACTTTAATTATTAATTAGTGTGTTGTAAATAATTAACTCTAATTTTACACTATTGTATAACATATTATAGTGTTATTATTTTCATATATATCTATTATTCATAATCCAATTAAAAATAGAATAATATTTTAAATAAGTATTATAATATAAATTGTAATTAAAAAATACAAAAAATGATAAAAGATAATAAAATAAAAAATTAGTTGTCTTATTTACTTGTGTAATTTTTATCTATGTATAGATGTCTTTATTTCTCTTTTACATCCACACAAAAGTTGTAGATCTCATTGAGATCATCAACTTTCATATTCACTACTTTTTCTATTTCACTCTTTAGCTAATTCTATTTTTATTTCATAAGTATGTATTTATTTTTTAATTATTCTATCGTTCTCTTCTTTTCGTCGAAATTTCTCGACCATCAATCCTAACTGCCTCTTCATATTTGACATTCTGATGCGATAAATCTTCAACCATCTAATTCTTGATCATATTCCATCTACACTGTTAGTTCACGCTTCAATCATAGCCATTGGATTGTTTGATCTAACAGCGGCCTCACCTCCTTCAACCTTCAATTGAACACTGAAGTGATGCATCATTTCATGGCAACCTAACTTCCACCCATTTCTTTTTCCTCCACCGGCAACGTGCTACTCAACTTCCACCAACAACTTCCTTATCTAACCACCCTCTTTCACACCAATGTCTAAAATAACCATAACCCTAATTTCTTCATAAGTTGGCAGTGGTTGAAACCAATGCTTGGAACGCTAGGTCATCAACCTCCATCACATCAAAACTCCATCCTTCATCACAAGTAATGGCCATCTGCCCACAGTGTCACCAAACCACAAGCTTCTACCTTCATTTGTGATAGTGAGAATTGAAAATTTAGATGTGATGACAGAGCTCTAGCCAGGAGAGATTCAATGTTAAGGTTACCTTCTTGTAGCATATTCAGAAGGTTGCTCGAGCTTCCTCCTATTGACACCAATGTCTAGCGACGATCTAGAGCAAAATCTCCAATTTCAGGCATGTTCATCTCTCTAGTTCACCATCGCACATCATCTTCTTCCTCAGGTAACTCTTCTTCTCGTGTCTTCTTTATTATTTGATTCTTTACTCTCTTTTTCTTATTCGAACAAACATGACTCCATCATATTTCGATCATTAGTTTATTTTCCTCACTCTTTGATTATCCTTGTATGCTAATAACCTTCCCTCTCCAGTTTCTTTGTTGCCCACTCCATATCGATACATCTTTGACTTAGCAAAAGTTGAGGACCAATTGGGCTCTACTTCTCTTATCTCCTTTGAGCTTCTGTGTCACTACATTCACATATTCATTACACTTGCATGGACTTTGGTTTTCTAAAACACTGTAGGGACTTCATCAGTTTTGATTGGTCGGAAATCGATGCCCATCGTCGATCTCAAATTTCTTCTCTGACAACGAGAGACTGTAGCTAATATCCATCTACTTTTAGACATTCATTGCATATCCACGACCTTTGCGAGCTCCTAATCAAAGATCGAGAACCATAATACATCTTAGTAGGACACGGATGAGCATCTTGACCTTCATTGGAGCACTGTTTGGACAAAGTCATGTGCAAAGGAGGGGGAGGAACAAGAGTCGCATGATCCCTGGATCTTATTTCTCTGACGAGATCTAACATTCAGCAATCAACCTAAGACTATACCTGACGTTATGCTTCAACTCTAAAGTGCAGATTACCAGATCTTGAGTTGATCCACCTACAAATGCCACATTCTTCTGAGACATCATCTGAGACTTAGTAATCCCATGCGCAACACACATGATTTGTGTACATATTTCAATGAGCCCCAAAGAGGTTCTCTAAATCATAGATAAGGACCCACCACTTTGTTTAAATTGTAATTTTACACCAGCGTGTTCTTGTAATATATTTTTAGTCTTTTTGGACATATTATAATTTAAGTAATTAAGTTTTTTTACATTTATGCCCCTAACTTGTTTTAGGACATCAACTGAACAATAACTCTATTGTATGAATTTGGTATTGTTTTAAAGCTTGCTCCGTCATATTTAATTCCATGCAACAAACTCATGGAGATATTCTATCATTCACGCCTTTAATTTTAGAGCATGAATTCGATCCTTTTAATAATCATAATATAATTGGAGTTAACTAGTTCTAAATTCATGTAGACCTGCTTGTATATTAATTATCATTAATCTATTTGAGCATAAATACAAGTATTTTATGACATAATTATGAGCATTTCTTTGGGTTAAATGTCATAGTTTGTTATTTATCTTCTTGTTCGTCATATAAAATAAATGCTTAGAAAAATATTTGAAAAATTTCATTATTTGTGTTTGTATATATAGTCCTTAATCTAGAACCTCTAAATGATAAAGATAACTAAGTAGTACTTAAATTCAATGAAATAATTCTTTGCATCCTTGTTTTTGACCATGGACTTGCCCAGTAGTGATTATTATATCTGTTGATATGCATTTCATCAGATGGCATGATTGCGGCAGATGTGACACATTATTTGATTTTATTTAGTGTTTATTCTTATCTTTGTTATTTTTTACAAATCTTAGTTATGGTGCTTGTTGTGTTGTATTTTTATTGTCTTAGTGGTAGTTTTTTGTGATTTTCATCTACTTTAATTAACAAAATTATTCCGAGATTATTGTTCGACATTTTTTTATTATTTTGTTGTAGGGATCGTGAACCCAACTACATCCAAAGGACCGTGAAGGCGAGGACCATAGAGCTTCGATTGAAGAGATCATTGAGCAATTCTTCTCAGAGAACTTTTTATCCTAATTAAAAGTATTTTGTTGTATTTTTTATGGTAATTATTTGCAATTTGTTAAGTAATATCGTCACTATATCCTCACTAAAAAGCGAAGAAAGGTGTCGCTGAGGCGAGTCCTCAGGAATCCTTGATTCAAACTACAATTAACCCACAAATAAAATATAGAAATTCAAATAAAATTATGGACTTCAAAATTTTTATAATGTTACGAATGTGAGAATAGGTGTAAGTACATGTAGAGAGTCGAACACACGGAGAGAACTTTATAGATTGGAAAATTGAACTCCAAAAATGTGTTCTTCTCTCTTGACTTTTTATTTTTTATTGTGTGTGGGTTTTTTATTTGTATGGTTTCTTTATATCCATATATTTTTCATAGTTTTAAATTTTTTTATATTTTTAATATTTTTATGATTTTTAATTTCATTTCTTTTTAATATAATAATATAGGAATCTATATAACTATATATACAATATAGGGTAAAATACTTATACGTACACCTAAAAAATAAAAAATTGCATAATTAAATATTATTCAATTACTTTTCTACTATTTTTTGTGATCTTTAAGAATTTCTTTCTAATTTTTAGGTATTTTTAAAGTTAAAATAACCCAAAGTAGGGATTAAATAAATAGGTCAAAATAATTCCATGCTTAAAAAAAGCAAAGCGTTTGAAAATTTCTTGAAAGCAATTTTTTATATGGAAATAAAGTTAGAGATGAAAATAAATGTTTTTGTAATTTTTGGTGATTATGTTATATTTTTACAAAGGATTTGGAGCTTTGTAATTTTTAATATTTTTCTTTTTCTATTATTAGAGGATTTTTGTCCGGAGATACTAAATAAAACAATGAATAAATATTATATTTTTGGAATTTTTCAAAAAGGTTTTATATTTTTTGGTAATGTTTAATTAAAAGAGGGACAAAATGTGCCCACTTTAATTTTTAAAAAATGGAGAAAATGCCTAAAATGCAATACTAAAATTATGGCGTGAAGTGTATGCAATCAATAACCTAACCCTATTTTTCATAATTTTTGGAGCACATTTGATTTTTTTTAATAAATTGAAAACAAACATAAAAACTAATCAACTAGAATGGGTATCTTTGCAATTAAAAGTAAATGCAAGGTTGTTTCTGCAGAATACCCAAAAGTTTACAACTATTATTAAATTTTAAATATAAACTAAAATTTATAACGTCATAGGGACTTCTCTACCAAAATGCCACCTTACGTGGGATGGCACATGAGGTTACGTGATACGTACCCAAATGTATATAACTTAAAATGCGAGGGTTCGCATGCAGTTTTTACACAATGTTTTGATAAAGAATAATTACATAACTAATAAACAACAAAAATAGGCGGACTAGATGTGCAAATGACCCCCACTAAGCACTTGATCAGACTGTGAGGTGGTGTATCACTTACCACGTGATAGTCGCTCCTTGCATGATAATGCTTTAGGCATCGATGTCTACGATCAGATCTCCTAGCGATGATCAATGGTTTTGGCTCATTATAACCTGACAATGCATGTATAATCTGGAGACGACACTCGATCGAATGGTAGAGAAGTCATCTAGAAGAACAAGGGCGCATGCTGGGCTTGCTCGATCGGCTCTAGCTTCCTACTCTCGCCTTTAAATCCGCAACTAGGGTGCTCAATAAAAGCTCCAAGGACTTCTGCAGTGAATCGAGGCTTTAAAATTTGTCGTGCCCCATCGAAGGGGTCCCCGGAGCCTTGATCTCACTCAAGGTGTTGATACACTCATCCGGGGCTCAGATGACGCATTCCTTCCACAATTACTACAAGAAGACTTAGAAAAAAAAGGCGAAGTGTGATGAGCTTATTGCTGGTAGTTGAAGATGGAATGGTGATGGATGGTGTATCTCTAACAAGGGGGGTTGAAGGAGATCGTTGGACCGGATCCAAGGGTGATATGTGTGGTTGAGAGGGGCGTGAAAGATGTAGAATTGAGGGGGCAATCTAAAGAGGTGTCTGGTGGAGTCAGAATAGGGGTGAATTGCAGTGGTTATGTTCGCCAAAATTGAGCTCCAGTGAACTATGAAGTGTAGAATATTATGCTAAAGCAATTGATTAAAAGATAATTGTATGGAATGAAATCTAGAACTAAATACTATCTAAATAGGACAAAAAAAACTCGATTGTATATGGGATCCTATATGAGTACCTCACAACTGCGAACCATCGTAGATGGTGGAAATGACGCCCTATGATGCATGTCTCTCCTAAAAAAGGCTAGGAGAGCTTGTTGTCACCATGCTCGAGCTGAAGAGCACAAGAAGAGGGTTTGAAGCAGAGTAGGAAGGATTTGAAAAATCAAGAAAGGAGGAGGTGGTGCTTTTGTACAAAATCGAGGTGGAGCTATTAATATGGAAGTCCTCAGCTCAAGGAATCAATATCGTGTAAAAGAGCTAGGATCGATGATGAAAAGTGGTGAAGGAATCAATCTGAATCGATGCTTGTATAAATTGAAGAAAAAGGGAGAAGGTCGGGTCAAATAGAAATAAAAAATAGTAAATTATTTTATAAATTTATGCTTAAAAATAAAAATTGCTTTTAATTTATGCAATAGTTTATTATGATTTATATATATTTTTAACACGTAATTTATTATAAGTTACTTTTTAAAGGCTTATTGATAGGTATTTTAACATAAATTATGGTTTAATTTTCATTTTATACATTTTATTATTTGTATTTTCATTATTTATTTATCTATAACTTATATTTATACACAACAATGTATTCTTATTATATTTTTCTGATGTAATTTGTGCACTTAAATAAATAGCAGCATTATTTATATAGGTATAAGTATAGTATAATCATTTATGTATTTTTGTATATTATTTTATTTTAGTGTTTTTTACGATTTTATTTTATTTTAAATGTATGTACATTATCAATAATATTTACAAAATTATAAAATATAAAATAATGAAAAAAATATAAAAAATAATAAATTGAATATTTTATTCAAGTCCATAGTACAATGAGGGTCCAAAACCTAAAATTTGCATCTTAACTCCAAATTGAATGAAACCATCGAGAGTTGATCCCGTGAGAGCTAACATCTATTAGAGCTTGAGAGTGGTGAATCTGGACCACTAGATTATGCTATTCTCTCTCCTGTTGCATTCAATGAGGAGAGAGATGATATAATTTAATGGTCTAGAATCATTAATCCCATGCTCTCATAGTCTACACTTTTGGCTCTACGATTCTCAATCATTATTCTTTTATTTTAGCTTTATCTTTTAGAAAAACTACCTGTAATTATATATAAATTCAATAAATTAACTTTGTGCATGTCATTGTTAATATCTCATAATTAACACCTATTTTCCAAAAAATAAAATATTAAAGAGAAAATAAAAATAGGGATGTATTTTGAATAAATACAAAGTGGCCAGAACCCCAAAAGAAGGTCAAGACTGGACCTGATCCATAAGAAAATAAGTAGAGAAAAATAGGGTACATTGTGTATTGGACATACCACCTATACTTGTACAAATAATTATTTTATACTTATTTTGAGAAAATATAAATATCTTATTATTTTGGAGCATTTGTATATAGTTATGGTAATAATATAAGAATAAAATGCAAAATAAAAATAAAAATAAAAATAAAATCCACAATTCTTTATATAAAACCAATTGTATATACTACAATATTCATTTATCTTCCAACCTTAATTAATTTATAAAAAACAAATAAAATCAGTTCATAATCCTTAAATTATTTTGTAAATGAATAAAATATAAAATAAAACTATTTTTGTAAAAATAATAAAATAAAAATACATATACATAATACACGGGTATAGTAAACATGTATATAATACTATATATTGTATATACCACAATTGATTAATTTATAAAAATAATTAAAAGTAAGATAAAATTAGTATATAAAATAATAAACATCTTCTACATTATTCATTTTTCATTTTAAATTAAATTACAAATTTATTTGTAATTATATTTATGTATCTAATTATTATTTCTTTAAGTCTGTTTTGTCTGCTTTCTCGGTCGCACCTGAGTGGGCCACCTCAGCATTGTTGACTGAGGCCAACTGGTCCAACTGTTACCTTTTCTACGTAGACTGGGTTTGGCTCCATTTTCTCCTGATTTTGCTTATATAATCTGATCTAGTTTCCCACTGCTCTTTTATCCCGATTAAACCTCTCGGATCCTGGATCATCACCCGACCTCACTCCTTAAAATTCGTGCCTTGGTTTACACGCTTCCCTTCGAACCTTATTAAGCCCTGGCTTCCCAAAAATACCCCTGCACCTCCTCCCTTTTCTACATCTCTGGCAACTCCACCATTTCCGTTGCACCCATCACTCATTTTCTAGAGTGACAGGAGAGAGAGGGAGGTCACAGGCAACATTTGGAGTCGAGTGCCTAAGGTCCAACGACAACCATGTAAAGCTCCATCGCAAGGAGCCCCAATCTCTAGTGGCAACATCCATTTAGGCCATCACCTCAGAGAAACTCATTCTCTAGCCCAGGCGATAGCAGAAATCCATAAGTAACATCTTGAGCATCAATTTCCCACATTTCGTTCAATCTTCACATCTTAAGTTTTGCATCCACCTTCATCGGATTCGTCGCATCTACACATCGTTCCATATCCTGCCACTTTCCTCCGACTAACAAACACCGCACCCGATTGCGCTCTGCTTATCCATCAAGCTTTGCAATATGTTCATCGATCCAACCACCGGGTCGGAATGAAACTCCTATCGACTTCATCACCAATTGCTAGATCTGAACCATCCACCCTCCCCTTCCTCTGTTTACGCAAATTCAATACGGTAACACTTGGTCGTAGGTCTCTCTCTCTCTCTCTCTCTCTCTCTCTCTTTGAGATGTCAATTCCTTTTGATGGACTGAGCATCAAAGAGCCTCACATGGAGGCTGAACTAACCAAAGAGCACACCCAGGTCTCATTGAGCGGTGATCCCTTGCAGGGCCTACCCTATTAGATCCCAGCCCTGATTGAAGATTCCATGACACGCAGAGGCATTGTGCAGACCTGATGGGCCCATCTAAGGGCCAATACAACATTGGAAGAGGAGTTGTACGCAATATGAGTTCTCCTACAGCGACTTCATCGACTGTTCTTTAAGACACCCTCTCTACCATCCGATGAAGAATAAACACAAGGGAGCCAAAGCGACTATTTTATGAGAAGCAACACTGAGCATCAGATCCATCTGAGGATCAAAACATAGCCATCTAAGCGTGAAGCGTCATAAGGAGATCTTAGCCGTCTATCATGTTAAGTGATTCCATCCACCCTCCCCCCAGACCGTTGGTGCAGATGAAGGGGTAACTTGCAACTTTAGCCCAACTTTTTGATCTTTATGGTTTAGTCCATTAAGTCTATGTGGCACTATGAATAGTTTTGGATATTTTACAGTCAAACCATAAATTTTACTATATATGCATTTTAGTCAAGTAAAGCTAAACTCATGTGTCGTTTCACGTGCCATTTTGGGTATCTTGCACCTATATCCCTAAGTTTTAAACTATTTAATGTATTTAGCGAATGTCTTGATGAATTGCATTTAAGTCCTTGAAGGACAACTTCACGTGCTACACATGTTTTCTCTGGAAAAATGGCATGTTGGCCCTTATAGTAATTGACTTGGTTATTTTAAGGGCTCAGAATCTCAAAGTAATTACATTAAATTCCCTGTCACATGTTTTCTCTGGACAAATTGCATGTTGGCCCTTATAGTTCTTGACTTGGTTATTTGAGTGGCCCAGAATCTCAAAGTAATTGCATTAGAGTCCCTGCAATTTGCTTTTAATTATGCGATATTTTATTTGAAGCAATAAATATTAAATTATCCTTAAAATTATACAAAAATTACCTATATCTATTACTAGCTTGTTTTCTTTGTAATGATTCTTAGGTATCTATTTATGTGCATTTCATATTATTAATAATTCAAAAACTCGCATAAAGTGTCCTATTTATCTTATAAGAAATGAAAAATAATTAAAAAAATCCATAAAAATTACGGTTGTTATTGTTTAGTTTTTTCTATCTACATTTCTAATTTGACTTGAAAAAACCACATAAAAACCCTAAAAACTACAAACATTGAAACTCTTATAATATATATGTATATATATATATAAATCTTATGAAAAATCCAAAAATATTTAATCTAATCTTTGTTTGTAGATTTTTATTTATATTTCATGATAAAAATGCCATCCAACGGTTTTGGGCATTTTAAGTTCTTTTAACTTGCATAAATATAAGTAAGTCAAAAATGAAAGTAGTATAAAACCTATGAGAACCAATTTTTTTTGCAATTTCATGACTATTTTTGACTTACTAGAAAAATAAAAAATAGTGTTGTGTGTGTCTTTCATTCCTTATGCCAGTTTTTATCTATTTGAAAATTTTAAAATTTCAAAATTACAAATCATTAAAAATTATTTGTTTTCCGAAATTCGATTACTGAGATTTTTAATCGTGCTCCTTGTCTTCGACCCTGGTCACTATACCAAGTAAAAAATAGTGAAGCTATTTACATTAATTGCCTTATCTTATAGTGGTTTGATTTTTTTGTTGACTACTTTCATTGATTGAGGACAGCGACACTTGATATTTATTCCACCTTAGTCGATCGCGTAAGTCAGTGTCATCAGAATGGCGTCATTGCCATGTAGCATGGTTTAGTAGTTTATTTCAGTTTTTGCATATTTGTGTATCTATCCATTATAATTATTTTTCTAACCATCTTCTGTTTCACTTTTTGTATGAGGAGTCACACGATGGACGATTCAGTTCACTACATGTATCGTAGATAGATTTATTTTAGTAAAAATATTATTATAATAACATAGATGTTTATGGACACTTGAGTCATTTTTTGGGGTCTGTTTCACCAAGTGTCGGTGCCTTCGAGGGACCTCATCGTGGTTTTTCATTTTTGTTCGTGTTTATTTTATATTTGATTCCGATGAATTTGCCCTTTGATTTAAGATTTATATTTACTTGAGCTCGATAATTATCTAGGTCCAAACACCCTATTAAACTATTTGTTACTATAGAATGTAATTAGACTTAGTCCAAAAAAGGAAAAGGTTAACTTAATTATTTTAGAGACCATGTGTTGTGAGAAGTTGCGTACAGAGCTAGCAAGACCCGTTGTGGTAGGCACCAAGCGACTTCCAAGATCGGACCCAGATCTTTTCTATGATTAGTTAACTATCAGCTCTTCCCTCTAATAGAAATTTCTCATCCTAGGGATGATTTCCTCGTACATCACATAGAAAGTTAAAATTCTGTCTTTAAATTTGTGCACAGAACACTATGCGTGAAGAGTGTCGGAGCAAGGTACGTATTTCTATCTTTGCATGCATCATAGTGGTTGATTACACATCAGCTTTTCCATTATCATCCCCCAAAATTTTTGAACTTAAGTAGCAATAAAATCGAAAATTTTATTAGATGTTACATTTAAACATAAAAATACCATAAAAAGTGATAGACAATAAAATCTGTGACTTCTAAAGAAAACATGACCTAAAATCGAACATCATTAAAAATTTTGTTTTGGGAAGAGTCACCCCCCTCATTGTTTGATTTATCTGCAGCGAGAGCTACCTGAACACTAGGATAGTTCCATGCCGAAACTCTCTTCAGACTACTGATTCTAACGATTGGTTGTTCTCCAATGAGGATTTCATTGGGTAGCTGGTGATCAGTCTGGACTTCCTTAGCAGAGTGGGTAGATCGGGTAGTCGGTAAACGATCTGCATCCCATACTGGCTGGAAATAACTAGTTGGGAGAATCCAGGCCAGTCTCCTTGGAGAATTGGTCTCCTAACGACTCGCTTAACTTCTCTCATAGATTAGATGTTCAGCTAATAAAATTTGACAAGATTAACGACCAAGCTTTCACGATCATCACACTGTATTGTGTAAATGAATTGGAGGTTTGATTTCTCTTCTTGTTTGCATCTTAGATGTACTCTTCATAAATCCCCATATCACGATGATTGGGAGGAGGTCTCTTAGGCCGCATCTAATAGCACTGCTTTCCGGTACTCCTCCCCCTTCATGTAGGGTGGATTTAGAGAGATCATACCTTATCTAAACACGAATTTACCATTATCTTGTTCCTCCTCGTCCACCCTTCTTCCACACCTGAGGTACGAGTACAGAGGACAACACAGTTATTTGTTCACTCGACAACACCTGAGCTAGGTCCTTTGCCTTTGTAGAGAACGGTGATAGGGCCAACAACGAGAACAAAACTGATTAGCAGTCGTAGATCTCATTGTACGTACTAGATCAGGACACCATCAATAACTCATTGCTCACTTCCCTGGAGACCATGCAATGACAGATTTGGGACCAAGGAGTGTTCATGGAAAAGGTGACGATAGAGCTCACGTATATGAGAGTTGAACGAGAGTATCCATAGAGACTAGTTGTCGACAGAGAGATACCTAGAGTTGAGGATAGAGACGCGTGCCAGAAGGAGCCGTAGGAGCCAGCCCGACCGGCACGCACGATGAGGCACTTGCACAATCCCAATGCAACCCTCACCCCTAGACGGATCCAGTTGCTTGAGATCCTTGGTGACTTCGAGCTTCACCCCCAGATGTTCCAGTTCCTGCCCAAGTTCCATGGGCTAGCCACCGAGGACCCTCTTCTCCATCTCCAAAAGTTTGAGATGATAGTAGCACCATCCATGACAGATTTGTGGACAAGGACACAATCAAGTTGATTGCCTTACTATTCTCCTTAGTTGACAGAGCAACCTACTGACTGAAGCACCTGGGGAAGGTGGTCACTACATGGGAGTAGCTCTGGACTGAGTACTTTAGCAAGTATTATCAACTCAGTCATACTAATGCAGCGAGATATATTATCAGCAAGTCACCATGATCCCAAATGAACATTCCCATGAAGACTAGGTTCGATTCAGAGATCTCTTGTGAATGCCTCGTGCAGAGGTTCCTACTTCATGAAGAACGAAGACTAGGTCTAGGCCATTGATGAATCTATGATTCTCATTCTTTATTCTTTTATTTTAGCTATCTATCTTGGAAAAGCATCATGTAAATAGGTGTAAATATAATAAGTTAGCATTTGGCATGCATATGTTAACATTGTGTATTTAGCATGTATTTGTGCAATAATAAAAGAATAAAGGAAAAGAAAATGGAAGGAGGTATTTAGAATAAATTAAAGTGACCAGAACCCCAAGAGAAGGTCAAGCCTTGACCTGATCGCTAAAGAAAATAAGTAGAGAGAGATAGGGACTACTCTATATTGTATATATTACTTGTGCCTTTATATAAGTATTTTTGCTAAAATTAAAGTAAAATATTATGTCTATCTCTGTGTCTAGAGTCTTAAAAATAAAACAAAATAAAATAAAAATCAGAAAAAGAAAATGAAAACAAGAATAAAATCCTTCATAATTGTACAAAATACCTGTATATAGATAATATCCCCTATTTATCTTAAAGTTGTACATAACTCACAAAAATAAAATAAAAATTATATTATCCAAAAACTATGTCGTAAATGAATAAAATAAAAACGGGAGTATTTATGCAAAAAACAAAATAAAAATAATTGTACAGAATACATAGGTATATTATACCTGTATATAAGACATTCTACTGTGTAGAGATAAATTTATTTTTCATAAAAATAATTGAAAATCGTAGAAAAATAGTTTGACCAATAACATATATTTTTCTTTTTATACACTTTTAATTAAATCCATTTACTATTTTTCGCCGATTTTGTAAATATTTTATAAAATCGGATCTTCGATTGGTCCAGCTCAGACGTTGACCCTCGGTCAACGTCTCCCCCCTCCCGGGTCAGACGAGGATTGTGTTCGCCGGACCTGCTGCTCCATTTTCTCCTAGCCACCTCTGAGCTCTGTTTGCCTCGAAACTTGGACCCGATAAACCTCATGCATCCGTCATCTTTCGGGTCATTGGATGATCCGAATTACTCTAGGGTTTCGCACTTTTCGTCGATGCTTCTAGACCCTCGAGCTCCCTATATAATATCTCTTACATCTCCCAAGAGCCCGATCTCGTACCTCGCCCCTCCTTCAAGCCCTGGATAGCTCAAGTTGAGTGACAGCTTCCAGAGGGACCCTTCTAATTGGAGTTTGGTGGTGTATTCACTTTTCTCAGCCTCGTGGTCGGCTAATGCCACCGTGAATGGCATTCCCACCTTCCACAGCTTGGACGAGGTCACAACCTCAACGACCACCTTCACCTAGAGCTTAGGAACTCGTTCCATCCTTTAGGTATCCCTTATATCCCCTTCTTTCTGCCTTTCTATTCCATCCTTTCATCCAGCATCGTTGCACGTTCAGCTGCTCTACCCCGGTCATCAGAGCCTCATATTATTTGCACACCGGAATCGATCAACCCCTCTACGAAGACTCACCTTTGTACAACACCTTGATCTTTCCCTAGTTTCAACCTCCTAGTCGAGATTAGGGCCACGACTTCCTTCTTTCACATTCGTCAGGAGTCAAATGCCATCCACCCTCACTTCTCTAAGTTTTACCAAGCAATAACCATTGTCGAAGCTACGCCTTTGAGCGTTCTTTCCTTTGCAGGTCCTCGAGCGAGCAGAAGACCCTCATTCAACCCTCGATCATCCAAGCAGAGTAGCTCGAGGCACACCTCCACTCCAACAGTCATCTGGGTCGTCCTTCTTCACATCAGAGCCTTCTCTTAGACACGAAGTACCTTCACGATGCTCTGGCCCTCCTTGGTGAGCTCATCGGCCCAGTGTATCTTCCCTAATTGTCGATTGAAGCTCTCCACAGAGTTGCTCTTCCTTTATCCTCGTCCACCATCGGATCGACCTTCACCTACCAGATTAGAATCCAGTGACCAATCGTTGCAGCTTCTCAACCATCAGATCTGATGCATCTGACCGCACGTAGGGGGACATTCTCTGCACCGTCATATCTATTCAAGCAGCGATCAGAGTCGTATAACCAAGAAGCCTTCCGGATGTGCCACGTGCCCCTGCTAAGGGTATATTGGACTATTTTCCATGTCATTTTCATTCATTATTATATATTATTGTAAAATAAATTGTAATTCAGATATTTTGCATGTAGACCCTTGCTCTTTTTAGTATTTACATTTTAGTCCAATTGAGTTGAACTCACCTTCTGTTCCACGTGGTGTTGCGGTGTTTTTGCAATATCTACCCTTGAATTTATGGATGTTATGAGTTGAATAGAAGTTTTGGATATTTGCATTTATGCCCCTATACGTGGTGATTTGAGCATATGCATGAATTAATTAGATAAATTACAGATTTAGCCCCAAACTTTTGATGTCTGCTTTATTTTATTATGCAACTTTTCAATAATTGCATGTAGGTCCCTATTCGTTGAACGTGTTATTTCTAATCAAATTATTATTAAATCAACTTTAACGTGTAATATTTATGGCATTTTTTGTAACTTGATTTAATTTTACTTGATATTTTCTACAAATAAAAAACCCTTAAAAAGTGTTATGTCTATTTTCTAAAATACCAAAAAGATATAATTAACTAAAAAATTCCATAAAATATTTTGCATGCTTGTCTTCGTATGCTTTCAATTCAGTACAATTTTTGTCGCATTATCTTTCATAAAAACCTAAAAAACTAAAAGCTCTAAAAATCTTACAAAATTTATTAATTTTTTTAAAAAATCAAAAAATTATTATTTTAGTTGTTGTATGTAGTTATTTTTATTTTATTTTTCATAAAAATCACATCCAGGAATTTAATTATTTTTAATTTTTTAAATTTTCCTTTTAGTCCAGGTTGTATATTGTTTTCCTATTTTTTCTTTCTTTCATTCTTGTAAAATGATATAGAAATCGGAAAAATATAATAAATGGCAAAAAAACCTGCATGTTTGAAAAGTATAAAAAATATTTTATCTCTGATATTTTAGCATTGTCTTAATAAAAATCATTGAAGCTTGCTTTAATCTTGCTATTTCTACTTGTCTTGTTGGTTCTCTCACTTTTGAAAATATAAAAAAATGCAATATAAAAATCACAAAAATATGCCTTTATTTTATGATTAGGACTACTTCGTAGGTTTCACTCGTGCTCCTTATGTTCGACCTTGGTCGCTATACCATGTTAAATAAATAGTGGAGACCACTACGTTCCCATATTTTATGATTTATTGATTTCTTTATGTGGTTTTTATTTTCTTGTTGAGTCGGGTTGTTGATTGAGGTCACAACGACCTTTGATATTATTTAAACTTGATCGCCTGATCGCTCATCAGCAATCCATGAGGAGATGGTCGAGAACTACACAGTGATGTACCAAACCCGTGTCTACACTCAAGGGAAGCCTCTCCCACTTGCAGTTTCATATCAAAGTATTTCAGACGTTGATGCCGGTCCCTCTACATCCTCTTCGATGTCAGCACTAGCAGAGTCATCGGCTACCGACATGGTCATTATCAATCAAATGCTCGACCGGATAAAGATCATAGAGAAGATGAAGTGCTAGTGACTAGATAAGCTCAAAAAGATTGATGAGCTGGCCCAATCCATGAGCGACCCAAAAACCAAAATCATGTGTCTCCAAGAGGCACAAACAGCTTTTCAGCCCCATCTTAGGTCACGAACCGATCCAAGGAGTACATTCACCCAACCATCTGCCTTGTATTTCCAGGTTCACCACATCCAGGCAAAGTCAGTCCGACAGCTCTAGTAGTACCAGTAGCCACCACCATCTTTAGGTACTAAGATAGTGATATACCAATCGGATCAGCCCTTGGCAGCCCTCCCCCACCACTTCATGAGCAACAGAAGTCACTAATGGAAGTCAACGAAATATGGTATGCTCAGTACCATCCAGAGCTTGGTATTCGTCGTGACCATCCTGGCTTTTGATGGTCTACTAGAGGCATCTCTTCTCAACAGCAGCCTCCAGCTCAGGCAGGGTACGGCAAGCAGCCCCAACAGCCCTAGTATTACCACCGCCACAAACAACATGGTCCTCATCACTTGTATCAAGGACATTAGTGGAGGCAATACCAACCTATCTGCATTACTCCCAACCCCCTCCTCACTACCATCATTAGAGTCAGTCTCATTTCCAGCAAGGCAACCCTTCCGATTCTCATGTAGTAGTCTACGAGAACCCATCCCTTGATGACCACGCACGCTTACTCTCTGATATGCAGGCCTCCTTATGAAGAGAAATGTACAAGTTTCGCTAAAAGATGAGGCATATAAGAAAGGGAAAGGCTACCATACCTACTAATATTGAACCCAACCCGAACAATCTGAAGAGAAAATCTGAGTAAGTACAATTTAAAAAGACTACCCTCCTAGTGATATTTTAGATTATAGTACTTCTTATATATCTGATGTTGATTTTGTGATACTTGAGATCAGTAGGAAGACAACCGGCGATGACTTGTCTGGGAGACAACCAGATACAAATCTTAGAGGACCTGACGAGGGTGGGAGCGGTATTGTTGCCTCTCACCATGATGATAAGGACGGTGGCACTTCAGCCACCAAGGATGTTGATCCAGATGACAGTACTGAGGATGTTGTATTTCTAGTTGCAGATTGGTGGTGCAGATGCCACCAAATTACCAGATTCCATGATAGAATGTGATGTTGATGCTGCAAGTTCAGATGTTGTCGGTGGTACTGATGCAACCAAGATTCCTTCCATTGTGGCGAATCATTTTATAGAAGATGATTATTATACAAAAGTACACAAAATAGAAAAATATCAAAAATAAAAATATATGAATAAACGGAGGGTTTCTATATCTCCTATTAGTCCATCTATTGTGCTTAATGATCATTGCATGGATTCTAGTCTATTAAATGCACTGGAACCTACTCTTGCCTCTCATCTCTCTGGAGAGGGTCCTTCCATCCCCTTCCCTCAAGCACTCCGCTAGGGAAGGGGACCAAAATAGAAAATCTTTAAAATAAGCACCAAATAGAGTTTAACAAGCATATGGTAGATATATTCCAGATACAAGTGGCTCTTAAGGAGGCACTTGAGAAGATCCCTCTTTTCCAAAAGAATTTGAGAGAGAAGACCACCATTCATATGAAGAAGAGGAACCACAATGCATAAATCCATGTGCTCAATCGTGCCAACTGCTTTGCTATCCATAACCAAATGACAACTAAAAGACCATATGCAGGAGCTCCTTATGTCAAATGCCACACTCATGAGCGGTGATTCAATAATACTCTTTTAGACAATGGTTCTTTGATTAACCTCCTCCCAGCTGCCTTACTTGACCAATTCGAGTTTGGCCCTCTTAAATAAAAAGGACAGTCCTTCAGTTTCCCCCATCCAAATTTAAAACTCTAGATGCCCCGAACTGTGAAATGATATTTTTCATCAAAATTTTGCAAACAAACTTAGCATCTCAACTTAGGCTGGGATGACCTTAACCCAATGAGTGACATAATCCACAACAAGCAGAATGTACTCAAATCCCTGAAACCTATGGAATGGACCATTGAAATCGATGCCCCATGCGTCAAAAACCTCATAAAAGTGAAAGGACAACATCAACATCATATCGCGCAGTCTAAAAGTGCCAACCTCTGATAGTCAGTGTACCTCTTCACGAATTCATCTGAATCCTTGAAGAGGGTAGGCCACCAAAGGTTAGATTGGAGAACTTTATGTGTTGTTTCTCTCATAGAATGATGTCCTCCTACCTCATGCTTGTGGCAATAAGTGAGGACACTTTGGTACTTCTCCTGAGGAATACACCGACGCCAGACACTATCCCCCTTCATCGTAAAGGATGGGATCCTCCCAATGGTATGACTTGGCCTTCGCAAGGAAGGTCTCAAGTCACTGCCTGGGCCAACCTTGTGTAACTTTTTTGGCGACAAGATAGTTCACAATGTCAACATACCACGGAAGTGAGGTCATAACAAGAATCACCTCATCTAGGAAAGTCTCTATGATAGGTATGGTCTGCTTTGAATCCTCAAGATGCTCTAATCGGGAGAGGTGATCTGCCACCACATTCTTGACTCTAGGTTTATCCTTAATCTCTATATCATCTTCATTTTATGATTATGCTATACTTAGGGGACACTTTTCCCTAAGTATAGGGGTCATCAGACCTGTGATTATTCATTTGATTCTACAGCCTCTATTTTGCTGCATATACTTAATGATAATTTACCATAAGTATAGGGGAGGTAATACTTGTACATCCTATTCTTCGATTTTCCCATTTTGTACAGTCTTCAATACTTAGGATTACTTGATCCTAAGTATGGGGGATCAAATATTTCCATTCATTATATTCTTTCATTCGTCATTGTAGTATAGCATTCTTTTCACTTCCCCATACTCAGCACGAGTTATGTCTTCTTTCATCGTTCTTCGATCACTATGAGGACATTGCTCGAACTAAGTATAGGGGGATGTTGTATATATTGTATATATACTTTATCTATAACTCGTACATTGTGTGTGTGTGCCAATAAGATGTCTAAAAATCGCAATAATTAAAAAAATCTCTCATAAATATTTGTAAAATCCTATTGTTAAAAATATTATTGTACAAATCTATAAAAATGATTTTGATTGTATTTTTTGTAAATATTTTTGTATAAAAATTATGTATATAATACATTTTTTGAAAAAAATGCTTGAAAATAAAGGCTTGCAAAAATTTGTTTGTAAATATTGGTAAAAATATTTTGCAAAACTTTTCCCTTCTTTTCTAAATTCAAAATTTTCCATAAAAAATGCATATTTTGAAAAAAAGTTCCGCAAAATGAGTTTTCTATATATTTTCTTATGTATTCCTCTAAATCGTGGTTGAAATTTAAACTATTCTGAATTAAATTGAAAAATGGAGCTTGGCTAAGACCTTAATCCACTTAACTTTCCACTTAACTTTAGAGGAACTTTATAAGATTCGGGGTTAAGACTTTTCAGGTCCATTGTGACTTAATTATCAAAGTCCACTAGGCAATATTTACATGTCATCTTAATGAGCCTAAACTTAACAATGCACGCATGACTGTCAAAGACAATAGCTCGACTTGGAAATACAACTTACACGTCTCTCAACATGGATGAGGAGGTGAGGAGGAACAATCCTTTGGCCTTGTGTAGCATACGAGGGTAGTACTTCTAATCGGAACCTCTCGTCTTCCTCTAAGGAGGGATGTGCACCTCAACCTGGTCTAGAGGCTTTGGGGTCTAAAGCAAGAGTTTGTGGGTTGCAATAATGCTTTAAAAGAGAGACAGTCTACTAGGTTAAGAAGAAAAACTCCTTATGTATATGTTGCACCATGTAGATATATTTTACTTATGCACAAAAAGAATAAAAAATTAAGAAAAAAATAAAAAAGGGTCATGCCTGATTGAAAATAAAATGTCTGCGGGAGTGTATATAGTGATTAAGGCAAAGCTTATGTATTCCACCATCACATCTCATGGAAGCATGCGATGGGAGACTTAGCTACAATTGTTAAGCTCCAAGGGATACGTTGGTATACTGGTCACGATCCATTCTCTTCTTTTCCCCTCTTCTTGAGCTGGTTGTACTTGAACTTAGAAGGGAATACCCCGCTCCTCGAGAAAATAGCTCCTAGACTAGGGTATTAGAGTTACCTTGTCGAGAGCGGTTATTTCCTTATCATTTCTAAGGTGGGGAGCTACAATTCACATACACAGTATAAGGAAAGATCCGTAGTCATTAGAGTTTGTGTATGTAGACTTATTCTGACCTAGTTATTAAGGAGCCTAACCATAGAACGGAGGAACATGGATGCTATTGAGCCTTAAAACCTTTCCCCAATAAGGTTCCGCAAAAATAATAATCCAAAGTTCTGACTGAGCTCCATACATCAATTTAATAAAGATAATTTTAATAATCAATTTTGGTTCCTTTACTTTCGTTCTCTTCTTCTTTCACTTCTTTTTTAAATAAGTATTTGGTAAGGAACTAGCAAAGGTAAAGTATAGGGGTGATGAACCTACTATTGTCATTCTTTATTCTTTTATTTTAGATTTATCTTTTAGCAAAACTATCTATAATTATAAATATATACAATAAATTAACTTTGTGCATGCCATTGTCAATATCTCATATTTAACACCCAGTTAACAAAAATAAAAAAAAAACGAAAACAAAAAGAATGATGTAATTAAAATAAATACTGAGTGACCCAAACCCTTAGAGAAGGTCATGACTTGGCCAGATTAACAAGAAAATAAGTAGAGAAAAATATGGTACACTATGTGTTGTACATACCACCTATACTTGTACAAATAATTATTATATTTATTTTGACAAAATATATATAGCATATTATTTTGGAACACTTGTATATAGTCCTGGTAATAATATAAGAACAAATAAAAATCAAAAAACAAAATAAAAATAAAAATAAAATCCACAATTCATTGTACCTAAACCACATTTAAATACTACAATATCCATTTATATTGCAAACATAATTAATTTATAAAAATAAAATAAAAATCATTATATAATCCTTACATTATTTTGTAAATAAATAAAATATAAAATAAAAGTATTTTTGTAAAAATAATAAAATATAAATACATGTACATAATACATAGGTATTGTATACCTGAATATAATATTATATATTTTATATATCATAATAAATTAATTTATAAAAATAATTAAAAAACACATAAATTAGTTTATAAAATGATAAACATTGTTTACTCTATTAGTTTTTACTTTAAATTTAATTACTGATTTATTTATAATTACCTTTATTTATCTATTTATTTTGTCTTTTAGTTTGTTTTGTCTGCGTTCTCAGCCATACCTGATTGGGTCACCTCAGCTTTGTTGAATGAGGTCAACTAGTCCCCCCGTCAACTTTTCTTGTCAGAGTGGGTTTAGCTCTGTTTTCTCCCAATTTTGTTGAGTCGTTCTGACTGAGTTTCTCCCCTATCCTCTACCCTGATTAAACCTCTAGGATCCTAGATCTTCGCCCAACCTTACTCCTCAGGATCTGTGCCTTGGTTCGCACGCTTCCCATCGATCCTTCCCGAACCTGGGATGCTAATAAATACCCATGCACCTCCTCCCTTTTCTGCATCTCCAGCTGCTCCAACATTTCAGTTGCGCCCAACTCTCCTTTTTCTATAGTGACAGGTGAGAGAGGTAGGTTGTAGGTAGTGTTTGGCGTCGAGTGCCCTAATACCAGCGACAGCCATATCAAGCTCCACCTCAAGGATCCTCAGCATTTGGAGGCTTCGTCCATTGAGGCCATCACCACAGAGTACCACATTATCCATCCCATTCCACAACCAAATCCATAGGTAACATCTTGAGCTTCAATTTCCTGCATTTCTTTTGATCTTCCCATCTTAAGTTTCACATCCACCTTCATCGTATTCACCACATACGCACTCTGTTCCTTATTCTACCACTTCGCTCTGACTAACAAATACTGCACCCAACTCACGCTCCACTTCTCCACCAGGCTCTGCAATTTGTTCATCGATCCATTCACTAGGTTGGAACGAAACTCAGGTCGACTGTGTCACCTACCACTGGACCTGAACCATCCACCCACCCCCTCCTCTATTTTCGCTCATTCAATATTGTATCCCTTGGCTGGAGGTCTCTTTTTCTCCGAGATATCAATCCCTTTTGCAGGATTGAGCATCAAAGAGACTCATCTGGAGGCTGAATCAACCAAAGAGCATCCCCATATTCTGTCGAGCGATGATCACCTCCAGCCACCACCTTGCTAAGTCCCATACATGTGAAGATTCCTTGACATGCGGAGGCATCATAGAGACATGTTGGGCCCATCTGATGGTAGATACAATGTTGGAGGAGGAAGATGCATGCGATCCAAGCTCTCATGTGAGACTTTCTCGACTGTTATTCAGGACACCCTCTCCATCGTCTCATGAAGAATAAACATGAGGGAGCCACAATCACCATTGGATAAGGAGCAATATTGAGCATCAGATCCATCTCCGTTGGCGTGCGATGAAGGGAAACTTGCAACTTTATCCCCTGACTTTTTGATCCTTACGATTCAGTACAATAAGTCTATGTTATAGTGTAAATCGTTTTGGTTATTTTGTGTCAGACTCCCTATTTTACTTTATTTGCATTTTAGTCCAGTAAAACTAAACTCACATGTCATTTCACATGCCATTTTGGGTATCTTGCAGTTATCTCCTTGAGTTTTAAACTAGTTAATGAAACTATCCAATTTTTTGATGAATTTCACTTAAGTCCATGAAGCGCAGCTATACGTGTTGTGCATGTTTTCTTTGGAAAAATTTCATATTTGCCCTTATAGTTCTTGACTTGGTTATTTCAAGGTCCCATAAACTCAAAGTAATTACATTGGAGTCCCTGCAATTTAATTATAATAACATATCTTCTATTTGATGCAATAAATATTTAATAATCCCTAAAAAATATCTGTAAATTACATGATGTTCCTGCTAGCTTGTTTTCTTTGTGGTGATTTTTTGGTATTGATTTACATGCATTTTCTATAGTAAAAAGTGTCCTATTTATCTTATAAAACTAATAAAAATTCGAAAATATTTGTAAAATTCCATAAAAATCAAGGTAGTTGTCATCTAGTGTTTCCTATCTCTAATTCCATTTTTTTCTTGAAAATACCTCATAAAAACAAAAAAATTACAAAACACAGAAAATATTTATATATATATATATAATTTAAGAAAAATCCAAAAATATTGATTACTGACTCTATTTGTAGATTTTTACTTATATCTTATCATAAAATTATCCCCTAGGGTTTGGGCATTTTAATTATTTTTAACTTGCAAATCACTCATGGTTATGCATTGATTACCATTTTTACCATTGTTTAATTTTTAGAAGATTAAAAAACCATATTACTAATTAGTAAAATACAAACATAGTGATGTGTGTGTCTTTCATTACATGTGCTTGTTTTTTATCTCATTGAAAAATTAAAAATTTGCATAATTAAAAACCTTTAAAAATATTTTACTTTTTTGAAATCCGGTTACTAATTTTTTGGATCGTGCTCCAAATGTTCGACCCAGGTCGCTATACCAGGTAAATAAAATAGCGAAACCGCTTACATTGATTGACTTATCTTAGAGTGATTTGCTTTTCTTCTTCACCAATTTGATTGATTGAGGACAACGACATTTGATATTTATTCCTCGTTATTCACCAACTCTCATAGGATAAACCCTCTCAATCCACCTTCATTAAATAACTAATAACTAATAACAATTAAAGTGATTTTGGTGCATTTTCTTTTCATATGGAGAATATATGGGTCAGTAAAGTTTAGGTTTTATCTTTCTATTCTAAGTATAAAATGTAATAGTGTTTTTTTTTGTGAAATAATTTTGTATTTTTCTTTGTATTTTTATCTACAACTTTCATCTACAAAGTTTCTATATTTTAGGTATAAATAGTAGAAATAAAATGGGTCCCTAAAGTGGCCAATTGGAGAATAAAAACTAAGGTTATATTGATGTTTTTGGTCCTTATACCCACCTACGTTATTCCTTGTCGACCCAGTCATCATGATCCCTAGGTCTTGGGTTTAGGGTCATAAAATATCTTTGACATTTTATTTTTTCTTTCATTTTCTTTATTCTTTTATTTTGACTTTAAGTAATACCTTTAATACATTATTTATACACTAAAAATGAATGTTAATATATGAAAAGTAATGATATTTACATGCATTTAGCTAGGGATTAAAGGTCAAAAAAAAGAACAAAGATGATGAAATAAAGACTCATTAGCAGTTAAGAATGAAATCGAGAAGTGGTGTGGAGTAGGATTTATCTACTCGATCCCTGACTCCAAGTGGGTAGCCCCCTACTTGTTATTCCAAAGAATTCGAGAATTCATATGGTCACAATGAGGAGGGAATTGAGATATAGACATGAGTATCCACGTTGCAGCATGTCTATGTCAATCACATATGCCTGAATGTCGCGACCAAGAAAGACCACTTTCCCTACCTTTTATGTTTTCTTGATTAGTACTCAGGATAGAATTAAGTACCCATTTCCCCAGAAGACCAAGAAAAGACAACTTTTACTTATCCTTTCAGCACACATGCATTCAGACGCATGCCTTTTGGGTTGTGCAATGCCTTGTGTACATTTCAACGATTCATGATTGTCGTTTTTGCCGGTGGTGGGGGATTTCCTAGAGGTCTTCATGGATGATTTCTCTATTGATGGTGATTCTTTTGGTACATGTTTAGCACACTTGGACCTAGTGCTTCAGATGTTTAGAGAGGTCAATATAGCGCTCTCATGTGAAAATAGTCATTTATTGTTAAGGAAGATATCGTGTTGGGGTATGCCATCTCCATAAAGGAATGGAGGTTGATCTTGCTAAGGTGGATATGATCAAGAAACATGATCCGCCAACCATCATTAAGTCAGCGAGGCCATTTTTAGGGCATGTGGGATTATATAGATGATTCATTCAAGATTTATCTAAGATTGTCCGACCTCTGACTGATTCTTAGGGGAAAACACCGAGTTCAATGTAGATCACAAGTGTTATAGGCCTTTTATATTCTTAAGAGGAATATTTGTGACTCACCAATGGTTCCTGATTGATCTCTTCCCTTTGAAATCATAAGTGATGCATTGGATTTTGCTATAGGAGTCGTATTAGGGAAGCGGAGATATCTAATCCCCTTTGTGATTCACTGCACAAGTAATGTTTTGGATTCGACATGGAAAAATGATAAAATAATAGAAATGTAAATTCTCGTAGTAGTTTATGCTTTAGAGAACTTTAGGTCTTACATTTTGGGATCAAAGGTGGCGATTTACGCACATCATTCAACCATTAGGTATCTCATGGAAAAGAAGGATGCGGAGGCATGTCTTCTTAGGTTGATTTTGTTACTCTGGGAGTTTGATTTGGATATTAACGACAAACCTGGAGTCAAGAATGTAGTGGCCGATAATCTGTCTAGACTGAAGTTAAAGGATTCCCCTAGCTTTTGGACTTGATAAGAGAGACCTTTCTAGACCAGTCGATTTATGTTGTTGATTCACTCCCTTAGTATGCCAATAGTGAAATATCTTGTCTTCAAGCAGGTTCCTTCTTAGGAAGTGATGGTTCAGCTTACCAAGCTTAGAATAGAAACAACATGGACCCACTAAATTCATATTCAAGGAGATACCATTTGGAGGATCCGTTCCTTTTCTTTGAAGGATGGGATTATGTCTGGAGAAGGTTTGTTGGTCAGGAGGAATATCAAAGTGTCTTCATGTATTGTCATTCCTTTGAGGCTAGAGGACAACATTCAAGAAAGAAAACTGCTTACAAGGTACTCCGATGTAGGCTCTTTTGGCCGACCTTGTTAGAGATGCCTCTGATTTTGTACGGTCGTGCCATGTTTGTCAAAGGAAGGGAGGGACAATTGGTTACAGACATAAGATGCCCATGCATCCTTTGATTTTCGGTGATGTTTTTGGTTTTTGATGCATGTGACATAGATTTCATGGGTCCTATTCCCAGTAGCCATTGGAGGCTATCCCAACCCGAACCGTAGACAACAGAACTGTTTGTAAGTTTATTGAGGGTCATATCATTTCAAGGTTCAGGGTGCCGAAGGTTTTGATTTATGATGGGGGTAGTCATTTTGCGAATAGAGAGATGATATCATTAGCTAAGGGCTTCCATTTTGAGTATAGAGTTGCTAGTCCTTACCACCCACAATCGAATTACATGGTTGAGGTTTCCAAGAGGGAGGTAAACAATATTCTTTAAAAGTTAGTACATCATGATAGGAAGATATGGTCTTAGTTGTTGGACCAACTTTTGTAGGCATACAAGATGACTTACAAGATCCCTTCAGGTACTTCAACTTTTAGGATAATTTATTGAAAGCCATGCCATTTTCACACTTAACTAATTCACAAGTTTGAGTGGGAAATCAAGAAAATCAATTGTAGTTGTCAACTTGGGAAACTGTGCATAGACCTAAACCTTAATGAGTTAGTGGAGATTCGTAATATAGCGTATGACAAGATCTCGATCTTTACGGAAAAAGTCAATAAGTGGCATGATTTGCATATTATATGCAAGAACATTGTCCTGAGACAAAAGGTAAGGGTGTTTAATGCTAAGGTGCAAATTTTACATGAGAAATTGATATCCAAATTGACTGGTCCTTATATAGTTAAGGAAGTGCATGGAAATGGAAGTGTGGAGATTGCAGATCTTTTAGATGGTGCACCTTCCTTCTTAGTTAATGGTCTGTTGTTGAAGCATTTTATTGAAACCTGTGAATGATTGACTCCTATTGAAGTGATAATCTTCATGGCAATGTATTCATTTGCAGACATCTCATATTCAACATGAAGTTGCAATAGAAGATTTAGCAACAACTAGATTCATATTCTTTCTGACTTTATTCTTTTAGGGTTTAGCTTTGCCTATCTACAAACACTCAATGTATAGGGGCCCATTTCATTTTTATTGAGTTATTTTTCGATTTTTCCATAGACCTTTTATAGAGATTCAACTCTTGTACATTTCTTTATGTTTAGCATGAGCTATGGCTTCATATCACTTTGTGAAATAAGGAGACAACAAAATCTAAGTATAGGGGATGTACTGTATATATTTCATAGATACTTTAGCAATAACTTGATTTATCCTTTTCAAACAATTGGGGTTATGGGTATCATATTATTTTTAAATTTAATTTTTTACATATTATTTTGTAAAGTATTTGAAAATTTTTATATACCTATTTAACATGGTTTTCAAATCATTTTACATATGTTTGAGAGACTACAGTTTGACTTGTCTTGAAAATCTTCGTAAAATATTTGGAAAACTTAAACTTATTTGATAAGGTTTTTAAAAGGTTTCTAAAAATGTTTTCAAACATTAAGGATATAAATGGAATTAAATTGTAAATAAATACTAACCCCTATGTCTTTTTAGTTTCTACATTGTGTTTTGAGTCTGTGAGAGGGTGTGACAGTTCACTGAACCATCGGGTTTTAGTGTATATAAGGTTGTCTAGTCTTTGATCTTTTCCAGAGTTGAGCATGGAAGGGAGTATGTATCTAAGCTCTGTTTTTTGGAAGATCAAGTCAATTAAGAGTTCTTTTAGAAGTGTGATGCCGCTTGAGGAAGATAATATTTTATTAGAGAAGTTAGATATGGATGAGCCTACACCTTTCCTTGAGGTTATTCATCCAACTCGATGTCACCTTACTTTTATGTTAGGTTAGCCTTTTGTGTCTAGTTTTATTCACTTAAGGAAACACCGTAAGTCTATGGAACGAGCCAAGGGTTGGATTTGACTTCTCTCTATTTAGGAGAATTTCAGGTCTTCCCATATTGATAAGAACATTACATTTGAGGAAGAATGTCAACATTCTCGGCAATTGATCCTCCAAGTCGATTAAGATCTTTCTTATTTAGATTCGGAGATTTACTTTGTGAGATAAAAGCAAGTGTAGCATAAGGAAGCATGTCATTTCAAGCCTTGGAAGATTTAGGACAGATTGTTAATATTGAGGAACTGAAGTGAGTTGTGTTGTGTTTGTCCATCTTTGTGTTGTCAGCATTGTCCCATTCTGTTGTGTTTTGTCTTGAGGGTGCATGTCCTCTTTAATAAAAATTCTTGAAGTAACTTCTAACTTCTTAACTTTCTACCTTTTTATTTGTTGTTTCTCCTTGACACTTGCATGTTTCACTCAACGCTTGATATGTCCTATAACACTTGGTTAATGAGGTCCAGAGACTTAAAGTTAACATGTCTTAATCATTAGGGGTTTGGACTTAATAATTCACACTTCCCTAGTTAGAAATATTTGTGTGCTATATTGCATGCTTAATTTCCTCTTTAAAAGAGTATGACCATCACTCACATGCACGACTACATTCATGATTGAGATGAGTTGAGGTTTCACTTGAGGAACTGGGATTTGAGATTTAAGTTTGGACCTAATTTTATGATGCTCAGGGATGGGATAAGATTAATGAAGGCTTCATGAAACCTGAATGTCAGCATCTTAGCCAGTACGAGACTTTGTTATCATACTAATATCTTGACCAAAACCTAAGTGTCAAGGTGTGATGACATTTATTAATTTGTTAATCAGTGTGCACTTATCCTTGGTAATATCAACGAATCCAAAAGAAACTAAAAGAAAGTGTGTTGATGAAAAGAAAAGCTCAAGGCATTACAAAGTTAAGTTATATGAGATGAACCCTAAGGCGAGCACTCCCAGCCTTTAAGTGTCCATTTGGACCAAATAATTATGCTTTTATGAGTCAAGCTAGTACATCAAAAAGGGCTTTGCATTGATAGTGCTATAAGTCCGGTTGCAAGTATACTAGATACTTTAAAAAGACACACCCATACGTTGAGTATTGGCACACTGATTGGCATACAACTAAATCTTTCTTGACAGACACACTGATTGGCATTAAAAATATGCAAATACGTTGAGTATTGGCACTTGACACAAACCTTGTTCCAATGAGAGAAAGAAAAATAATGAAATAAACCAATTTCCTCCATCATGTGGCAAATCATCTACATCTTTTAAGTCCCATAAACTAAAGAGATGGTGGCTTGAAGCAAGAATAGATTTATTCCCGATATTTGAGGGTTGGATCCTTAGGAGAATCTCTGGTATCAAAACTTTAAGTGATATTTTAACTCTACTTTTGTGAACGCAGAAAACATTTTAAGTCACACCTCTTACTATATATATATATGGATTGAGAGTCTGATAATTAGAGGAATTAAATTCCTTTACATTAGGGCAAGTTCAGCTTAGAGTCTTATGATCTCTACAAATCAAGTGTTCGAGGCTATTCAGAACTTGTTCTTGCACATGCACATGTCAAGGAATTTCACTAAATTCACTAACTCTCCAACTTTTTCTTCTCAAAGGACGAGCTTAGATTAAGTATAGGGGGTGATAAATCGCATATTTATCAAAATAATTTAATATAATTATTTCTATTCTTAAGTAATTCAATCAGATTTGTTGACATTTAACTTTAATTATTACTTGGTGTGTTGTAAATGATTAACTCTAATTGTACTTTGTTATATAACATATTATAGTTCTATTATTTTCATATACTACAGTGTTATTAAAAATCAAATAAAAATAGAATAATATTGTACATTATTAATATAACATAAAATGCAACTTAAAAATCTATAAAATGAAAAAAGAAAACAAAAGAAAATTGTTTTTTGTTTTAATTACTTGTATGATTTTTATCTATATACAGATGGCTTTATTTCTCTTTGACATACTTTATTTCTCTTTGACATCTACATGAAAGTTATAGATATCATTGAGATATGCAATTTCCATGTTCATCACATTTCCTAATTCTCTCTCTAACTATTTTTTTATTTCGTTTGAATTTATTAAATTTATATTTATTCTATTGGGCCACGTGGTGCGCTCTTAGCACACCACATGGACAGTGCTTCTCTCGTTTTAACCAAAATTTCTCGGTCGTTCATTCTAACTGCCTCAACACCTCTGTCTTCCTATGTGTCAGATCTTCAACCATATGATCATTGATCAAAATCCTCTACAATGTTAGTCTTGATTCAATCGTAATCATTCGATCATTTGACCTATGGACGACCTCACCTCCTTCAAACTCTAGTTACCCATTGAAGGGACAAATCTCTTCATGGCAGCCCAACTTCTACTCATTTCCTAGTCCACCTCCAACACCGTCCTACACAACTACCACAACAAAATTCCTTGTATAACCATTTACTTTCACGTTAATGTCTAAGCTAACTCTAATTCCTTCGTAAGTTGGGAGTTGTTGAAACCATCACCTGGAACCACTAAGCCATCAACATCAATCACATCAAAACTTTGTCCTTCACAACAACCAACCAACCACAGTATGACCAAGCCTCGAGCTTCTACCTTCCTCAATGATAGTGCCAATCGAAAGCTTAGACATGACGATGGAGCTTTGGCTGGAGAGATCGAAGGTAATGACTACCTTGTCACAACATCTTTGGAATGTTGCTCGAGCATCCTCATTTAGCTACCGAGGTCAAGCAATGATCTGGAGAAAAGGCTCCAATTCCATGCTTGTTCATCTCTCTAGTTCACCATTGTACATCATCTTCCTCCTCAGGTAATGTCTTCTTTTTTATTCGATTCTTTACTCGCTTTTTCTAATGCCAACACACTCACCTCCATCACATTTCGATCATCATTTTTTTTCTTTTCCATTCCCTAATTATCCTCATATGCTGAAAACTTTCCCCCTTCAGTTTCATCATTTCCCACTCCATCTTGATCCATCTTGGACTTATCAAAAGTCGAGGACCATTTTGGGTTCTACTTATCCTATCTCCTTGGAGCTCCTAGGCCACCAAATTGCATCTCCATTACATTTGCACAGGCTTTGATTTTCTACTTATGTTGCAGGGACTTCATTAATTTTGATTGATCAAAAATTGAGACCCATTATCGACCTTGAATTTCTTCTTGGACAACAAGTAAATGTATCTCATCTCCATCTATTGTTAGATGATCGTTGCATCTCCATGATCACCACAAGCTCCTAATCGAATATCTAGAATCCTAAGATGGCTTAGTAACGCACGAATGAGCATCTTGACCTTCATCAGAGCACCGCTTGGACTCCATCACATAGAAAGAATGGAAGGAACATGAGTAAAAGGATCTGTTAGATCTTATTTGTTCGACAAGACTAACAATAAGGAATCAATCTTGTACTATACCATAGGAGAGGCTTCAATCCAAAGATGTGGATTCCCTTATCCTAAGTCGAACCACCTCTAAGTGTCACGTGCTTTCAAGCCATCGTCCGATCCTTAATCATCCCATGCACATCACACGTGATCTGTGGACATATTGCAATGATGTCCAAAGATGTTATAAAAATCACACATAAGACCTTATGCCTCTATTTAAACTGCATAACTACCCAATGTGTTCTTGGAATCTATTTTTAGTCCTTTTTGGTCTTATTTGTAATTAAATTATTAAGTTTTTTACAATTATGCCCCGAACTAGTTTTAGGAATATCATATCAACGGCAACTCAGTTGTTAGTGAATTTGGTGTTGTTTTAAAGCTTGCCCCATCCTCTTTGATTTCATGTAATAGTGATGAATATGTATTCCATCTTCTCTATTAACTTATTTTAGCATAAAATTCAAGATAAAAGACATGTAAATATCAATAAATCTCTTGTTTTACTAATCGAAGTTGTTGTGTAAATATTATATATTTATGAATATTTTAATCTAAAATAACAAATAAATAAATGAAAAATAAATAAATCGAAAGACTATATATAACTAATTATTATAGGCGGAATTTGAACTTGAGAGTAGGTCAAGATTTAATCTAATTGGCCAGGAGTATAGTAAGGGGAGAAAACGCCTAAATACAAGGAAATCCAGAAAATTAAGTTCCATATGTGTATATTTTATCACTTGTATATTATTCAATATATTACACAATTCTTTCTCTATTTTATGTACAACCAAACTCACTCCAGATGAAAATTCTTTCTCGTTGAAACTTTTACATAAAAAATCTTCTGTAAATAATAAAAATAATTGCAAGAACAATCGATGAACATTATGTAAATAACAACACTCTGAAAAAACCGCAAAGCTCAACTTATCATATCAATATCTTCTCCATCACAAAACAAAATTAACTACACTCGGTTTTTATGTACTCCAAATTTAATAATCTTTCAAATGGAGGTGGTTTCTTAAAAATCATAGTCAAAGGTGAAATGTGGCTTTTTGGGGTACTATTGTAAATTACACCATTGTATGTTATTTGTATAGTATTTATAAATATATATTTTCTTTGTATTTTTGTATATATTGTATTTTTAGCTAGTTGAAAATATTGTATTTAACAAGTATAAAATACAACTAAAATCACAAATACAAAAATCAACAAAAACTAAAATCTTGTATATATTGTATATGTACCACTAAGTATCTTGTAAAATAAAACTATTTATTTACCCTAATAAAATAATTCATACAAATAAAATAAAAATATCATTAAAATCCTTGTAAAATATTGTAAATTAATAATTTATCAAATTATGTATATATAATAAAAATCAGGGTGTTGTAAATATAGGTATACAAACTTGTAAGTAACACATGTTAATCATTTTAACCTATGTATATAACTTAATTAATTAAAAAACATCAAAAATAATCTAATTAAATTACTAACATTTTCTCTTTACATTATTTGTTATTATTAATTATTTTTATAATGTATTTCTAATTATTTCTCATTTTCCAATAAACTTGATCTTCTAGTGTATCTTGTCTTATTCTTCGTGCTGCATGATTGGCTAAGCAGGGGTCTGTTGACCCAGGTCAACTCTCCATTCAATAGGCACCGCACATTTTTCGATTACTCGTGTTTTTTTCTCAATTTTTTCACACGCGCCTCATTCATAAAATCACTCTACTTTCTTCCCCATTTTGTTAGCGCTAACACCCTCTCTATGGCTAGATCAGCATCTCCTTATTCCATGCCTAGGAGTATGTGTTCTTAAAATTTCAAATCCCATTTGACTGCAACCCACAAATGAGTTTGATCCATTTTTATGCAGATTTTGTGCCCGAGATCGGTGGCAGGAGAAATTTGTTGTGATAGAGTAGCCACTCCTTGATCGGGAGCGCTTGAGAGACGCTTAAAGGTGTGATTCACCTTGTTGCTAGAGCTTTTCTGCTGATGTTGAGATTTTATAATATTCATCATGGATCAAGGAGACAATCTAACCCATTTAATCCGTAGGTATATTCTACGTATTTAGATCTCATTTTTAGCTCCTATTTCCACAACTTATCTTCATCAATTAGAGTAGTCCAATCACCCCATCTGATATTTGATCTACATGATCAATTAGAGTAGTCCACTCGCATTCGATCACACATGTACCTTCACACAACCCTTCTTCATTCTCATTTATATCTGACCCCCTTTGATAAGACCAGATTTGGGGATTGGTCTCCTTCTAACCATGCCTGTTAGAGGTCCTCATTCATGACAATCTTTTCGTGTATAACTTATAATAAGTTGGTCAGAGGATTTTTTGTAATTTGTAGAGAAATGATTAATTTAACATGAATTTAATAACATGTAATGGGTGAAATGTATAATTTTCCACTCTATCAATTATACTAATAAGTCATATAACAAAAAAATTAAATTAAATATCCACAATGTTATGCATAAAGTGTTCTACAAGATGCAATTTTTAGAATAAATATATGATTTGAAAATGATGTTCAAATGAAAAGACAAATATAGGGGTATCAATGCAAAATAATAAATAAAAAATAAAAAATGAGAGTGACTGTGTAATTACTAAGGCCCCTGGGCGAATGCAATTTTTCCATGTGAGAGGATGCGTTGCACGAGCATTAGCTTGTAGTTGCATGTTTGTTATTTTCTGGAGCAAAGGGAGCATGTTACAAATGACCACTACCCTCACATGTTCCTCAAATGAGGTGAGGATAATGAATACGGGGCACGCATGCATACATGATGAGGTGGGGTCAGGGTGATCGGCGGTGGCTAGATAGTGGCATAGAGTTGACCGAGGCAGAACGACGAGGTCAAAGACAAAGCAGTAGCTCGGTCGTGTGTTTTTGAGTAGCGGAGCTGGCCTTGGTTGCTGCTTGATGAGCGTCTTGAGGTGGTTGGCCGAGGTAGGGTGGTGGATGGCTTGAGGTGATCTAGGAGCAATGAAGGAGGTGGGAAGGCATACGAAGGGCGGTTGACATGCGATTCGAGGTGGGCCTCAAACAGTCAGCCAAGGGAGGAGAGTTTGCCCGAGCAATGAAGAGATGGTGCATGTGGAGTGCGTGAAGCACATAACCTAAGGTGAGGCAATGGTGCAGGAATTGTTCGAGCTGATGTGGACTAGAGGGTGGCTCTCGAGCCAAGCATAGGGACGTGCAGATCAAGGGATGCTCGATATGCGAAGAAGGAAGTAAAGACGGGGGCCAAGGGCGTATGCGAGGTGGTGCTGCAAAGCGTGGGCGGCGAGGGCACCGAGGTCAAAGGATGCAAAAATGATGGTCGACGGATGACGATGAGGTAGAAAAGAAGAGTAAAATATGATGAAGGGTATGATAATGAAGGTGGGTCTCGCAATGTCGAAGGAGCGAGGCCTCAACTCTGGTCATTATCGCCTCGATCTTCAGCAAAAAGAGATGATCAACAGAAGGCAAGCTTTTAGAGCAGGAAGTTGAGGACTTTCGTGGATATCGCCTCATGGGAGATTGGTTTTATCGTCGTCATCAACAACCTCACCTTCTTCGTCACCAAAGGTTGTGGTTCAAAGACAGTGATCTCTCTCCCTTGCAAATGGATTTCTCGAGGTGGTCGACAGGGTTCTTATTGGTTGTTGAAGCTTGCGCAAGAAGGTTAGGGAGGTGGTGCGATGTAGAACAAAAGGTCAGAGGCAAGGGCTTTGTCCATCGCAAGTTGTAGAGGAGGTGGAAGAGATAGGGTCTGCAAGGATTGTTGCATAACCGCCAACGGATGGGCGTAGGTCGTACGAGATAGAGGGGTTATAGAGAGAGAGGCAGGACAAGCACGAGTGGAGCATGGGTCGTAAGAATCAGGTGGAGAGCTCAGTCCTGCGTGGTGGTTTCGTGGTATATGGAAGAAGTAGGAGGAGAGAGAGAGAGTGATCACAAGAGGTGTGAGGAGAGAGGAGAGGGGAGAAGATGGGAGAAGGGGAGGTTGCGTGCCAATGTACGAGGCGGGGCGGTGGTTGTGGGGCATGCAGTGTAAGACACGCAGGAGTGGGTCTGCAGGGAGAAGGAAAGGCCACGTGGAGCGTGAGGGAGGAGGTGTGTCTATTTGGCAGGGAGATAAAAATAAAAAAAAGATTAAAATATTAAATGAAAGTAATTAAATTTATTTAATTAAAAATAAATGAATGAGTAAATAAAATAATAAATAAATTAAGAAAATTACTTAATTAATTAATGAAAATGATATAAATAAAATAAATAATAATATAAAATAATATATAATAATTAAATAAAAAAATTAAAAAAATGTAAATAAAATTAAATAAAAGTAGGTGACACGTGAAAGCTTTAAGAGGGGCCATGTGTCTCTCCTGGAAAAATCAAAAAATTAAATCCCAAGAAATATAAAAAATAAATAACGAACATAGTCAAATCAAAAGGTGGTCAACAAGAAAGTTGATCATAGTGATGAGGTTTACAACTTTTGTTAAGGACTCCAAACAAAAAATAAATCACATGTACACACAATATTTTTTGTGTTGTCCTATAGATTTGAAATACCGTATTTTTGTCTTTTGCAAATTTTTGTCATTTTAATTAAGACAAAAAACCAAAATAAAATTATAAAAAATATGAGATAAATATTTACAACTTAATCTTTTTTCGATTTTTTATAATAACAAAATAAGAAAATAAAATAAATAAATTAAAGGCACAAATGTACAATGCACATTGAGGGGATCAAAACCCATGTTTCTCATATGAACTTTGATTCTTTCAAATTTGGTCTTGTCTTGAAGGTAATTAAACATACATTACTTCAAAAGTGAGTAGGAGTCCATAGGAGATTGTATGAGAAAGATATTCACATTTAAAGCTTTTGGTCTCATACTAAGGTTTGGATTTATTGGTCAATTTTACAAGTTAGTATTTTTTGGTATTTTTCATTTATAACTGATAGTAACATATACACTCAAGGGTTGATTTTATTCAATTCAGAATCGGTGAAAAATATATAAACATTGTGGAAAATGTGGTAATAAACAAGTGATATTTACATGGGAGATTGGCTTCTTATTTAATGCAATATGCATGGTAAAATGCAGATATTAATTTTAAATGCATGTATAAGAATATTGAAAAATAAATGAAGAAATGTTGTTAATTATAAGGAACAAAGCTCTATTTTCAATTTTAGAGAGATGAATCACATATCTATCACCCTTAACGTTGAATCCACTGATGCATCTCAAATCCATCAATCTAAAAATGTGTAGTTAAGCTTAAATTCCCAAAATTCATTGGCATTTCTTCATTTATATTACATAGTTTTGCATTTATGCATGAATAAATAATAATATCATATTATCACTTATTATTGCATAAAATAAGAAGCCTAAAATTCCAACCCATTTGACCAGTAAAATAAGATAACTTCCCTGATTTATAACTAATTCATGCTCGCTCCAACCCTCCTGGAAGAACTTTCATTTTTACATATCACTAACAAGAATAAATAAAAAATAAAAAAATAACTAACATAAATAAGTGGATTAGAAACTCAAAACCTAATTCCTGGAATTCCAGACTAAAAAAATGGTATATTCCTCATACAATGTCTCATGTAATCCTACTCACTTTTGAACTATTGTACATTCAATTACATTTAACTATATCAAGTTCAAGTGAATCAGAGCTCAAACGTGAAAGTTGGGTTTTGGGCATATTTAGTACATTTTGAATTTTAGTAGTTTTTAACCTAGTATTTAATGTATATATTTAACTCTTTTTATTTTATTTGTTTTTCATTGATTTTCTTTGATAAAGAATTTGCTAACATGCACAAAATTAAAATCCAAAATGAGATTGAAATCAATGAAACTAACTGAGTCTGAGTCTTTACTAACTGTCTGTCCAAAAGTTCTCTTTTCCGTATTCTATTTTATTTCTTCATTTTACTAATTAAAAAATCCTAAAAATATAAATTAATGTTTCAATATGTATCTTTGATTTTATTGTATTTTTTCCAGATTCTTATAATAATTAAAAATCACAAAAATATTATAAAACACAAAAATCAAGGTATTTTATGTACAAGGAATGCCTCAAAAATATCACTTGCACAAATGAGCTATTTTGGTTTAAAAACTATTTAAAAAATATAAAATAATTATTATTCGAGAGTAACTTTGGTCATTTATTGTATAAAAAATAAAAAAATTATTATTTAAAAAATAAAACATGTGGCACACTATCAACCATCTGATCCTGGACAATTTCCAATCTCCTCTCTCCTTGACTTTTCCAAATTAGCATTGTCGCTCCTGCCCTCCTCTGTGAATTCTGCCATCGTCGGCTGCCTCCCTCAATCTCAATCGCATCCCAAATCGATAATCATTGATCCTCCCATATCTCATCAAACTCCCGAAACTCCATCTTCATATCTCCACCCATAAATCTCAATTGCCCCTTTCCAAATCCATCCTCTACTGCTATCATCAAAACCTTCCATCTACAGACAAATCGTCCCTCTCGTAAGATCGATCTCCCAAATCAATCCCATGATTTGCCTACACTCCGGTCAATCACCAGATTCACATCCTTATTGATTTAAACACTTCCTCTCCTATACAAATTTCATCGCCATCCCGACAACATGCATATGTTGTTAGCACCAAATTATGGAGAAGCTTGGTGCTGACAGCCTGAGTTCCTTCCCCCTCAATCTGGCGAGATATGTGGGATCTCTCCCTTGTTGCCACATCACAAGTCTCAATAGGAATTGCTCTACTCCGGCCAAACCTTAGGTCGTCAAGTCTGTAGGTCCTGATATCCCACCACTAACGAAGAAAGGATCAGGAACCCACTCCAACAGTGACAGCACCAGAGTGTGGTTCCCTCATCGATCATTTAACACACACCCTCACACCTCCGTACGCACAATACCATCTTCATCTTTATTATCGTGCTCCACGACCGTTTCCCACTCTGGTTATCACTGTTTATCCTCTGCCCATGTTCTGATGCACCACAAGTCGACATCAACGTTCCACTGCTAAGCTTCTTCCCGATGCATCCACCGCTCTAGGTCGAAGCCACCTCTAACCATCAACCCTCATCTTCCTCGACATGCCACCATGGGCTCCGCCACAGCTCTAGTTGCACCTTATCACCTCTCCTTCGACTCTCTACCTTGCACTTTCCTTGTCAGTTGCCTGCAGGCCTCAAAGCCATCGCCCTCCACGTCGGCCACAACAAAACACTAGGAGAAAGAGACCTGAGGCCCTACCGTTAAAAGGAGCATGTGCGGAGGGAATGTCAGCACAAAACCTTCGCTTACATGATCTTCACGTACATTGTTGGACATTTGCAAGAGCACCATCGCAGCTTGTTAAATCTCTAGAAGAGTCATTCGACGTCTCTTTATACAAAATGGTGATCTTCTAGGGTGTTGGTTGCAAAATTTCCAAGTGGCACGTGCTACGCAAGTGAACTATTGGAAATTTTGCAACCTCTCTCGTAGAGGTCTCGGTAATTCTATTTACATCCATGATCTATATTATGTTATCTTACTTAATTTTCTATATTGCATTGATACCCCTCAGTTCTATCTTTAATTTGAGCTACCTTATTGCATCTTTTTATTATTTAAGAATTATCATTTTGTTCTACAATTAGTTTATATACAATATGGTATGCTTGTGATGTGTTCATGATCTGGGGTTAATTAAAAATTAATATTCTTGTGAAAAATTACTAATTTTGCCCATTCTTTGCTTAGAAATTTGTAATTAATCAACCATCCCTCAAAACATTGCCAAAATTTCAAAAATTAGAGTATTAATTGTATTTTACGTCATGTCCAAAAACATTGCATTTGCATACATAGTTTTCTCGATAAAAATCAGTTTTTACAATTCATTGATTAATTTTTAATATGCATTAAATTTAACATTTTTAGGATTTTGGATTTTTCTGAGGTAGTCCATGCAGTGAAATATCTTAGACAAGTCTATTTCCTTAAAATAGTTGAATATATTATTTACTAAAATTAATTATTGAAAATCTCATTATTTGCATTCATAAATATATTAATATACTTTTTGCATCCGAAAATTTGAAAAAGTGTTATACTATGCTCATTTTAGCACAGATTACATCTCGACCAAGTTTCATAATTTGTGGACATCATTTGATTGATATTTATTTTCAAGTCCATAAAATCGGTCTCATTTGCATTTTGCATTCCTAAATTGCATTTAAAATAACAAAAAGTACCATCTCGAAAACCACACATGAAATTTATAGACACTAATTCTAAGTTGTTCCTTTGCCTCCTTGAGTTCGACCTTAGGACTTGCCAAAGTAAAATAAAAATAAAACCACTCCTATTAGATTTGAATAAATTAATTGTGGTTATTTTATTGTTTGATTCGGATTACCTGACGTAATTACAACGACACAATGACATTTGAAACAGTAATCACATCAATTCAAGAAGGTGTTTTCGTATTCATCAGATGGCGTCGTTGACGGGGAGGCAAACAACTTAGGTTTGTCTAAAATTTTAGTGTTACGTTTTCCACATTTTCAGGTAGTCTAACCCCCAAATCTTCATTGTAAATGTTCTATTATTTTCCTGCATTTTTTTTATTTTATTTTCAGCATTTATTCTCTTGTTTTATTTTTGATTAACTTTTGTGTCACATTCTTATACACTAACTCTTATTTTCCGCAGGAGGTACATGAAAATGTTGTTAATAAATGAAGAAATGTTACTATCTACTAGGAGTAAAGATCTATTTTCAACTTTTAGAGTGATGAATCACATATTTATCACCTTTCAAGTTGAATCCATGCCGTCCTCGTGCATTTCATCTCAGTCGTCCAATCAACATCCAACGCCTTCTTAGTCGTTGATTTTGCCACATGTATTATGGGCACAATTGCACTCCTACCCCTGCCTTTCTTTTATTATCAACTAAGTCCCTCACGGAACGTGTCTGTTTGTAGTTATTTGAAGAATTGCATTATTTACCCCGGTATTTAATTAATTAACTTTTTGTACCTTTTTGAACTAAAGAGAGTGCCATGCACATGTTTCTTGGTATTTTTAAAATTAATGTCCATATGTTTATGTTAATGTTTGGCCCCTAAAAATAAAATAATTATATTTATATCTATCCCAGTGTGACTCACATGTGTTAGCACACGTTTTTTTAGATAATTTGTTAGTTTGACCCATATTTTTCTTTATTTACTAATCATTTAGACCCAAAATTAGTTTTTTCATTTCCATACTCATGTGTTTTGTATTTCATTTTTCATGTTAAAAGTGAATTAAAAAATAGCAACCTTATATAAAAATCTTCTTAGGCTCATCTTAACTATTTCTTTCATCAAAATTTTCCATTTCATATATCAGTCAATTATATTATTTTTAATAAATCAAAAATTCCAAAATTATGTCAATTTACAATAAAAAATTAATAAAATATATAAACACTTTTTTTTCAAAATTCATAAAAAATACCAATTGTTTCTTTTTATTTGTTTTATTTTTTGCCAATTTTCATAAGCTAATTCTTCATAAAAACCAGAGAAATTGAAAACATCGAAAATATTATAAAAACTTATATGGAAACATAAAAAACCAAAGAAAAATAAAGAAATTCTTTTTAGAAATTTTTAAAAAATTATCATTATTTTTATGCTTATTTCTTCAATTTATGATTTGATTTTCTTTTTTAAAAATACAACTAAAATACACATTGTTCTCTTTTTGCATTATTCCCTTTTTTGATTTATTTCAAAACCCAAAAAATCTAAAAATTATGTCAAAATAAAAAAACACATCGTAAACTTAATAAAATACTAAGTAATTTTTCTTTTCATTCTGTCCATTTTTGCTACACTTTAAAAATCCAAAAAGTTACATTTTCTTTCCTCTATCTTTATTACTATTATTTGTCTTTATTTTATTTATAAAAATTAAAAAAAATGTTTTTAGAAAATAAAAAATGATTAAAACTTATAAATCAAAAAATATTACAAAAATATAAAAATCTAAAATTCATAAAAAATGAATATATTATAATCTTCACAAAAACCAAGAATAGTGTGCCTCTAGATGTTCCCTTTTATTTCATTGTTTTTTATTGAATTAAATAATTCTCATGATGTTTGTGCCCTCCTTGATTTCGATCATGTATGTTATACATGTAAATAACTAGCAGAATTCTTTTAATGACATTTCTTTATTTTTTTTTGTCTTGAGAAATCAATAAACTTTTTGTTGAGGTATTTTAAGGCTTGTAAGGATGCATTAATTTATCTTAGTTAAAACCCAAGATTTCTGTGGTCAACAAATGGCATCATTGTCGAGGAGGCATGGCGAGGGTGGCTAGGTTTTTCTTCTTATATCTTGCTTTTCTTGGTTGTATATACATTTTTATTTCTGTTTTATTTTTTGTATGTATTTTCTGTTTATTTTCATCTTTTCTTCTTACTTTTATTATTTAACTATGATCTGGCATATTCTTTTCTTTCCTCTTTATTTCAAGACCAGTTATGTGAGGGCAGAAATCCTATGAGTGCCTATGCACCCGAGTGAAGCGGATGCGGTTGGTTTCTTCACTGAGCTGTAAAAGAGAGTAGAATAAAGATGCATAAGATTTTGAAGTTTATTTAGGAAAAAAATTACACATAATTTTTTATTTTCTTTTTGACTTTTATAGGCATTATTATTCTTGTAAAAAGTTGTAGTTATTTATTTTGTGCTTTCCTCTTTTTCTAATTTTTCTATGATCATTATATACCTTGTGAGTGGGGGTCTATTTCACCAAGTATTGATGCACTTGGGGGACCTCACTGATTTTTGTTTTCATCAATTTTATTTTTATTTGTTTTCTCAAGGGTTTGTGTGGTTATTCCCTTAGAAGTAGGTTCTATTATCTTGTTTAAATCATTATACAATTAGGTACAAAGCCCATAAAAGAATATATATTCCAGTAGACTATATAGTAGGATTGGACGTAGTCAAATTAATTGATTCTTGTACGTTAATAGAAGTTATTGCTAGGATGGTTCTCGTGCATCATTGAGGTTAGCTTTATTTAAGTATTTATTTTGTGCGCGGAGCACTTTGCATGTAGAGTGCAGGAGAAAGGTATGCATCCCTTTCTTTGAATGCATCATTTATTTCACCGCGCATTGACTTTTTTGATCTCAATCTTCTATTTCACTCATTTAAGATCAAAAGGAATTGGAAATTCATTACATCATTTCGTGATAAAAATCCCAAAAAGTGATAAATGTATAAAATTGGGACTGATAAAAAAAACTCTACCCTAAAATAAACGTAAGAAAAAATCATGATTGTTTTGGGTAGTGTAACCCCGTCATTGTTGGCAGGATGCGGCCATAAGGATAGATCCCAAATTCTATGCTTGTGCCCTATACTCTTGCACACATCTCTATGGTGTGTTGGTTGAGATGCAAACACTTGCCTTAAACATTAGAAAATCATTTTGGTATGCTCATTCTCCTTTCTCCCTTTGAGCTTCATATTGAACCCAGAAGCTTGGGAAGATAGTTCCATTGATTTTGGGGGGGGGGGGGTTGAGAATGTATGCTGGGTGATAGCGGTGACACACCCTGTGTGCTTGGTAGAAATAAATTTATTGTTGATTCACTAAAACTAAAATTGAAAAGACAATAGAACAAACTCTTATGGTCTCCATTTTTGTCTAGTTAGTGAATCAGGGGTTTGTTTTGTGCTTGTTTGTTAGTGTAAGCATCCTTCCATGCCTTTCACACCTTTTCCTCCTTTTTCTTTTTGTGTTGACCGTCATGCTCTTGCATCTTTCTCATTGACATCGAAGATGTCTGATTGGAGTATTTCGTGTTCATACTCTACTAGCTCATTTCACATTTTAGATCGACGGTCTTCTATTTGGTAAGACTTACTTCCTGAATAACCGTCTTCCACATCACCTATATACTCATCCAATAAAACATTTTTAAGGACTATCTAGTGCCATACACTTTTTTAGAGTCAAAATCAGAGCACTTTATACCTTCAAAAGGCGAGGGTTCCATGATTAAGCTGAGCGAGTTCAATAATATGAGGTTAGCTTCCATTCTAGCCATTCAAGCATAGTTGACTAAACAGGCTGACATCCAAGCCAGATTGAGATACAAGATCTTAGATCTGAGGAATGAGGGACAAGATAGGAGATGGGATGATGAACAGATAGAGGGATGTGGTAATAAAGGAGGAGGTGATCCAGTTGAGCTAGTGGCTAAGCTAACAACGAAGTATGCCTACAATCTAGAGGCATGACAGACTAATACATAGATTAAGATCCCTATGATTCATGGGCATTTTGATATTACGACCATGATTTTACCTCTACTGCCAATATTCCACAAATGTATCAATGAAGAACCTTATGTACACCTCCTGCAGTTTGATCGCATATGTGTCACTACACACTATCCGAATCTTTTACTAGAGGTAGTAAAGATGACAACTTTCTCATTCAGTCTCATAGACAAAGCATTATATTTCATTTATCCATTTGGTAAAATTTATCACATCTGGGAAGAGTTGAGGTTCTCTTTTCTAGGAAAATATTATCCAAGTGGACATCTAAGCCCAATATGGTACATGATTGTCAACTTCTTCACGAAGCACAGTAAAGAATTAAAGTCTTTACAGAGAAGTGTCATCATCATGATATACCAAAGATGAGCTTTGTGCATAACTTCTTTAGGGATTTGAGCATTGAGAACCAAAAGTTAGTAGATGCCACTTGTGGGGGTCCCATTTCAACAATGACAAGGTTGTCCTTTATTAGATCTTTGAGGAGATCACAAAGCCTTCTACAGCTCTTTCTTCTTCACATGCTTTTCAGAAGCATCATGTTCCTTCTCCAGCAGTACCCTACAAGGTTGTTAACATGAGGAAATCACACGATGCGGATAGGGTGTACAAGTACGATTTTACAATTATAGGAAATCACCTATCCAACGTGGACATAATCGAGAAACAATCTAAGGAGCTTGACAAGATAGTGGTTGAATAGATGACAGAGAACCTGGAAAAGTTGGATGAGATTATGAAGCATTTGGAGCTTCTTGTCAATAAGATTAGCGCATGTCATAGTGTGAGTGTTGCAACTGATACCCTACTCGTCAGCAGACTTCTTCCAATTCAACACAACAGAGAACTAGAGGATTGTCTACAGTTCAGCATGTTTACTACATGCAGACTACGGAACATGTCTAATAGCAATCAAATTAGATTATACAACTAGGAGCATCCTTATACTCAGCAGTCTCCACCTCCACCTCTCATTCAGGAAGTGAATGACATTTGGTTCAATCGAGAGCATAGCCAGCTCCATCCGTCAGGGCAAGGTCGGTTGCGTTCGCAGAAGAATCAGGGACCCATCCATCATTTTCAAGGAGGGAGACCATACCCCCACCACCAGTAGTTACAACCTCTCTTCTCGTCTCAATCACAATTCCAGAACTGAAGACATGGACCGTAGCATATGCATCATGTATATACTCATCAACCTTACTATCAGCAGTAGTCTGCATCTTATGATTGGTTTTTGCATTATCCTCCACCTCATTATCAGAAGCCATGTTCTGGATACAAGCAGCATCCACACTACTAGTCTCAGCGATAGCCACTTATTGAGCATACTTATGCACCTTTGGTGAATCCCGCACTTGATAAGCTTGCATTACTAATGAAGAATACGAATGACCTGACTCAGAGGCTTAATGACCTAACCACCACCAATACATTTATCGTAGCCCAAGTCGAAGCAAATCCAACAATTTCAGATGCACGTAGCAGGTATCCCATGATCCATCCACACCCGAGATAGGTATGTCGCTTAATTTTACATATTTATTTGATGCTATTCATCTCAAGAGTAGTAGGAGATTTTAGATGCCTTCATATCAATTAGGATTGGTGAGAGCTATTGAGAGAGATTCTTCTTCTTCTTCAACAGTCGAGCAGCAATCCAATGTAGTAGAGAAACATCTTGGAGTTTCAACATCTTATTATTTACCATCACCACCAGCATTAATTAGAAAAAGCCAAAAGATAATAAAGAAAGATGCAATGTCGAGTCATCCCTGAAGGAGAACACACCCAACGCGGAGTCTTCTTCTACACTAACAGACCAAGAAACCCATCTTGTTTTCCTTTTCGTCCTTCTATTCTTTTAGTGGATAACATTGTATATAATGAATATGGTTTTCTACATGTACCTAATGATTCTGTATTGATTAATAGAAATAAGAAGTTTGATTTTTTTCATGATTATATGCCATTTCCATCTGTTTTGAATAAAAGCAGAAAAATCCAAAAGATAAAAATAACATTTGATCCATGATTGGTAGAGATTCTTTATAATATCTTTTTAGAGATGGCACTCCTTAAGGTAATGGAGTACATTCCAACTTTGAAAAAGAGAATGAAAGAAGAATGTACTCAAAAGCGTCAACCAAGGCAAAACAAATGAAAGAAAATAGAGAAGTACTCCTTAACCTTGGCCACAATTCATGCCATTAGTAACCTCTAACCCAAAATGAATGATAAGGGAGCATCTCACATCTATTGCCACATATTTAATAAAGAGTTTGATTGTACTCTCCTCAATAGAAGATTGTCCATTAATCTCATGCCATCCTCACAACTCATTGTTGGGTCCTCTTAGATCCACTATAGTGATCCTTCAGTTTACTGATAGTTTGATCAATAGGTCGAGAGGCATTTTATAGGATGTTATTGTAACAATGCAATGAATGAGATTCTCAGTCGACTTTGTTATCATGGATATGGACTCCTCTACACCATACCCAATCATACTTGGTCGACCATTCCTTCGAACGACTGCAGCGATAGTTGATAATGGTATTAAAGAGATCATCATTCATTGTAGTAGTGACAAGGTGAAGATTGTGATGACCCCAGATCCGAGGCCATCACTGCAACCTGCTGCAATAGATGAGAGAGAGAGGCAGTTACAACAGATTTTGTGGATTTTGATTTCCTTGTCGAGTTTCACGACATCGATCTATTCAATGATTTCAAGGACACATAGGAGTTCCTTTCTCAAAAGGACCTTCTGGAAAGCATAGTCAGTTTGAGCTCCCTTATTGATCATTCCTAGTTGTCAGCTAATGAATAGTTTGAGCTATATTCTGAGGACCATTCTGAGTTTTCGGAGGTACATTCTGAGATTCCGATGATACCTTCTTTTTCTGAGATTAATGATGAGATACCTCCTACTAAGATCTTTTAGATATTTTCTGTGAGTGCTAAGCATACTATTGAGTCATTCCTTTCTGAGTAGACATCATTCACTGCATAACTTTTTGAGATTTTACTTGTTGATCCTACAATAGTCACAGTGGACAGTTCATATAGAGTAGATCATTTACCTTATAATGGTGCATTTTCATAGGTTATCAAGGAGCATATTCATACCCCGCCTGAGCTTAAGGATTTACCCTCAACATTGAAGTATGTCTTCCTTGTGGGTCTCCACCACCCCAAATAAATCTGGTCATCCTCAGTTTGTAGTTTACCGATGAACAAGAATCTTGAATACTAGAGGTTTCTGAGACAAACAACAAGGCTATTGGATGGAATATTTTGTATCTCCGTGGGACTAGTTCAGCTTTGTTCTCGCATCATGTCTACTTGGAGGATGACAACAAACCCATCCGTGAGTGTCAGTACTATCTAAATCCGAATCTTGAAGATGTTGCCATGAAAGAGATCAAGAAATGGTGTGATGTTGTATTTATTTATCCCATCTTGGATTCCAAGTGGGATAGTCCTATACGTGTGGTCTCAAAGAAAATCGAGATTATTGTCTTAAAGAATGACCGCGGTGAGGATATTCCAACCCGTGTACCTACTTCATGGCATGTATGTGTAGACTACCAGCGCTTGAATTCAACTACCATGAAAGATCACTTTCACTGCCCTTTCGTTATCAGATTATTGAGAGATTGGAAGGGAAGGAGTTCTTTTATTTCTTGGATGTGTACTCAAGGTCTAACCATGTTGCAATTGCTCTTGAGGATCATGATAAAACTACTTTTACTTGGCCATTTGGCACCTACACCTTTATATGGTTTCCCTTTAGATTGTGTAATGCCCCCGCTACATTCTGGAGGTGTACGTTGGCCATTTTACCGGTATGGTAGGTAGTTGAGGTCTTCATGGATGATTTGTCGATCTACGAGGATAGCTTTGATACATGTCTTGCTCATTTAGATTGAGTACTTCAACGTTGTTGCGAGGTAAACTTAGCTCTTTCGTGGAAGAAGAGCCACTTAATGGTGACTAATGGGATTGTATTTGTCCACATCATCTCCAAATAGGGTATGTAGGTTGACCATGCTAAGATTGATGTGATGTCCAAGCTAGAGCCCTCGTAGAGTTTGAAGCAGTTGAGGTCATTTCTTTGACATGTTGGAATTTATTGGCAATTCATTAAGCCCTTCAATAAGATTGCTCGACCTCTGACTGATATTCTTTGCAAGGAGAGTGAGTTTATTATCGATGAGAAAGTACTCCATTCATTTCATCAGATGAAAGACATGGTTACTAGTGCTCCTATTCTATAGCCATCTAATTGATCTCTCCCCTTTGATATCATGATGGGCGTATCAGATTTTACAGTTGTGGTTGTTTTAGGGTACAGATGGGATGGGATACTATTTTCGATACATTATGATAGGAATTCTATGGATGATGGACATCGAAATTACACAGTTACAGAGAAGGAGATGTTAGCAACAATGTTTGCATTGGAGAAGTTTAGATCTTACCTACTTAGTAAACATGTAATAGTATACATGAATCACACTACCACACGGTACTTACAAGCAAAGAAGGATGTCAAAGCATGTCTTATCATATGGATCCTTCTACTCTAGGAGTTTGATTAGTGATTCGAGATAAACATGGAGTAAAGAATGTTATTATAGATCACCTTTCTTGGATTACAAATGCAGAGATTTTTGAGTAGTCTATACTTCCCATATTAGAAACCTTTCCAGATGACACCATTTTGTGGCCTCACTCCCTGTTAACTATATTGTCTCAAAGAAAGTTCCACAAGAATGGTCGAAGCAAAAGTTAGACATAATCCTATCAGAGATAAATTTTTACCAGTGGGAGGATCCATACCTATTTCGTGAGGGAGCGGACTATATCTATGGAAGGTGCATTCCTTAGGAAGAATACACTGGTGTACTTGAGCATTGTCACAAACTAAAGACTAGTGGGCATCATTTGGGTAAGAGCATGAAAGCTATGGTTTTACAATGTGTCCTCTTGCCATGTCTCCACTTCCAAGATCACTTCAACTACCCCGATTATGCAAAGATCGGATCTGACGAATCTCCCTCTTGCACCTCACCAAAGACCCACTACTCCAGCTCATTCATAGCCCAATTTAACATCCTTTTTGACCTGGAAGCGATTGTGCTTCAAAGGACCCCATATGAGGGGTCCCAAGTACCAGAAAAAGATACTCTAATTTTGGCTTCTTCTTTAACCTCCAACACCCTCTTTGGAGTGCGTCCAGGACCTTCTTTCGGCCGTCAATAGCATTGGCATCATCCTAGAAAGCTTCCCAGCCCATCAGCCAAGCGGGAGACATCCCGAGATGTGTAGGAGCCTCAATTGAAAGTTAGTGGTCACTTGTTCTTCGACCGTTAATCCAGAACCTTCAGCAGCTATCTGATTAAGAGTAACCCCCTTGATTCTACATCAACCATTCGATGAAGGCCATTTCCACCATCAGATCTGGCAGAAGGTCCTAATATATGTCGTCAAGCGACGAATCAGTATAGATCGTGGGATGCAAGCCACATGTTCAAGAGGATGGATTCCAATTGTTCCCCAACATGCAATTGAGGGGATTTGTAATTCATTTCCCTCACATTTTTGTTATTTACTTTTGGTCCTGTAACTTTTAATCGTAGTTCAAAAACTTTGGATAATTTGCATTTAGGACCCTAAAGTGTTTGCTATTTGCTTTTTATTTTAGGCCTCGTCATCCCACGTGTTGTCCCATGCGAGGGTTTTTGTAGGTTAATTGCAAATCTATCTTGTGGTTTCTATGGACTTCCTTGGAAATATTGAAAGTATTTTTGGAAATTGTAAAATGTCCCCTACTAGTTTATTTTAATTTATATTTTTTAAGGGAATTTTCTTGGTTTCCCTTGGATATTTTGTTATTTGCATATAATTCCCCTACCATGCATTTTTATAAGGAGAAATTAACAGGAAAAATTGTGCTTAAGCCCCTAGACTTTGTTTATTTGTTAAAAATTCAAGCTTAAGATTTCAAAAATTGTAGAATAGTTTCTGTGTATTGTATTTAATTGTTTTCTTTTGTTTTCATTATATGAATTACCTAACTAAATCCAAAAAATCTTAGGAAAATTAATTTAAATACCTTATATGAAATTATATCACATATATTTTTACCAAGGTATTTATTATTATTTTATAATTATAAATTCGAAAAATTAGCTATATTTTACTATTTTAAGTTTGAAAAATCATAAAAATTAAAATGTAACTCCAAACTAGAAAAAATAGGGATGGTATATTTCTCCCTATTATCGCAAATCTAAAGATCATAAAAATTATAAAATATAAGCCTTAAAAATTTTAAAATGTATAAAACATTAAAAAATCACAAAAATCCTAGAAAAATAAAAAAATATGTTCTAAAACTTGAAATTTTCTTTGTTTTATTATCTTTATCAAAAAATCATTTTGAGCATGTTCTGATCTGATAGGTATTTTTAGGCCTATTTAAAGTACCTAATTTTTTATTTGTTTTACTCTAGGTATTTTAATCTCCAAAAATCAATAAAAATCATAAAATACACAAAAAATACCCTTAATAGAGAAAAATATAAAAAATCCAAAAAAAACGATTTTTTGTAATTGACATTATTTGCTACATTTTAAAATTATAAAAAGATTCTTCTTTATATCTCCTATCTCGCACAAATATATATTATTATTATATATTAGTTATTATTTTTATCATATAAAAACATTTGTAAAATTAAAATACATAATATATATCTAATTAAAAATAAAATAAAAATCTTAAAAACTTAAAAAAACCCACAAAAATACATAAAATGTAATTAGGCAGTGAACCCAACAATTTTGTGCTTCATTCCTTGAGTTAGGTTTCATTTTTGTGGTCTATCCCAGTTTACTCTCGTAGACGACACTATACATGCTTGCCCATACATATGTCATGTAGAGTTTAATAATTTTCATAATTCACACACTTGCATGATATTCTTATACATACACATCCGTGGGTTTTGAGCATTGATTGGACTTAGTTTGTGTAATTGGATTCAAGTACTACAAGCGCATATTTGATGATTTCCAGACCTGACTTGTCTTTCATTACATGCCCACCAAGACAAATCATTAGGATCTCCATCATTATGTAAAAAGATCACATCATTCTCGGGTTACACATCAATTGGCGTTGTTATTGGGGTACAATGGTCGGATAAAATAGCAGCCAAATGCACTTAGATTTGTTTACTTACTTATTTACATTACTTTCCTTATATTTTTTCTTATATTGTATAATAATTTCTTCTGAAATCATCTCTTTATTACTTTGTTGCGATGGACTACTTATCAAGGGAGGTCATCCTCAGATCGCCTTGGCACCCACGAGAGGAGGAGTTGGTCTTTTTTTCCCGATCTATATGAGAGAGCACCACAGAAGAAAGAACATAGTGTGGATGAGCAAATTTTCCTTAGTTGCTATTTTATTTTCCATTTATAAGAGAGAGAGGGATTTATTTGAACTTGTAATAAAACAAGTACATTGGATACTTCGACTATTCGGGACAGTTTCGCCAAGTGCTGGTGAAAATGGAGGACGTGCTAACAAAGGAGATGCAAATGGTGGAGACATAGGAGGAAACCATGGTGAAGAGGAGGAGGAGACAAAACTCGAGCACAAATCGATTATCAAAGAGACCTACAACCCTAGAGTAGGTCAAGTTAGAGACTGGATCCACATTCTGCAGATAAATGATCACATTGAGCTGAAGCAATCACTACTACCTCTCCTGCAAACCTTCCATGGAAATATCAATGAAAAATCATACATTCACCTGCAACAATTCAACCGCATCTGCGATATCATGCATTATCCGAATATACCACTGGAGGCGGTGAAGATGATTGATTTCCATTTTAGATTTCATGGCAAGGCCCTCTATTGGATTAATCATATTGGGACAGTAGTCATGACCTGGGAAGAGTTGAAATGTGTGTTTCTAAATAAGTACTATCCCTTGGGATGACTTTATCAAATGAGCGCTCTAATTTCCAACTTCTTCTAGTCATTCCATGAACCTTTCCATTAGGCGTGGGAATAATTCTCAGATTTTCAAGAGAAGTGCCTCCACTACGATTTGCAAAAAACAAGCCTAGTGCAGAACTGCTATGGGGCATTACACAGGAGATCCAGTGGCTTGTGGATGTTGCCTCTAGAGGTTCCCATTTTAATAAATATAAGGACATGGTCTGGCAAAGTTTTGACGAAATGGTCGAAGGATAAATAGCTCAGATCTCTTCATCTTGTGCATTTCAGAAGGCTCTACAGATTCCTTACAAGTTCGTCAACATGACGGTAGAGCAGTATGAATAAGAAAGGAAAGATGAGATCTCCAACTTGAGCATCACTGAGAACCATACTTGGTGGACATAATAGAAAAGCGATCACAAGATCTGGAGAAACTTGATATGATGGAACAAAGAACGAAGCACCTTGATAACCTCGATCTGATTACAATGCAATCATAGCTTCTCATCGGTACCTTCATTGGCGTCCTTGTTGTGAGCACAACTACTGAGACGCCTACAACTGATATGAAAGAGAAAACATTGTCCCCATCACAGCAACAACAGAGTCTAACACAACAACCCACAGTCCAGCATGTTTATCACGTGCAAGCCTCAGACTAGGGCTCACAGTTACCTTAGCACTTACAGATGGTCGTCTACCATCCAGAAGCTCTATCTTACTCCGAGCAGTTTACTTCATCTCCACCCCTAAATATTCAAGAAGTGGATGTCGTGTGTGAAATCGAACAGGCTTTCCCCATCTTAGAAGACAATAGTAGAGGCAACCATAGGCGAATTGGCCATTTTACTAGAAAAAGGGTAGACAAAGTTTTTAGTAGCAACAACATCATCACCAACAATTACAACCACATTACCAATATCCACCACATCCAAACTACACTTGGAGATATAACTTCCAAGCATTTGCATATCGCTAACGATTCTATCACTAGCAACCGACAAGTTAGTATCAAACTCTCCCTCCTCCCCGAAACTAGTATCAGCCATGCCCTCTGCATTAGTATCAAAACTTCCAACATCAGCCTTATTTCTACCAGAATCAGCAACCTCATGTTATTGAACCATCTGAGGTAGCTCCTATGTATATTGCTCTAGATTTCATGCACTAATTTATTAAAAATATGAATGAGATGAGCCAGAAAATTGATGACCTCACATCTGCGAAGACAATCATACCATCACAGGTAGAGGCCAACCCAATAGCTTCAAGCATAGTGAGTTGGGATCTCTTAGTTCCCCACCACCCACAATGACAAGTATACTCGATTTTATGTTATCTTATATTGTGAATCTCAGGAGCGGTAGGAAACTGCATCCATCTACAGAAGGGGAAAAATGAAGCTTCTTTGGATGAATCTTCTACATCAGCAGCTGAGCCAACCAAGAGCCGTGGAGAAGATGCACCTGAAGGGGCAAACTTTAAATCAGCAAAAATCCAAAAGAATGAAGTAAATCAAAACACCAAAAATGATATAAGAAGATGAGTCGATGTAGCCAAAGAGATGCCAGTGCATGTAGCAACTCTTGTGCTAGCTGACGAGGTTGTATTTCCAACTTTTACTTCTCCCCATGTATTGTATGATTGTATCATTTCTAGTTGTCCATATGTACAAGCTGACTCACTTGGTGAAAAAATGTGGCTTTTGAAAATGTATATGTACATTTTTTATAGGTAATGAAAACAAAATATTGAGAAAATTGAAAACAACTCTTTTTGACATGTCTATTATTGAGATTCTAAAGAACATCATGTTGGAGAGGCCACTATTGCAAGCTATGTAGTATATGCCAGATGTTAAAAAGGGTCTAAAGGAGGCATGTACATCTAAGCGTCAGCCCCACAAGAACTGCAGCCATGCATAGAAGCATATCCTGACCTTGGCAACTGTTAGTGTGATCATCAACCTCCCAGAAAAGAAGAAAGACAAAGGAGCACCTCTAATCCAATGTTAGATATTCAAGAAGATATTTGATTGCACTTTTCTTTGTAGTGGTTCTTCGATCATCCATCTTCCCACTTCCATGGCCAAGGAATTTGGGCTTGTTCCACTCAAACCCACCAGAATGATCCTTCAATTTGTTGATAGACCAGTTACGCAATATTGTGGATTGTTGGAAGACCTTATTGTAACAATTTAAGGTATGTAAATTTCAGTGGAATTTATTGTCCTGGACATGGTTTCCTCAATACTATTACTCCAGATACTGATCATACTTGGTCGATCGTTCCTCTGAATGGACAAGGTAACGTCAATTATGGATCTGGAAAGATCACCTTTCTCTCCCACAGTGATAAGGTAACCATAGAGATGCATGTAGAGCCAAAGAAGCAAGATAACATATTAGAGAAAAGGATGCATATTCATGCAACAGACTATGATACACTTAAGGAAATTAGAGATACATATGCTTTTATGGACTGAAGTTGATATCAAGGAATTCCTCTTTCCATATGAAGACCTTGAAAGCACAGTTAAATCTTTCTCCATTACCACTGACGATGTAGAATCTGAAGTGTTGATCCATCTATTTCAAGAATAACCTTCCCAAACTGAACAAGAGGAAATAGGTGCAGATATGTTTGGTATTGCACTTTCTGAACCTAGAGAAACTCAGGAGAAACCTAAATAATTGATGTAGCATTCACCAGCAACAAGTATTGATTCTGAGGTAATCGAGCATACTAATCTAATTCCACCTTAGCTAAAGCCGCTTCTAGCAAATCTTAGGTATTCCTTCTTATAGGAAAGCCGGAACAGTATACGATCATCAATTTGCGATTGACCGTTGATCAAGAATCTCGCTTGCTGGAGGTTCTAGAGAAAAATTGCAAGGACCTTGGTTTGAATATTTCAGATCTTTGGGGGATAAATCTGACCTTGTGTTTACATCATATCTACTTAGATGATTACAACAAGTCGTCCCATGAGTTCTGTGCAGAATGAATTAAAATCTATGGGAAGTTATCATGAAAGAGATACCGAAATGGTGTGAGGGAATCTTTATATAACCCATCTCCAATACTAAATGGGTTAGCCCATTGCATGTGGTTCCTAAGAAAGTTGGGATCACTGTAGTTACAAATGATAAGGAAGACGAGATCTCAACTCGAGAACCTATGTCATGGTCTGTATGCGTAGATCACCGACACCTAAACATCGCGACCAAGAAAGATCACCTTCCTCAACGCTTTATTGACCAGATTATGAAACGACTGGCAGGGAAAATACTACTTTTTTTCTTAGATGAGTACTCAGGTTATAACCAAGTGTTGATCCCCCTTGAGGATTAAGATAGTACTACATTTACTTGTGTGTTTGACACCCTTTCCTTTCAACGGACGCCCTTTGGATTGTGTAACTCTCCTTCTACATTCCAATGGTGTGTATTGGTTGTACTTCCCGATATGGCAGGTAGTTTTCTAAAGGTGTTCATGGATGATTTCTCTCTCTATGGTGATGATTTCGACTTCTTCCTGATGCACTAGGACCGAGTGCTTAAGAAATGATATGAAGGTAATATTGTACTCTCTTGGGAAAAGAGCCACTGCATGGTTCCAGACGGGAATGTGGTAGGCCATGTTGTCTCTAAAACAGGTGTGGAGGTTGACTCGGCCAGGGTGTATGTCAATGTAAATATTGAGCCACTTAGAATACTTAAGCAGATGAGGTCATTTCTAGGGCATGTTGGATTCTACAGGAGTATAATCCGAGTCTTCATAAGGATTTCCTGACCTCTTACGAGCTTCTGATAAAGGATACTGAGTTTATTATCAGTGGTAAGGACCTCCTTGATTTCAACACATTGAAAATATTGGTTAGTCAAGTACCCATCCTTTAGCGGTTGGATTGGTCTTTTCCATTCGAGATCAAGACAGATGCTTCAGTGTTTGTTATTGGGGTTGTTTTAATTTAGCACAGGATGGGGTTCCATTTTATATACACTATGCCAGTGGACCCCTAGATGATGCCTAGAAAAACTATATTATCATAGAGAAAGAATTGTTGGCCATTGTGTTTGCGGTCGGGATATTTGGATCACATATCTTGGGTTCAAAAATCATTGTCTACACTGATGACACTGTTATCTGGTACCTACTGGACAAGAAGGATGAATAGTCACAACTGCTCCAGGAATTCGATTTGGAACTAAGAGACAAACATGGAGTTAAGAATGTGCTGGCAGACCATTTATCCACGATTGGAAGTTTAGAGACTACCTTGAGTATTGTACCTATCACTAAGACCTTTGGCGCTGAATTTATATTCATGGTATGCCGAGATTTTGAACTATCTCGTGATTGAGAAAGGTCCAAAACATTGGAAGCGTGTCAAGAAGGATAATTTTCTATCTAAAATCCGCTTCTACTAATGGAAGGATTGATACCTTTACGGGGAATGTGTGTATTATTTTTGGCGATTGTACATTCCCCACCCAATGTCCTCGAACATTTTCATAAGCTCGAATTAGGAGGACACAATTCTCAACATCGAACGGTAGTGAATATATTGCAGTGTGGCCTCCGGTGGCCCACACTATTTAAGGATGTCGCGACAGATGTGAAAGGTTGCACCAATTGTCAGAAATTGAGAGGTATCATTGGTTCCAAAGATTTGATGCCACTCAAGTTCATCCGAATTTCAGATGTATTTGATGATTAGGGAATTGAATTTATGGGCCCTTTTCCCGACAGTTAAGGATTTAAATACATCATGCTTTCCGTAGATTATATGAGTCAATGGGTGGACATTTTACTCCTCGTTTCGTTTATAGACGTACTATTTGTTGCTTTCTTACGGAAAACATCATCTCATGGATTGCAATACCCAAAATTCATATATCAGATGAGGGAAGCCATATTGTGAATAGAGAAGTCAAAAATCTCATGAGTACAACATCAAACATTGCGTCACATCTCCTTACCACCCACAATCAAATGGTTTGGTTGAGTTATTCAATAAGGAGATCCAGACTATGCTACAGAAGCCTATATGGTCAGATAGGAAGAACCGGTCACAACTCCTCGAACCACATACAAGACTCCATTGGGTATGTCTCCCTCTCAGTTATTTTTGTTAAATCCATGCCTTTTGTTGGTTGAGTTAATTTACAAATCACTTTGGGTAGTTAACAATTGTAATTTGGACTCATAACTTAGTGCTCAGAACTGCAAGATAGATTTGAACAGACTCTTTGAATTTAGAGATTATGCATATGACAACTGCATGATGTATAAGGAGAAAGTCAAGAGATTGCATGACAAACATATCAGGAGAAAGACTTTCAAGCCTAGTCAGACAGTTTGGTTGTTTGATGCAAAATTGATGCTTTTCCCGGGCGAAATAAAGACCAATTGGACTAAGACCATTTCTGGTGAAAATTGTGTGTGACAACGACATCATTCATATATCTGAGTTATCATATAACACACATTTGTTTGTCGTCAAGGAACAATTTTTGAGGTAGTACATAGATCATGACACATTCATGTCCATGGTTTTGATGAGAGGAATTTTCCATCGATCTTGCGTTCCACACAGGGTTTGAGCGCAATCGCTGAGGCGACCTCAAACAAAATCCCTATCTATCAACATTTAACCCGCAATCAGAATAAAGAAAATTAATCTCAAAAATGTCGAGTTAAAATTTATTATAACTCTACATGCAAATTTGTATAGATGTAAGCACAAGTAGAGGTCGAACATTGGGAGCAAACAGTTGGGAGGAAAATAAATGCACAAAATTATTCAATTCTTCTCTTATCCATATTATTGTTTTTGTGGGTTTTTAATTTTATTATTTTTTATTTTTGGTTTTAAAATTTTTATTTGATTTTTAATTTTAAGATTTTATGTTTCACTTTTATATTTTCATTTTTTTATATTTTCTTTTTCTTTAATAAAAACAATATAGCCTAGATAAGACTTTATTAACAAAATACATAGAAATATATTTATAAATAATATTAAATCTAAACAAAATTATGAAATTAATTTTTTTGGGTGTTTAATATTTTTTTAATGTTTTTTTTGTATTTTTCCAAAAATTATTACTATTTTTTATGTATTTATAAAGTCAAAAATATCCCAATAATGGCGTTAATACATAATCCCAAAATAATTTGGGTTTTAAAAATATTAAATAGGTCCCAAAATTACCAAAATAAATTTGAATGCGTTAATAATAATTTATAAATAATTTAAAAATAGGAAAACATGTGTTTTGGTATTTTTGAAACTTTTTATATTTATTTTTAGGATTTTGGAGCTTCTTGACATTTTTATATTTTATTTTTCTAATTTTTAGGGGTTTTTGTTTTCTGGACTCAATAAATATCAACATATATCATATTTTTTATTTTTCAAAACAATTTTATAATTTTTTGGTGTTTTATAACGTGGACAGGGAATATAGGCACCAATTTTCATTTTTTTATAATTAGATAGATTCTCAAAAATGCCTAATAAAATATGGAGATTAATGGGCATCGATCCTAATTTTTGTGAAATTTTAGGAGAACATTAGCTATATCAAATAAATCCATAAAGATCACACTATTATATGGCCTTGCAGGGGCACAAATGTATATATAATAAACAATAGGGGGCGCAGCATAATTATTCCAACAATATAAAACATCTATTTAACTTTTTACAACTATTTTACAATTTCAGAAATCGCCAGGGATATATAAGCAATTTTTACACCCTCACGTGGGACAACACGTGAGGCGGGGAAGGGCCAATTTGTAAATACAATAAAACTCAAGGATCCATTTACAAAATTCTCGATTTTATTTGCACGGTACATTTTATTTATAGCATTAAATAATAAATACAAAAAAATTGGAGGGATAAGTGTGAAGTTTACCCCGAACGGTGCACGCACGGACAACTGGATCCTCTTCACTTAGACACGTGTCTCATCCTCGATGCTTGATGAGGCTTTGTCGATGAGCGGTGGAGATCAAATCCAAGGGAGGATCCGACGGTCGAGGTGTGGCTCCATCAGACGGTGCTGATCAAAACTGGGGCTCCACCCAAGATGGGACGGGGGTTGCTCCTTACGAAGAACAGGGACGAACGCGTCTTCCCTGAACTTCGTTCGTTGATTCCTCCCCCCACTGGCACTCTTCTTCGATCGTAAAAGGCTCTACGTGGCCGGTGAGGGCGTCCGTAGTCGCTAGGGGTCTAAAGATGCTCCAGAACCTCGAAAGGAGGCATGGCGACCTCTATACGGCTCCTCGGCCAAAAAAATGAAGCTATGAGCACGAAGGATGATGTGGGTGACGAGGTCTCCGACAAGCGGCAGAGCGAGGCCTCGATTCGCAAAACCAAGAAGGTTCTGGTTGGTCAAAGGTGGATGGGAGGTGTAGAACATGATGGGGAGGGAAATGAGGTGGTCAGTGGGGCGGAAAAACACATGAGGCACGGTGGATATGATTGCCGAAGTGAAGCTCCGACAAACTACAAAATAACCTAACTATGCTAAACCTAGGGTATAACAACTATTCTAAAGACATAATTAAAACACTGGAATTGAAATCTACCTAGAATAAGTAAAAATGCATAGATCAAACCTGGGTATTGGCAAGGGAGCAGGACCGCTGGAGTTGGTGGCCGTGGGTGTGCCTCCATCCTCAAGCTATGAGACCTTCAGGGATACACCATCTGTCACATGGTGACCTTCTTGGCCGAAAGCAGGAGCTCTAGGGCAAGGGAAATGACTAAATTGAAACATGGAGGAGGAGGTTGATTATTTATAGATAATGTGGAACACCCTTATTGACTGATCGTTAGCAAAGAATCAAAGCTATATACATTAGATTCAAGGCATGGGTGTGTATCACAAACTATTTGGGGGCATTTCTTGCGAAGGAAGCGATGCGGAATATGGATGGAATGCCTGGGAAAAATGGGAGAAGACGAGGTCTTTGACAGATTTGATAGTCTGTAGAGTGAGTTGTTTAAAAAATAATTGAGTACCCTTATTTGACTGACCGTTACGAAGGAAATCAAGTTATGTATAAAGGATACAAGGGTTAGGCGTGTATTAGGGTGTTTTGAGAGTACTCTCCGTGAAGGGACTAATGTCATTGGAGCGATGGTCGTCCCGGAAAAATGGGAGAAAACACATGCTTTGACAGATTTGACGGGCAACAGCCTGCAATGTGAGTTGACCAGAGGTCAACAGAGGAAGCCTTGCCATTGGTCCATGTAGGTTCACTTTAGGACAAAACAGTAGGGTTATTAAAGAATAATTATTTTAATATAATAGATGATTTTATTAATTTTTGGATATAAAAAAATGTTTATTATTTTATTTATTATTTTATTACAAATTTTAATTTTTTGGTGAATTTTATTATAAGTTTATTTTTAGTGGCTTATTTATAGGTATAATTACCTATATTTTTTACATTTTTATTTTTGTTTTGTATATTTTACATTATTATGTTATTCTTTTATTTTATTTATTTGTAACTTATTTTTGTGAGTATAAATATATTTTTATTTTAGTTTTATGATGTTATTTGTACACATTAATAAATATGTAAGTATGATGTATAGGTATATTTAAAGGTGTTTTACCTATGCATTATTTACATCTTTTTATTTCAATGGAATTTAATGAATTTTATTTTGGTTTTATATTTTTAATAGAATTCATATAATATAAAATATTAATAAATAAATAATCAAATAATATATTTCCTCTTTTATTTATATACATATATAACCGAGGTATTTCATCTATGTTTTGACATTGTTTTATTTTATTTTCCATTTTATTTTTGGTTTTATTCTAATTTTAGTATACACATAGGATAAATAATGTTTACAAAATTATAAAAATATGAATTTGTAAAAATAATGAATAATGAATAAATTGAATATTTTAATCGGTAGAGTGTACAATAGGGGCCCAAAACCTAACTTCTACATAGTATTCCCAAAAAATTGTAAAACCACCTCCATTAAATAGCTCGTGAAAAGTTATGTCCAATTAAAGGTGATTTTCTATGTTTTGAGTTTTTATTTGAAAGATATGGGTCTATGAAGTTTGGTTTTTGGCTTTTTATTCTGGGTATATATGTACATTGTCTATTGTTTTTGTACAAACTCAATTTTGTATTTTTATTTACATTACTATCTACAACTTTCATATACAAAGTTCATTTATTTGGTGAATAAAGAATAATGAATGAAATAGGTGTCAAAAATGCATAAATTATGAATAAATAAATAAATAAGGTATTTATTGTCTTTTCGGCCCTTATCTCTCCCTACTTTATTTCTTGTCGACCAATTCCATTCTAGACTTGGTCTTTGGGTTAGGGTCATAAAATATTTTCAATATTTTATTCGTTTTTCTTTTCTTCTCTTTATGCTATAATTTTAGCATTAAAAACCTTATTTTGTATACAATAAATACAATAAATAATGAATGCTATTATAGACAAATTGATGTTACTTACATGCATTTGCTAGGGTTTTGAAGGCCAAAATGATAGAATAAAGATGATGAATGGAGATTCATCACCCCCCTATACTTTCTTTTGCTAGTCCCTAGCAAATACTTATGCAATAAGTACAAAAAGAATAAAGAATACGAAGAAAAGAAAAAGAAAGAATAAAGAATTTAAAGAATAATTTGAATTGATCATGATTATTAAACTTATATGTACAAAATCAAAGTTTGGAGCTTAGGTTAGACCTTGGTGTGAAATTGTGTGTAGAACCTGGTTGGGGGCTAAATTTAAAACACATCAGCCTTCAAGGGTCACAGAACTCTGTTCAAATCACATCAATAGCCAGGTCAGAACTAACCTACATCATACGCAAACCCTTATGACTATGAAGCTTACTTGTACGATGTAAGTAATGGTGGCTCTCCCCAACTGAAATGACAAAGGAACTGACTTCTCCAGAATGACAACCCAATCATTCCACAATCCAGCACTCTGTCGTCGAGGAGCGGGGTATTCCCTTATAAGTTTAGGTGTCATCCAACTCAAGAGGACGAGGTGAAGAAGAGAATGGACGGTAGCCAGTGTAGCTACCTCTCCTGGGATGCAAGACCAGTGTAGTCAAGTCATTCGGTTGCAGGCTCACATGGTATAACTTTGATTCTCAAGCTTGCTTATTTTCTATACAACATACATACATACTCCGGCAAGAACTTTTTTTTATTTTCAAGCATGTCCACTTTTTTGGAGTTTTATTCTTTTTTTCTTTTTCATTTTTTTGAAATACTATTCACAGCAGCATTTACATAAGGACATTTTCCTCTTGAGCCAGAAGACTATCCCTCTTTTGAAGCTTATCGCAACCTACACTCTCCTGTCATTCGACTTCATTGAAACTGGACCAGGATGGGCTGCACTTCCCGCCCTAGATGAGGACGAATGTTTCCACCCGTGTGCATCTCATACAGGAAAATCCAACCCCTTCATCACTCCAACTGATTTAAGCCAAGTGAAAGGTGCAAGTGTTGAAGTTAGGTCACGACCGACATGAGTCATGTGTGTGTCTCGAAAAGTTCTATTTAGTCAATTGAGGTAAGTTGAACCCAGCCCTAATTTCTCAAAGAATTAAGTCTGAACAGACCTGAAATACCTTAAACCTAGCTCCCATAAGGTTCCAGTGCAGTTAGGTGTTGTAAGGTCCAACCAAGTTCCAATCTTCGACTTTAATATACTAGTTCAATCATAAAGCTCAATCAAAGAATATGAATGCTATGCAATGTTATGTACAATGATGCAAAGAATAATGCAATTTTCCAAAGAATCTGAAAACAAAGAGAAAATTTTTACACGAATAATTTTGCAATAAAAGAATTTTGGCACTCAAAGTATAAAATATGTACAGCTATTTACAAGGACGTGCCGCTTTATTTTAAAAGACTTAAGAATTCTAAATAATTTATAGGTTTAAACAAAGTGATTTATTTAGGTGTATATATAATTGATAAAGAATTTTATGTATTTTATTTATAATTTATGTTATTTTTAATGATGCTTTTATTCCTAAAATTTATTTGAAAATCATTTTGAAAACTATAGTACAAAATAATTATTGCAAATATATACAAACATTTGAAAGTCATTTTGCAAAGATTTTGCAAAGTCTCCCTCTATATATATATACATTTTTCACAGGATTTTTACAAAACATTTTCACAATAATTTGCAAATAGGTTTTTAAATCCTTTATTTACACAAAGAAAAGAATTTTTGCAATCAAAAGGTTTTTACAAAGGTTGAAAATATTTCACAAAAATTTTTCCAAAAATTTCACACCATTCTTCAAATCATTTTACAAAATTATTTTTCACTGATTTATTAATCAGTATATACAAAAAGAATCTGAGGAATAGGAAGCATTTAATTAATTTTCAATTAATTATATCCTATTTTTTTAGCATATTTATTCATAATTATAGGAAAGTACGAGTTATGGCTAAAGTATATACAGAGTATATACAACCCCCCTATAGTCAGTATGAGTTATGTCCTCATAGATCGAAAAGAGAAAGAGAAGACATAACTCGTACTGGGTATAGAGAAGCCTATACTACAACGACTGTAAGAGTAACAAATGAAAGAATAACGAGATAAATGAATAAAAAAATGACCATCCCCCCTATACTTAGGATCAAATAATCCTACGTATAGCAGACTGTACACGATGCAAGGAAGGTCAAGGGTAGGAATAAATAGATCAATGAATGAATCAGGGGTGCGACCCCCTATACTTTGGACAAAGTATGTCATGAGTACAGAAAACTGAATCAAAGGAGCGACGCCTTTTTATGTAGATAAAGAAATATGAAAAGGAAAAGAAGAAAAGAAGAAATCACGTATATATTCATATATACAAGAAGATCGTGGAGAATGTACGCAACACTCCCCCAATACTTAGGGTGAAATATCCCTAAGTATAAGCAACGACATGAGTGATGAAACAGAACATAAAACGACACGGTTTATACCCCCCTATATTTAGCACAAAGTACATCCTAAGTATAGACACAATGATATGTTGAAAGATCTATGGCACACAAAACATACGTGAGTGAGAGGGAACAAAATACACAACACATATATACAAGAGGTCAAGAATGTAAAGTACAGGATGGTATCTGGTAAGAGAGTACCATGCTCTCGTCGTCGCCACCCTATGAGAACGAAGACGAAGTCAAAAGGTGAAAATACACCCGAGTCTGCAATGAAGTAGGTGTCAGCTGCCGGGGAATAGAGATCAAAAACTAAGGGACGGAATGGTAGCGTGAATCGGAATATCGGCTCATAAGGAAGGAATGGGTGGGCGGAGCCGATGCCATAAGACTCGGAGGAAGAAAGAGCAGTACAGACTCCTCCTAGTCAATCACAGTCTCTAAGGATATGAGCGTGAACACATGAGACTTTCCTAATGCAGCGGTGTGGCATCCGATGGGCATAAAATCTGAAGCTCACAATACACACCGAACATTACACGCTGGGGCTCAACCCTGCGAGGGTCCTCAAGGAGAGAGGGAGCAGAGAATAATCAGAAGAGTCATCTTTGTGCTCCAATAAAGAGGAGACACAACCAGGGAGGAGACCTAGTACAAAAATCCGCAGACTCGACTTCATGCCCCGCCAGAGAGAAAGCACCAGAAGTGAAGCCGAGTACCTAAAATATGATGTACTCTCCCGTAGATAACCCTCGGGGAGTACTACATGCTAGTCAATGAATAATCAAAACAAAAGCTCACCCATGCGAGGGTCGTCAAGGTGAGTGGGCTCAAAGGAGCCAGATCCATCAGACAGAACAAGAGGAAGCGGTCACGATAGGCGATAAATTGGCTACCAGCAGAAGAGACCCAAAAATCAAGAAAGTGTGGCAGCATCCCGCAGATAACGCTCGGGGAACGTACTGCCAACTAATCATCGAATGATCAGAGTAAGATGGCTCATCCTTGCAAGGACTGTCATGGAGAGAAGAGTCAAAGGAGTCCAGTCAGAATGGTCCCAAAGTCCCATAAATCAGATAATCATCAAAGCAGTGGGGACCAAAAAATCTAACAGATGACTTTGTTCCATGTCCCCAGCAGTAGGAGTCACAGTCTGAAAGGGATACCGAGCGTAAAGTAAGTGTTGCATTTTCTCACAAATAGTCCTCGGGGAATAATGCAAGCTAATCATGGAATAGTCAGATCATATCTCATCCTTGCGAGGGTCGTCACGGAGAGAGAGGACTCAAAAGAGTCAATCAGAATGGTCTCTAGTAGATGACAGGCTGTCTACCAGTAGAAGAGACTGCAATATCTAGGAAGTTGTCATAGTCTCCTGTAGCTAACCCTCGGAGAGCATATGAACTAGGCATGGAATAATCAAAACAGTGAAGCTCAGCCTCGCGAGGACCATCAAGGTGAGCGGACTCAAAGGAGTCTCTAAAGTTGGCCTCGTGTACCGACACACCGAACACAATCAGAAGGAGAGTCCGAATAGTCAAATCATACGATGCGGTTTCCGGCTCTAGCAAGAGTGAGTGTATGAATCCGATCGTAAAGAATGTGCAGCATCCTCCCGCAAATAGTCCTCGGGGAGTAATACGAGCTAAGTCAATCAAGTCTTGGGATTGCTGGTATGAAATATCATGTCCTCAAAAGTGATAAATCAACCAAATCTCAGGAGGGCATAAGATGATGTGAGGGAACAAAATAATCAGGTCAATTGCAGAACGTCCCTCAAATTCATCCAATCTAGTTGAGATGGCACATATGGTAATCAGACATCCTCGAGGTGCCATGAGTAGATAAAAAAATCATGAGATTGAGGATGGATTAATCAAAAGATGTGAGATCATGTGGGTTCCGGTCATCATGACAATGAAACATATATCAATATAGTCTATCCAGCTCAGAAATCAAAGACGGACGAAACATCAAAATAGATAGATCAGTAGAAGCATCATGATATCATCCTCAAATCATCGAAGCACATCACATCCTCAATCCGGTGTGCAAGATCTAAATCCTCAATAAATAATTTCACCTAATTGTTGTGCCTTCTCTGAAAAGGCGATAAGCTCATATACACAAAGAGATAGTCAGATCAACCAAGAGTAAGGGTATAAATCTCAGCATCCTCAAAGCAAGCCTGACATACTCCAATAATCTTTGTAAATCAAGAATCCTTGATGCGGGCTATCTCTAAAAGTGCAACAATCCCGGGTAATTAAAAGATGATATGGGGGACACGAGGAGGGTGGGCAAGGAGAGGAACACAAGGGTTGGGTGAAAGTGATTGAGCACAAATGGCAATATCGTGAATCAATGCAAAATGAAGAGATATATGTAGAAGAGAGGTAGAGAGACTCAATGATGAAAAATTCATGACTCACTCATATGGGATTGATGACTCTAAGAAAGATGGAAACATAATAGACTCCAAGTCACAATTAATACGCAAGGCAAACCCCCGATTCACCTACTCAACACAGTGAAGATCGAGATGTGGTCTTTTTATCTTGTCGATTTTAGAGTTAGGTGATCATAGAAAGTTGTATACACCGAAATTAGGCTTTGGGATTTCGGTACTAATCCTTAGCGTGTACATAAGAATAAAATGCTCAGACAATGAGGGGGTTGTTATCCCCAAGACAAGGAATCCATTACATTTTTTATTTTAGGTCTAATAGAGTTAGCAGTCCCTATTTTATTTTGGTTATCACTTTTTTTATTTATTTTTCAATGCATGTGCCTAACGGAGTTCCAATTCCATTTACATCCTAGGTGAGCAAAAACAGAGGGAGAAGATCGGAAAATCTATGCAAGTCGAAAATAGATGTTGCATGCTATGTAAGAAGAAGTACAATGCCTCTAGCTCTCTCCATGCAGGATGCAGGACAAAATTGTAACCTATGCTACATGACATGCAATCCGATGAAATCGCCCTAGAGTAGTAACTGTTGTTATTGTGAAGCACAAAATGTTGATTATTCAAAGTCAAACCCTAAAGTCCGATCTTGGAGACATCTTGATACCCACCACAACGGGTCCTGCCAGTGTTGTATGACGTCTCTCACAACACGTGGGTTCGAAGCTAAATAACCAACACTAATTAGTTTGACTAAGTCCAGAAGCGCATCTATAAGTACATGCAAATATATTAGGGGCCTTGGACCTTAATCTATCAACAAACAATTCCTAAGTTAGGGATCATTTATACAAAATAATAAAAATAAAATAAAAAAAATAGCATTAAAATCGTCGAGGCCCCCGAGGGAACAATCCCTCGGGCAATGGACCTCGGAAAGTCAGAGTGTGTGAGAGTCGTGAATGATTACATGCCAAGTGTCACTCTCTTACATAAATATACATGTTAATAAATAATGCAAAAAATAGTTCGCCTTCCAAAATTCTCCGCCATCTTTCATTGATGCTCTCTCCTATTGGCTGGTGTAAAGGAGCAGGCTCCGCCTCACTCAGGTGCACCAGACTTCCTAGGAAATCCTCCTTCGCTTGGCGGTCCCTCGCATCAAAGTCAAACAAAGGAGATGGTCAGAATAGTCACAATAATTATCAATAAATAATGCAAATAAATACATAAATATGGACAAGAGTGAAGAATCAAATAAATAAAAAATATCCCAAAAGACGTTGCTCCCCGGCAATAGCGCCATTTGATGAATGGATTTTCCATTGATCTTGTGTTCCACACAGGGCGGGAGCGCAGTGGCTGAGGCGACCTCAGACAAAATCCCAATCGATGAACATTTAATGCACAACCAGAATAAAGCAATTAAATCTCAAAAATGTGGAGTTAAAATTTATTATAACTCTACATGCAAATGTGTATAGGTGTAAGAACAAGTAGAGGTCGAACACTGGGAGCAAACGGTTGGGAGCAAAATAAATGCATAAAATTATCAATTCTCTTCTTCTATATATTATTGTTTTAGTGGTTTTTTTAATTTTTATATTTTTTATATTTTTACAATTTTTATTTCATTTTTAGTTTTCTTATTTCATATTTCCTTTTTATGTTTCATTTTTTATATTTTCTTTATCTTGAATGAAAATAATATAGCCTATATAAGGCTTTATTTACACAATGAAAAGGAATATATTTATGAATAATATAATATCTAAACAAAATTATGAAAATAATTTGTTTTTGTATTTTTAATATTTTTCTAGTGTTTTTGTATTTTTCCATAATTTTTTGTTAATTTTTATGTGTTTTTAAAGTAAAAAATATCACAATAATGGGGTTAATACATAATCCGAAAATAATTTCGGTTTTAAAAATAGTAAATAGGTCCCAAAATTACCCAAATTTATTTTAATGCGTAAATAATAGTATAAATAATTATAAAATAGGAAAACATATTTTTTGGTATTTTTACAGAGTTTTTATATTTTTTTAAGATTTTGGAGCTTCTTGACCTTTTTATATTTTATTTTTCTAATTTTTAGGGGTTTTTGTTTTCTAGACTCAATAAATATCATAATATATCATATATAGTTTTTTTCAAAACATTTTTATATGTTTTAGTATTTGATAGCCTGGACAGGGAATATAGGCTCCTATTTCATTTTTTTATAATTAGATAAATTATCAAAAATGCGTAATAAACTATGGGCATTAATCTTCAAGGGAAGGGCATCTATCCTAATTTTTATGAAATTTTAGGTGCAAGTTAGCTATATGAAATAAATCCATAAGATCACACAATTATATGGTCTGTCCGGAGGATAAATGCAATTAAAATAAATGACAAGGGGCACAACATAATTACGCCAACAATATAAAACATTTATTTAACTTTTACAACTATTTTACAATTTCGGAAATCGCTAGGGGCATACAAGCAATTTTTACACCCTCACGTGGGACTACACGTGGGACGGGGAAGGACCAAATTATATATACAATAAAACTCAGGGGATACATTTACAAAATTTCCAATTTTATTTACACAATACATTTTATTTACAACATTAAATAATAAATACAAAAAAATGGCAGGGCTAAGTGAGAAGTTTACCCCGAATGGCGCGAGGGCGGACGACTGGATCCTCTTCACTTAGACACGTGTCGCATCCTCGACGCTTGATGACGCTTCGTGGATTAGCAGTGGAGATCAGATCCAAGGAAGGATCTGATGGTCGAGTCCTGGCTCCATCAGACGATGCTAATCGAAATTGGGGCTCCTCCCCAGATGGGACGATGGCTGCTCCTTACGAAAAACAGGGAAGAACGCGTCTTACCCGAACTTCGTTTGTCGATTCCTCCCTCCACAATCTCTCATCTTCAATCGTTAATGGCTCTACATTACCGACGAGGGCGTACACATCTGCTGGGTGTGTAAATAGGCTCCAGAACCTCGGAAGGAGGCATGGAGAGACATGTAAAGACGGGACCTCCATGTGCCTACAGGCGGGTGTGATTCGAGCCCGGGAGGACTCCATGGGGCGCGTGACCTGCACAGAAAGAACAAGGGGCTCGAGGGGTTGCTCCTAGACCAAGAGTGAAGCAGTGAGCGCGAAGGATGAGGTGGGTGATGTGGTCTCCGACGAAGCCACAGAGAGAGACCTCTATTTGCAGACCCAAGAAGGTTCTGGTTTGTCAAAGGTGGCTGGAAGGTGGAGAACGTGATGGGAAAGGAAATGAGGTGGTCAGTGGGGCGAAAAACACGTGAGGCACGGTGGATAGATTTGCCAGAGCGAAGCTCCGGCGAACTACAAAATAACCTAACTACGCTAAACCTAGGGTATAACAACTAATCTAAAGACATAATTAAAACACTGGAATCAAATTCTACCAAAAATAATTAAAATTGCGCAGCTCAAACCTGGGTATTGGCCAAGGAGCAGGACCGCCGGAGTTGGTGGTCGTGGGTACACCTCCTTCATCCTCAAGCTATGAGACCTACAAGGATACACCATCTGTTACATGGTCACCTTGGCCGAAGGCAAGAGCTCTAGGGCTAGGAAAATGACCAAAGTGAAACGTGGAGGAGGAGGTTGATTATTTATAGACAATATGGAACACCCTTATCGACTAGACGATAGCAAAGAATCAAAGCTATAAACACTAGATTCAAGGCATGGGCATGTATCATGGACAATTTAGGAGAATTTCTTGTAAAGAATCCGAGCACGAAAGGTGGATGGAACGCCCGGGAAAAATGGGAGAAGATGGGATCTTTGACAAATTTGACAGGTGACAGAGTGAGTTGTTTAAAAATTAAGTGAGTACCCTTATTTGACCAATCGTTAGGAAGGAACTAAAGTTATGCATAAAGGATACAAGGGTTGGGCGTGGGTGAGGGTTGTTTTGGGAGTAATTTCCGTGAAGGGACCGATGCCATTGGAGCGATGGATCAGCCCGGAAAAATGGAAGAAAATGCATGCTTTGACAGAGTTGATGGGCTGCAGCCTGCAGAGTGAGTTAAACAGAGGTCAACGTAGGAAGCCATGCCCTTGGTCCATGTATGTTCACTGCAGGACAAAACAACATGGTTATTAAAGAATAATTGTTTTATATAATAGATAATTTTTTTAATTTTTGGGTATAAAATAAAAAATGTTTATCATTCTATTTAGTATTTTATTGCGATTCTTATTTTATTTTTTGGTGTATTTTATTACAAGTTTATTTTTAGTGGCTTATTTATAGGTATAATTACCTATAATTTGTACATTTTTATTTTTGTTTTGTATATTTTACTTTATTATGTTATTATTTTACTTTATTTATTTTTAACTTATATTTGTAAGTATAAATATATTTTTATTTGTATTTATGATGTTATTTGGACACTTTAATAAATATGTAAGTATGTTGTGTAGGTATATATATAGGTGTTCACCTATGTATTATTTTCATCTTTTTATTTCAATGGATTTTAATGAATTTTATTTTGGTTTTATATTTTTAATAGAATTCATATAATATAGAATATATGAATGAATAAATAATCAAATAAAATATTTTCCTCTTTTATTTATATACATATATAACATAGGTATTTCATCTATGTTTTGACATAGTTTTATTTTTTTCCATTTTATTTTTGGTTTTATTCTAATTTTAATATAGACATACGTTATAAATAATGTTTACAAAATTATAAAATATGAATTTGGTAAAATAATGAATAAAATGAATATTTTAATCGGTAGAGTGTACAGTAGGGGCCCAGAACGTAACTTCTACATAGTAAATATAAAAATGTAAAACCACTGCCATTAAATAGCTCGTAAAAAGTTATATAAAATTAGAGTGTGATTTTTCTATGCTTTGACTTTTTATTTGAAAGATATGGGTCTGTGAAGTTTGGTTTTTGGCTTTTTATTCTTGGTAAAAAATGTACATTGTGTATTGTTTTTGTACAAACTCAATTTTTTATTTTTATTTACATTATTATCTACAACTTTCATGTACAAAGTTCCTTTATTTGGTGAATAAATAATAAAGAATAAAATAGGTGTCAAAAATTCATAAATAATGAATAAACAAATGAGGTATTTATTGTCTTTTTGGCCCTTATCTCCCCTACTTTATTTCTTATCGACCAATTCCATTCTGGACTTGGTATCAGGGTTAGCGTCATAAAATATTTTCAATATTTTATTCCTTTTACTTTTCTTCTCTTTATTATATAATTTTGGCATTAAAAACTTATTTTGTACACAATAAATACAATAAAAAAGAATGCTATTATAGACAAATCGATGCTACTTACATGCATTTGCTGGAGTTTTTAAGGCCAAAATGATAGAATAAAGGTGATGAAATGGAGATTCATCACCATGGTTGACTTAGTTGAAGTGGTACTTCAAGAAGAAAATAAACAGACAACGGATTCAGATTTTTTAGCAGAAATAAACTCTTTTGTTTTGCTCCTTTTCCTTTTATTTTCCTTTTCCATTTATTCCTTATTCCATTTATTCACCCACCCTTTCATCAATGATATGATTAAGACGAATTTATCCTAAGTAGAGGGGGGAAGTGCATTTGAGTGTTCATTCTTTCCATTGATTATCTCCTAACTTATTGATATTTTTCTATACTTTAGGATACTTTACCCTAAGTATAGGGGGAGATTTGTCGAGCCATTGGTTTTGTATATTCAAACCCTCTCCATCTCCGCTCGGTGTACAATCTGTTATACTTTGGACTAATTAATCAGAAGTATGGGAGGGCAATTGACTTCTTATTCCTTGATTCTTTAGTCATTGTGGTTCAGTAATTTCTATACTTAGTATGATTTGTGGCTTCCTTCCCACTTCGATCTATGAGGACGTAGCTCAACCTAAGTATAAGGTGTCGTCTATACGATCTATATACTTTAGCCATAACTCGTAATTATATGTTTTAATTAGTTTGGATAAAATAATAAATTTGTAGAAATTCTTTCAACATCTTGTTGTATATATTCATTAATAAATATGGTTAAAAATGGTTGGTATAAATGTTTGAAAAATGATTGGAAAATACTTAGAATAATATGTTGAAAGCTATTTGGAAAATGTTTGCAAAATGCTTTCAAACCTTGTAAAATTATGTTGTTTCTTTTGAATAAAATATTTGAAAAGTTATTTCTAAATGGTTGAAAAATTATTTTGAAAAATATATACATATTGTTTGAAAAATCTTTGTAAAGTGATTTTAAAATTGTTCAAATTGTTTGTAAAAATTATTTGTCAATTTGTAAAATAGGTTTTCAAAGTGTTTGCAAAATGTTTGTAAGATTGTTGTAAAAACTCTTTCCAAGTTATTTTGTGGACTTTGTGTAAAATTATGTAAATAAGTCTTCATATAAAGTTATTATGTTCAATTTGTTTATTAAATGCTTTATACCTATACACTTAAGTCTTTCAAATTAATGCACTCTCGTGTAAACAGTGGCACATATTTCTTGCATTAAAATATTTAAAAATCCTTAAACATTGGAAAAGTTCCTAAACTCATAAAATCTTGCAAAATGTTTTCCAAAAATTGCGCAAAAATTTGCAAAACCTTTTTAGAAACCTACAAAAAGTTCAAAATTAGATAATATTTCACAACAAGATTTTCCTACATTGTAGATATCATTTGCATTTGCATTTTTCTGAATAATATTGACTATTAAACTAGTCTAAGTGAATTTTAAAGATTGGTGTTTAGATGTGACCTTAACACACTTAAATCACAAGAACCTTATAGGAACTTAATTTGAGGTTTCTCAAGTCTTCTTGACTTAACTCTTTAAGACAATAAGATGATGTTCACATGTCATCTTGGTAAGCCTAAGTAGAATATTTTGAGGCACACACTTGACTTTTTGGACAATGACCTAGCTTAGACACATGCACCATACACTTTGCTCAACCCAATTGAAGTGGTAGAGGATTAGATTTGCTGGCATGAGACACAAGCCAATGGAAACATCGAAAGTCACCGTCTATGGCCATTGTACCCCAACCCAGTCTAGTAGCTACGAGGACTAAAGATAGCGTGTCACATGGTGCAAAAAAGCTTCAAAAGAGGGATAGTCTAGTGGATCGAGAGGAAGAAATATTTATGTAAATGATGTTGTATACAGTAAAAAATGCAAAAATAAAAGCTCCAAAATGAATAGATGGCCAAAATTCAAAGAAAAATGAAATCTCATCAGAGCATGTATGTATGTATGTATGAAATAACCAATCTTATGCTTAAAAGTCAAAGTATTCATGTGAGCCTGCAGCTAGATGACTTGGCTACACAGGTCAAGTTGTTGGACATGCGAGCCCACGGTGAGCTATTATGCAATAAATGTTATTGCAAATATCTTTCCCTGATCTGAAATGAAGAATAACTCATTTGCATAATAGGTCCCTTAGTACAATTAGGGTTATGTACCACGGCTGTCTTGACATAATAAAGCTGTTGATTCAATTGTGGAATCATAAAGGCTAGTGCTTGGATGAATATATAGAGAGTTAGATTGAGGAATCATACAGCACCGTCAAATGATCATTAAGATGTGATCTCTAGCATGAGTGGGAGATGGAAATCCTATATCTAAAGGCTGATATCTGACCGACCTTTTGATGCAGGTCCTCTACATAGGAATAGCGATTAGGTCAAATAGTTGACTTAACAAGATCGAGATAACCCGTATGTTGTCACGATATTGGTACACATCCTCTGACCGGAGATAGATGTGTTATTATATGTCTAAGTATGTACATTTTGTAGACCAATAGGTTTATGGCCTAATCAAGGTCTATATATTGTCGAGCTGATGTGCATATAAGGGAATATGAGTAATACGATCTCTCAAAGGGACCATACAGGTTCACTTCTGAACCGGAAGACATGAGCTCACTCATGTGAAATTGGGATCCATAAATTCCATGCATGGTCATCTCGCTTATGAAGCTTGATAGAATTTAGAGGTATGATATATGCTTTTGGAAAGCATATGATAGATACAAATCCCAATAATCAAATGAGAATCTTAATGATAAAACCCTGACGGTGATAGTCTAAAAGAGATCTATAACTTCGATTTTATTCAAGGTCTTCCAGTATGCAGGATGTATAGGTATTGGCATTACCTGAGGGTGATGTCATCATAAATGATTGTATAACCTTGACACTTCCATTCCGAGGGAGTTATGAAATAGGTTTGGATTTTAGTGACTCCTCTCAGTAGAGGAGTAACTTGATCTTAGTTAAAATGTTGGACATTAATCTGAATGAGATTAAGATGCAATGAGAAGATTAAGTTTACGGACTTGATTTAATCAAGCATCTATAAGAGGTCCGTAAGATCTTGATTTAAGATATGATCTCAATATCCAAGTCACTATAAGTTGAACAATACAATCGCCATGTCCTTATCTCCAAAGTATCTGCAGAGAAAGCACATTATTCTTGAAGGAGTTCAAGAATAATTCCTTTTGATGAATTATGTATCCAAGCAACAGGAGATTGATAATTAAATGAGATTTAATTATCAAGAATAATATGAATGAGATTTCATATTATGAGAATGATCATCCAAGATAATTAAATGAAATTTAATTATCAGGGAAATGCAAAATGTGGATAGTACTATCCATGTTATCCATGATATCAATGAATATTATAAATATGATTTATAATATATTGGAGAGAGCACATTTGTAAATAGTATTTACTAATGATTGTTGATGTGAATGGATAAATTCACATTGGGCAATCAATTGGAAATGTAATTACATTTTGTTGGGGTTGTGAATGTGATTCACATTTTTCAATGGCATGATTGAAATATTCGCTAATTAATTTGGAATTAAATTAGTGAATATATTTGCAGTAAATGTTGTTGCAAATAATTAAAAGATAATGTGATTTTATCTCGTAAAATAAATAAGATAAAAATACACCTAATGGAGAGGTGGCATCACCCATGAATGATTCAAGGGTGACGCCCCATCTTTTTAGGAGGAGGTTTTTATCATATTTATTATCTTGTGTTAATTATTTTATTAAGTTAAATTATATTGATGAATAATGCAAAATATATGTAATTTAATATAAACTAATAAGTTGTTGCTTTATTAAAAAAACGATCATGGCCATTTATTAAAAACACAAATCAATCTAACCGTTGATTTTCTTGTATCCCATGGATTGTGATCCATGAACTCTCAGACTACTATATAAAAGAGGGCAAACCTAGCACTTTTTGAGAATGCATTAAGTTGCTCTCTCTCCATCTCTCATTCCCACACACCATCTCTCTCTAAGAGTGGCCACCCACTATGTGTTCTTGAGAGAACTACAATCGTCACTACGTCATCGTGTTGTTGGATCTCCGCCTTCCTTGGTGGCTCTAGAAGAAGTAGAAGAAGTCGGATTTCTTTGGATGAAATTAGGAGATTCAATGCTTTGATCTTCATCATGGATTGCCGGGAAGTACGAGTCTCATCATCGCGCCCACAAGTGCCATCTTCGTGGATCGGACTTCAGCCAGGAGGATCTCTTGCTTTAGAGATCAAGTGATCATAACCATGCTTCAAGAGGTATTTCTAATACTTTATGGTTAGATTAAACGATCTAAGAAATGTTCTTAGGATCATGTGGTTTCATCGTATGATTTAAAAATTTTAAATTCTGCTGCACCAAGTGACTAGTATGTAGTCGCTCCGATCGCATTGGATGCGATCATCACCGCTTCCGTGATGCGCTTAAGGATTTTACCCATATCCTTCAAGTGGTATCAGAGCCAGGTTGGAGGTTTTGGATATGATCCATAAACCTAAGAAGATTTGGGCTCGTTAGGATTCGTGAAATTTTTATTGCATTTCTATTTTCACGGTCCTATTTTGAGATAATTTTTAGCTCTGTTTAAAATGTTTAAATTTGAAAATATCACTGGAATAATGTTCCTCATTAATCAAGGAACCCATGGGATTTGAGTTTGTGGCATTTGGAATCTGATAACTCTAGTTATGCTAATTTCATTGAACATATATGTACTGTTTCGGAAATGGTGGTTAGTGACGTAATTAAAGAGTTCATTACGTGTCCTAAATGCCTGAAAAAACATAATTTTCACTTGGGTTCTGTTTTAAATCAAATGGCAAACAAAATAAATTTAGTTTTGCATTAATTGGGTTTAAATTGCTTGAGTTAATTTGATTTTAATGAGTAGGGGTCACTGCTTGAAATTAACAAACATGATCGTGAACCTTGTGATTGTCATTCAAAATAAATTAATGAAATTAATTGTTAATTTCTGAAATGATTATTAATAAATATTTAAGAAAAATTTAAATATGATAATTATTTCCTTGTATGACATTGCATTAACCAAAATGATAAGATAGTTGATCCTGATCACAATTGGTTAATATAAAATTTCCAACAAACATTGTTTTTCACGAAAACTCTAGTTTACCTATAATAGTTGTAGGACAAATTTTACATGCAAAACCCTGTTGCTTGAATAGGATTGGAGATTTTTTTAGCAAATCCCCTTATAGTATTATCAAAATGGTTTTGATGAATATTACATGGTATAATTTCGGTTGAAAACCGATGAACATCTCAAGTACAAAGTGATTGACTCGACATTCTTTTTTCCTGAGTCGGGGAGCGTTGGGGTAGAAGGTTGCACCATGTGTGGTCTGTCCCACTCCCGTCAGTACTGACCATGACAGCGGGTAGGGATGAATGATGCTTGAGAGGTCATGATGTATTTTTTAATTATTAAAATTTGAATAATAAGTATTTTGAGATTATACCATCCATTCAAGTAACAAAATAAGTTTGTTGGTTGATTAAATTGGATTAATAATTGATTTAATGTCATTAAATGAATTTGGTCCAATTAAAAGCACTCTATTATGAATAGATGTGCATTTCACTTGGAATAATTAATTAAATGAATAGGATTCATGGTAATTAATTAAAATTTGAATATGAGGTGGAGGATCACATAAGGGACATCCATGGTTTCCTGTCAAGTGAAGGGTTTCGTCGATAGGGGTTGTATATAGGAGGCGCATGTATGAAGTGATAGCTCCTCATACAAGTTCACATGAATCAGGCCTTTTGCTTCTCGAAAGAGTAAGGTCGTATGCGTAGCGACCCCAGTATCAATTCCTCGTATTATTGGGGTGATATTGGAACTCTCATAGGGAGTATTCAGCCTATTGACAGTTGGTTCAATTAACAATGGGTCAACATCACCTTATTGGGAATATGAGGTGGGCCCGGGCGTTAAAGACCGAATTGGGAAATGCAAGTTGGACTTGCAAGGTGGAATGAGTTCCCACTTCTTTTTATCTAAGTTATAGTTTCTCATATTATTGGGATGTAATAAGGATAAGAAAGGAGATCCTAGATCTTGTTGAGATATAATGGTAAGTATATCTCTTACATTGAAAGTGATTAAGGGAATGAACTTTCAGAGTTGACAAGGCAAGACAACTTTGATATAAAAATTCCTAAATCAAATTAAAGTACTTATGTAAATTTCTTATTTCAGATAATCCTTCATTAAACTCACTCATTATTGTACTCAATAAGAACCAGTAAAATGTCATGGATTGGATCCATGATGAAGATATTATACTTGCAGTTGAACACATAGTGTATGTCGTTGCAATATGCAAGTTTCTTCGCAATTATGATGAATGACAATTAAAATAAACGGTAAGGCATCACCTTAGGGTTTGTATGTCTCTATAGTCTTAATCTCCCATAAAATGTACTTTGAAAGTGGCATGCCAATGAAGATCATAAATGTCAAATAATCCTTATAAAACCTAAGAAGATAACTTGGCATACATATGTGCTCTCAGCATTTAATCATGAATGACATGGTTCTCTACGTTATGCAAAATGGTAGCTCTATAAGAGACGATGTATTCAAATTGTTTGAATACATGTCTAGACCAAAGTATTTAAGAGTTTAGATGGATGTAGATATGATGATTATCATCATTTTACTGTCTATACTCAAGTCATTCATGAATCTTCACAATAGTCATATTGTATGAATTAAATGAAGCATGTATAAATGTTCAAATACTCTTACATTCAAATATTTTGAGTTCAACATAAGAGAACCTTTATCTTAATCAATGGTTGTTTAAAGATGAAGGGAGCGCAGTAGAAGCATAGATCAGACCCAAGTAAGAAGGAGATTCAAAGAGTTGACCTTACTTATATGACTTCCATATGACATCCAAAAATATGGATGAATGCCAATACTCCAACAAGCTGATGTGTTGATAGTGTGGCTACCAAGTCAATCTAGAATCCTTAGAGAAGGATTCGGATAGTGCATCAAAATAATCTATATCTACATTTAATCATGAAAAGGACTTGCTTATAAGATAAGATTGAAGTCCAATGATTGTATCTTATTCTTTTGATGACATTTGCAATTGGATTGCATATGTTTTAGAAGATTGGAAATTTTGATCTTAAGGTTTAGTGGCCATCCACATAGATATTGATGCAATCATTGCAACAATCTCTATTGGATAGATAATGTCATATTTTTAGTGAGAGAGCCCTTAGTCTTTGATAATGTCTCGATGACCTAGATATTTGATTACATTTATTGTTTATTTTCAAATGTTGGAAATGAACATTATTCTTGAATAGACCTATCATAAAGAGTTATGATGGATATATTTTGGATAAGTAATCTAGCATCTTGTGGACTCTACTAAATTAGAATATTAATGAATAGTTCATTAACATTTCAAATAATGAAAATTAAACCTTTAAAGATCAATAGGAGGATAAATATCATTTGACAATGGTCTGGTATCAAGTCTTGGACATATATCTATCGATATGATCAATATACTAGTAAGATATTAAACTTTAGATTGTCAACAGATTTAAAGCTTACATACTTATGAATATCGTATTCAAAAGTAGAAATTGGCCAATGCACCCTTATCCGAGAGTGGTGTAAGTTAGCAAGGTATTCGGGATCTCATACATATTGATGTATGTGGATCATATGTATCACAATAAGCATTGATGATATGTGATATCATTTGATGATTATTGGTGATATGAGATTTCTTCCCTTTACCCGAGAAACCTTTGAATTGTTCAAAGATTTCACAATTTTGATTTAGAACCAAAGTTTCGAGGAAGATTGAATGAATTTGATCTAACCAAGGTAGCAAGTACCTATTAGATAAATTCAAGGAATACCTTATGGAAATGGAAATATCATTTCTATCTCACTCCTCCGAATACACCTAAACTCAATAGAGTTGTAGGGAGATACAATTGGATCATAGGTGACATGATTTGACCAATGATGAATATTAGCGTAATTAACTCTTAGTTTCCAAGGTGTATGTATATATATATATCCTCAATACGATTCCATACAGGTAAGCTGGAATCTAGCACCAGAGAATGCTACTTCATTAGGAAAATAAAGGATGGTATTGGATACCTACTTTATGACCTTGAGATTCTTACAGAATTACATCTCTGAGAATATGATTCTTAGATGATAACTTTCTTGAGAATCAAGATGAAAATGAAGTGAAGGAACTCATTTAATCTTTAGATGATAATGAGGCTCATGAAATCTGAAACTAAAAGGATAATTACAAATGAAACACACATACATCTTCAAATAAGTTTGAAGATGATTTTCCAGGTGCTAGATAAATCTGACAATGATCTTACTTCATGTGATGAAGCTTTGGAAGATCATGACATGGGAAAAATGGATGTTAGTAATAAAGACTAAAGTAGACTTCATATAAAAGTGTTGTATATGGACCCTCGAGGATCCACCTATATGGGTAAGACCCACTAAGGTGTAAATGGATCTTCAAGAGAAAGATGGAACATGATGAGAAGGTAGAGATCATCAAAGCACATTTCGTATTCACAAGATACACATCGAAGAGAAGACATCGCTTGCTATGACGTTTGAGATGAAGTGGAACCAGTGGCAGTTTGAGTTGCCGCAAATGGGTGGAAACGGTGACTTCTGCGAGGACGGAGTGAATCTCGATGTGATGTTCTGTTGTACTGTTCGGTATGGGACTGTGTCTGTCCTCTAGGTTGTTGTCTCTGGGTAGCCTCCCACTTTGTCACTTTCGCTGTCACCTCCTTGATAGAGGTGAGATCCAAGGTAGACAAACGGTCCTGTACTCCTCTCTCATGCCACGGATGAACTTCTGCAAGTTCTCTCGTGGGTAGGTTGTAGTAGCAGGAGTGTGACATGCAAGTTCCTTATAGCGGATCAGGTACTCTTGAGCTGTCATGGAGCCCTGTTTTAGCTCTGCAAACTCTCTCCTCCGCTCTTCAACCCAATGGTCTGGATAGAACTCTTCGCGAAACTTGTCCACGAATACATCCCAAGTAATAGGCTTTGTGAGATGCTCTTTGATGGCATTCCACCATCTCTCAGCGTATCCAGCAAGTGAAAATTCCGCAAAAGTAAGCCAACTATCCGCTGAAACGTGGATAATCCGTAACACCTTGGAATCCGGGTTCGGATCCGGGTTCGGATCCGGACCCGATTACTGACCAACAATCGTAAAATGACCATAACTCCCTCATCCGATATCGGATTTCGACGTTTTTGGTACCGTTGGAAAGATCTCGACGAGAACTACATGGTGAACATCTCACATGAACTTTTTGAACACTGTATAAGTACAGTTTTTGCAATTAAGCCCAGACTTTAAATTTTTTTGCAATTTAGTCCTGTAAGGGTTTCGGGTTTTACAGAGGTCCTGGGAGTCGAAGAGGGAGGCCAAAGGTGCGTGAAAATGCGGCGGAGGCTCAGGCTATATAATGGTAGGGGTCCGACAAGGTGGGAGTCGGGTACGCAATCCAAAGCTCGGACCCCTAGAAAGATGGTCGGGCGTGGATCAGGAATGTATTGTGGATAATCAGGGCCCGAGGTTTAAGGAAATGGGGAATGGATCGATTTCGCAAAATTCAGAGAAGTCGGGTCAAAAGTCAGATCCGCGGAGAAGTGGTCCAGGGTGGGAGTTGATCGGGGGTCAACAATCCCCCGTGACCAATCAGATTATTCTTTTTATTGATTATTTGTAATTTATTTTAAAATAGTAAATGATTTTATTTCAAAACATTTTTAACATGAAAAATGTTTATTATTTCTCAAAGTATTTTTTAGTGATTTTTATTTATTTTTTTCAAAAAGAAATTAATGTATGTACATAGTATTTTATTATATACAGGTATCTGTACCTATATATTTTTTATTTTTATTTTTAATTGTTTATTTTTATATAATTATCCCTATTTTATATTTTATTTATTTACAACATAAAATATGGGATTCAAAATAATTTTTATGTAATTTTTAGTTTGTATTTACAATGGTAAAACAAATATGTATAGGTACATATATACATGGTATATACAAGGGGAAGAGAGAGAATTTATTTTTGTTTTATTTTTATTTTCTTATTTTTATTTTTATAAATATATACACATTATGAGGGACACATAAATATTTTTATTTGATGAAAATAATAATATATACATAGAAGGGAGAATATTTGCACAAAGATGAATGACCCTATCTCTCTCTACCTGTTTTATTTTGTGGTCAGGCCCATATTGAGCCCTCCCTTGGGTTTGGGTCACTAAATATTTATTATAAATATTTCCCTCTTTTTCTTTATTTCTTTATTCCTTTATTTTTGTGCAAAAACATGCTAATTATGGTCATTTATATGAAGCATGCATTTTGACAATTCATTCTATTTACAAACATTTACTGGTATTTTACCAAGGTTTCTAGCTAAAATTAAGGAATAAAGAGTGATGAATGGTGATTCATCACCGGTCCACATCATCGCCCCGAACCTCCACTCCTTGCCTTAACGTGGAGAGCTTCCATCCCTCACTTGAGCTTTTGCAGGCGACACGTGGCCCGAGCCACCTCTAAGCCTAGCCCCGAGCCTCCATCGACCACTGAACCTTGCCTTCGGTGCCCAGGCATGTGAGGTCTGGGTAATTTGTGGGGAGGCCCTAGAGACTTCTTCAAATTACATTCAGATCCTGATTCGTGTGGAAACCATGTGCGCTTGGCGTATATTGCACCCAAAGCTCATCGGGTTTCAATAAATGCAATTTTGTCTACATGCATGCGGGAAACTTATAGGTTAATTTTATTTGCATTTTAGTCCTTCCAAGGATATGTATGAAGTATTTTCGTGATTTTATTTTCATGTTTTAATGAATTGAATATGAGATTGACTACTGTTTAATGGCTCAAATTTTTTTACCTAATTAGGGCATCTTTGCATCATCATTATGTAACATGTAAAAAAATCAAATAAAAATTGTATGCCTACATTGTGTCTTTGTTTGTTTTTGACCTTCGAATTTGTAAATTTTAAACTTAATCTCAATATTAAAAGTTTAGATATATACTTAAGAGGCTCGTCTCCCTATGTTCGAACTTGGGCTTGCAAAGTAAAATAAAAAAAGATCGCTTTATTTTAATCGATTAATTTTCAAGTGATTTTTGACGGATTGGATTCAATCGACTACAATGTGTTAATTCCATATAATTAAGTGGCCAAATTTGCGGTTCGTTGATGTGCCATGAGAATTTATTGGAGGATGACATTTCTAGATCAATCAAGAATCCATATATGAAAGTGGATCATGGATTTCACATATTGAATTTTGAAAACCTGGAAGATACGGGATTGGTCACACGTCATATATAATAGGAGTCCCTTCTACCACCCTGTTATATTAACCACTTTCCCTCCAAATTAGAGTCTGTACATTCTCATATTCCTCCTTCACCCATCAAAAGGACCAAAAAGATGAAAAACTAGACGGCGTCGTTGTCGTGGAGGCAAACTACTTACGGTTTTAATATAGAAAATTAGATTTAGGTTTTCTCTCACTCAAGTAGTCTGACCCAAGAGCCACCTTGTAATTATTCAATTTTCCATTTCCTTTCTCTCATTTATTTCTCCGCTCATTTGTATATATTTGTTTTTTAACTCTCTAATATAAATTTCATTTTCCTTGTGAGGGACTTGTGGACTTGGAGTGCATTGGATGTTGAGGAAATTTGATTTATTTTGATGGCATTTTTATTTTTGTAAATTTTTATAATTACTGTGTTGTAATAATTAAGGTAATTTGTTAATTTATAGTGGATCTTATTTGAGAGATCGCATATGTGAAAAGATACTTGGACATTATTTTGTGGTGTGTCGAGACCTGTTTCACTCTCCCGTGAGGGTGGGGCTCGATTTGAGTGGCAAAATAGAGGATAGGCACACGATAGTGTAACATCAAATTTGTTCGCTTCCTTCATAATTTAGGCCACACATATCTTAGAATATTCACACATATGATAAGATTCATAATCAGACGTACATAGAAACATACTTCTTAGCTCTAATTATTTCTATTCTTCCCGGCTAATAGTATATTGTTTATGTGTGGTTTTCTTGATTCGCATGCATTAAATGTAAATTTAAAAATTCATCTTTGCATAACACATGGAGAGTGTTGGGAGATTGGGAAGTGCCTTGTTGCATCCAGATTTAAATTTCAAGTGACAACCTAACTCTAAAATTGGGATTGAATTGAGTGGATTCCTTAAACAGAACTGGAATAAAAAATCTTGTTTTATGGGTCCATAAAGCCATCATTGTCTTATTTACTTGCAAATGAGAGAGAGAGAGAGACGACACTAGGATAGAGCCAAGCCAGGATTTTCATATAGATTATTGGTTCAATAAAAATGATTAGCCACTTTTCAATGAGGATCTACGAGTAGCCAGTAAATGGTCCGGATTTCCTTTGCAGAGTGGGAGGTTTAGAAGACACCGTGTAAGTATCTGTCATCAAGTAATGGGTAGCCGTAGGTCTGCACTTACTCCTATACTGGCTGACAGTAGGTGCAATTAACCGTAAGATTCGGGCCAGTCTATAAGGAAATACATGCACCTAATAGCTATTTAATCTTTCAAAGATTGCATTTATCACCACTAAAACTGACTAGATAATATGATCAAACCTTTATGACCCTCACATTTTGAGTAGGTGAATTAGAGGGTTTGTATTATGTGAGTTTACTCCTCACATTTACATGCATCACAAAACTAGAGCTTCATCGAATATCATGTTCTAAACGAATATTTTTACATTGAAGATGACTAATTGGGGGGATATTTATTCAGACTTCATGAATCTCTCATTGAACCCTGCAAGAATACGTCTTCAAAAGTCCGGGATCAACTTGGGCCAACCTAGGCTCATAACTCTTTTGATCCCACGTTCACTCACTCTCGAGATTGTTACTCTCAAACCATTCCCTTTCTCTCCTCTCGCCTCACCGAGGACGACTTTCGTCTCGGTGAGAATATCTTCTTTCCTAAATTCTCTTCTAATTAACATCACATTGTTGATCTAGGACCTAAGGATGATTCAAGTAAAATGCCTCCAAAGAAAAAAGAAAAGGAATAAGAACACCCCGAAGACCTAATGAGAATGGTACCAGCTAGATTAGCTGCATTTGAGCAGCAACACACATTACTCATAGCTCAGTTAGACAACTCAATGTTGGGGTCGAACCACTAATGGACGCTGCGTACAACCCCATATAGTACAAAATTTGAAACTATTTGAGTCTGATCGAATCTGAAAGTTGATTTTGAGTTAAAGCTATAGTTTTCGAACTAGTTGAAACATTTTGATGTGAATTCTTCCTAGGAACCATGCACATTCCTAAGGGATTTCGAGCTCACCTGTACTAACCTCAGACATCCTAGGTTAGGAAGGATTATATTATGCTTACGACCCTTCCATTTGGCTTGGGTGCCAAAGCCGACAGCGGGATTAAGAACTTGGGAGTTACAGTAACTACATATTCCTAGTTCAAGAACCATTTTCTAAAGAAGTTCTACCCCCTAAGTAGGACTAACATGATGTGGACGTCCATTACCAAGTTTTTTCCAGCTACCCCACGAAGCATTCTGTGATGCATGGGAGAGGTTCAAGGACATCTTAGAAATTTGTTCCGGTCATGGATGAGATGACAATATCTTGGTCCAGTCGTTCTTTATTGGTCTCAATCGTGAGATGTAGGGTTTAGGGAGCGTAACATATGGTGGAAGTTATACATCATGAGGATCGTATATAAACTGGAAGGTATTCAAGCAGATAGCTGGAACCAACCACTCAGATTTGTCCAGCAGGGCCTACACATCGCCCCCCAATTTACTCTTATATAGAGGGGAAAGTCAGCTATAGTTGATCTCACTCAGCACGTAGTCCCCAACATGGGGCTTATTGCAGACAAGTTACAAAAGTCGAGAGGATTGATAGGAGGATTGATGAGTTAGACCAGAGCTTCTCCAAAATTCAATAACAAATGGAGGAGTTGACTGCGAAGGTATGTAAGATAAGGATACCCATCGTGACTGCACCCACTGCTTTCTTGTACCACGTTCAACATATTCAGGAGTAGTTGGTGTAAGGGAAACCCCAGCCATGGGAGCAAGACTAATCCTATGCCCACTCTTTCCGACATCCCCCTCCATCAACAGATATATTTCAGGAGGATCCTCCACCAATTACGGAGGTAAAGGAGTATGGTACACTCAAGACTCTACTATGTAGGGAAGTACAGACATCCGATAGACCTACCAGCATTCTCCGAACTTTTACAACATCGCATTCACCTTTGCACCACCTCTTTATAGTAGAGCCCTGATTCTAGACACCCCAGCAGCATCAACAGTAGTACCAGCAGTATGGCCGATAGGACCATTACTGGGCGAGCCAGTAGGGCCTGCACTTTCAGTAGATACCCCAACAACAATAGTAGCAGAGGAAGTACCCTATCCAGCAAGGACAGTTTTCCTCTTTTTCTTCTAAGTTTTATCCCCCTTCCTTCTTTATCTGGTCCAGTGGACATACAACAATAGATACTCGATGATTGCCATTCCTATAGGAACAAAATTCACGACTTACGGGTGAATGTCAACCGCTTGTCCAAATGGAGAGACGAGTAGTCTATACCCAAGCCAAGTTCAGGCTAACCCTAATAGATTTAATCGATCTGGTTCTCAGCAACACTTTGGTAAGGTATACTATTCAACATATCCAATATTTAAACATGATAGTCTTTCATGTGATGAAGCTAATAACATGTCAATTAGGACCATAAGGACTGTGATCGTACCTGATAGAGCGAGGGGCACAAGGAGGGTCATCTATGGATATCTACCTGAGGATTCTTCAGAGGACAAGGAGGAGAGGTGACATATTTTGAAGCCTCATCAACACAATTTGAGGATAACTACTCAGGGAGATGAGAAGAGAAGGAGAGAACATATGCAGCATGAGCAACATCGACATACTTTCAAGTGTATGGAGGACCTTGCACCTCTGGTTGTAGCGGATTTCACTTCAACTTCTATTCCACAACCTATAGTGGATAAACCAGATAATGATTCCATCTTGCATCAGAAAGATTCATGTACTCTATTTCCGTTAATACCAAGAACAATCTTTCCTTTTACGATTCATATTCTTCACCTTCTATTTCCCTATATTCAGTCCTTTTCCCATTTGCTCTTATGGAAGGAAAGAGCATCAAAAAGATTCAAAAAGATGACTCCAAGGTACCATTTGATGAGTGTATGGCTAACCATCCTGCATTCCAGAAATACCTTAAGGTGAGGTGCACACCTACTAGGGTTAAATGGAAGAAAGAGAACCAAAATGTAAATATACACATCATGTCAGCAGACATAACATATTGTCTAAGGAATCATACACTTCCCAAGAAAATCAGAGACATGGGTACTCACTATGTGGTATCGACGACAACACATTTGCACACACACTCTTGGATAATGATTCTTCATTCAACTTAGTTCCCTTAGCATTATATCAGAAATTGGTGTTGAAACCACTTTGCGAATCCAAAGCTTCTACAATTCGCAAATTGTTCAGTGAAGAGACCTAAGGGAGAAGTGAAGAACACCGTTATCTCGTTTGTAGGCCATAACTATCACATTGACTTCACAATCTTGGATATGAAGACCACTAATCATTGGAGAGAATCTTAGATCGTTCTTGGGAGGCCCTTCCTTAGGACTGTAGACGCAACTTTCGATTATGGTACGGGAACGATGAAGTTCTGTTCTCCATGCAGAGAAGTGAACCTTGAGATGAAGCAAACCGAGTGCTAGCGACCCGATTCAGGGAGTAGCAAAGAGTACTCATCCTTAGAGGCAGATTGCATAACGATTAGCACTGTTGGGATTTGGACACATGTTTAAGGACAGAGGAAGACTCTTTCATCTGAAAAGGACATAATGCATGATATAGTTTGTCAGGTGTTGCCTGATCTTATTAGAGATGCATATACATATTCCCGTGATGACGTAGAGATCCATTTGGATCGGTCAGTTCCATCTCCTTTGGTTATCTAGAATGATCATGGTATATAGATGATGTGTCAGATGTGACTTTAGCTGATGTATCGCGTTTCTTTGGCTATCCGACTCCAGATACTTCTTTTTTGGTGGAAAATAATACATAGTTGAGCCCGCATTCATGCAACACATAACCAAATTTAGATTCAGTTCAACCATATTTACTTGAGGATGCCACATTGCCAGAACTGAAATCACTACCTCCTAACCTGAAGTAGGCCTTTCTTACGGGACCCAAAGAGAGATATCCTATTACCATTTTCTTCGACATGACATTATAACTGGAGTCCATGTTTGTTAGATTTCATATAAAGGAACCACAAAGAAATAGGCTGGACAATGTCAGATATAATGGAGATCAACCTTGCTGTCTACTCGAACCACATTTTTACTGAGGATAATGTGAAACCATCATGTGAGTTCCAAAGGAGACTTAACCCCAATATACGGGAAGTAATGAAGAATGAGATTGAGAAATGGTGCAAAGCAGGGTTTATATACCCTATTTCTGACTCCAAATGGGTGGGCCCATTTCATGTTGTCTCGAAGAAGTCGCGAATTTAGATGGACACCAATGAGGAGGGGTAGATATCGTGACACGAGTCCCTACGTCGTGGCGTGTCTGTGTCGATTACATGCTCTTGTTGCTACAACCATGAAAGACCACTTTCCTATGCCTTTTGTCGATCATATCTTGGAGAAACTTGAAAAGAAAGAGTTCTTCTTTTTTATTGACAAGTACTCAGGATACAAACATGCAGCTATAACTGCGGAGGACCATGAAAAGACCAAATTCACATGTACATTCAGCAATTCCACGTTCATGCACATGCGATTTGGGCTCTGTAATGCCCCATGCACATTTCAGTGGTGCATGATAGTCATATTTACCAAGATGGTGGGAGATTTCCTGGAAGTGTTCATGGATGACTTATTGGTTCACGGTGATTCCTTTGAGACATGTTTAGTGCACTTGTACCGATTCCTCAAGAGGTGTAGAGAGGTGTTGAAGAGGATTTTTCAAGGGTCTAAATATGTCTCATATATGGCAGAGACACAGTCGTTGTGGCAGCCCACAAGAAACCATGCTTCGAACAACAATAACCCACAACAGATGAATCAAATAATGAAAAGAAAGATGTGGAGTTAAAATTTATAATAACTCTACAATAAATATGTGTATAGTTGCAAGTATGTGTAGAGAGTCGAATACAGGAAATAAGTAGGATAGATCAGGCAAATCAATGCTTAAAAATGATTGTCATGTATTTGTCTATAAGTGTGTTTTTTGTGGATTTTTAATTTTATTTTTTTATTTTATTTTTGATTTTTATATTTTTATATTTTGCTTTTTAATTTTCTGATTTTTTATTTTATTTTTATATTTTATATTTTTTATATTTTCTTTCTCTTTTAAATAGAAATATAAAGTTGTATAGAGTATATATACAATGTAGGTAAGAGAGAGATAAAAATTAGGTAAAAATATCCACAATATATGAAATAAAATATTTTTCGGTTTTTAGATACTTCTTTACTATTTTTGTGATTTTTCCATAATACTTGGTAATTTTTATAGAATTTTAGCGTCAAAAATACCCTAAAACAGGGAATAAAATAAATACCCGAAATTAAATTTGAGATAAAAAAAATCATATAGTAACAAAACTTTTCCAAATTAATTTAGATATAAAGATAATAAAAAAATCAAATTAGAAAAAGAAATTATAATTTTGTCATTTTTTAACGATTTTTATATTTTTCTAAAGGTTTTAGTTTTTTAATTTTTATGAGTTTTCTTCTATATTTTTTAGTAATTTCTGGTCTGAAGTTGTAAAATACTTAGATAATAGAAAATATATTTTTCAAATTTATTTAAAAATGGCTTTATATTTTTTATGGGTTTTACAATGCAAATAGGAGCAGAATTAGATGTTTATGATTTTGTTATAAATAATAAAAGCTCCAATAATTAAATGCAAGTAGACAACTGAAAGAAGAAGGAGACATGAATACAATACTATTTATTGGGATTTTTTAAAGTTAATTTGCTATTTAAAATAAATATGGACAACAAAGAGAAACTACACTCCTGGTTGGGGTATTTTTGTAAATATATTAGAGTGTAGGAATCTGAGTGCAATTTTCTCCAAAAATATTTAACTAATTATAAGAATTGCAATAGTAATCATAAATATCCAAAACTCTATGCCCTTTCCTACAAAATGCCCAACGCATGTGTACAAACATGGGAGCCTAACACAAACCAAATGTAATTACTATGAAACCTGGGACCCTACTTGCAATTTACCAAAAACTCTAAAATATAATTAATATATTTCAGTACTGAACATAAATACCAAGAAGCATGGGTTCCTTTGAAAAATATCCATGCCCCCACATGTGTAGGCACGCGAGGTGACGTGGCCGACGACCTTGACGCAAATACACAGAGTTCAGGGAGGTGGGATGTAAACTTTACAAAAAATATTTACACAACAGATGAAAGATTCAATGTTAAACTTTAAATACAAAATGCAAAATACCTAGTGATTCTGTTGATGAACGACTGATATCTTCCACTTATACACATGTCATACCCTTGGTGCATGATACCCCTTCACCTCCTAGACATGGATTAGATGGCTTAGAAGATCCAATAGAAGCGGTTGGCCTTGATCGAACTTCAATTGCAATGCACGAAGATCTGGGCGAATCCAACGGCCGTGAGGAGACCAGGAAGAACAGGGAAGAACCGCTGGTGACGTGAGTTTTCCCCGTCGAGATCCCCCTCCACCAGCCTTCACTGAAGCTACAAATGTCCCTACACACTCTTGCGAGGACACTGATGCTTGGAAGTCGCAAAAGACTGCGGAAAATATCAGAGGTCGCCCCAAGTTTGAAGAAGCCTAGGGGCTCCAAGAACCTCATACGCGCATCAAAATTGGTTCCAGTCTAATTTGAAGCCCTGGGGCCTGCGCAAAAAGGTTAAGGGATCGAGGGAAAATTGCCTCGACCCTATAGCATGTAAAATGAGTAGAAGATGGCGTAAGTGGAGGTGCTCTGGCGAAGCGGGGGTGATGGAGCACCCAAGCTCCGATTTGGGGGGAGATTAAGTCGCTGGAGGTGTAGTGGGCATAACAGAAACGGAGAGGAAGGTCTGGAGGTGGATTGGCGGGTCGGAGGCAAGGATTGGTATGGCAGAGGAGATCGCCGGAGCCCAAGGTTCAACAAACTTCGAAGGAGGATATTACCACTAATGAAGCGATTAAGGGCTTAAAATAATGCAAAAATAACTCCTAGGGATTGTATTTTGCTAAGATATACAAAAAACTATACCATAGTTGATGTAAAGCCACGATGTTGACCTCAACACTGACAAGGCGGCAAAGATGGTCAAAGCCACCCTCGACCAGCTCGACGACCGCTCCAAGGGCTGGGAGGCTCCTGTCACCTTCGTCTATCCTAAACACTATAGGAGATGGCCAAAACTGGATATAAAGGGGTTCAAAATTCGCAAGGAAGGAGAAGGTTGGTTTTTGTACAAGCGACGGAGATGCTCCAAAGTTCGATGAAGACCGAGTGAATCGATGATGCTCGGTCGAAGATAACGATTGTGCATGTATTCCCAAATATCGAGAAACAAAAGTTGTGAAGGATGCATCAAGAAAGGGAGCAAGGTCTCGCCTCGAGAAATCAGCAAAAACATGCAAAAATCAAGGTCTGACAAGGTACATGAGGTGGGTCAGAGGGTTGATCCGCAGTCAATGCTCAAACCTTCCTGGTTGGTCCACGTGGACCAACCAGAAAAAAACATGCAAAAAAGATTTAAATTTCAATTAAAAATAATAAACTATTTTATTAATTTTAGGTTATAAAATAAAAATTATTTGTTATTTTTTGAAGTATTTTATGACTATTTTTATTTTTTTAGGGCTTTGCAATTACAAGTTACTTTTTGAAGGCTAATATAAGTATAATTGTCTATATATTTTAATGTTTTAATATTATTTTATATATTTAATTTTATTAATTTCGTTTATTATTTTATATTTTATAACTTAATTTTATACACTTAAATATTTTTTATTTTATTTTTCTGATGTGATATACATAATAAAATAAATAGTTGTATAATCTATATATGTATATTTGTTGGTGATTCATCTATGTATTTATACAAGTATTTTATTTTAATATTTTCTTTGTGTTTTCTTTCCTATTTTAATATGCAAATATATTATAAATAATATTTACAATGTTATAAAAATATAAAATTATAAAAATAATTAATAATAAATAAAATTAATTTTTTAATGGGTATAAGTATGCAATAGGGTTCCGAAACCTAGCTTTCAAACCGTAACTCCAAAAAAATAAGAAACCACCTTGATTATTTAGGTTATTAAAAGTTATATATAATTAAAGGTGATTTTAATATAATATGAGTTTTATTTGAGAGATACGGGTCTGGGAAATTGGAATTTTGGAATCTTATTTATACTATACCTTTTTATCTTTAAAATATTTGTGTATGAAATCAATTTTGTATTTTTCAATATTTATCTACAACTTTCTTGTTCATTGTTTCTTTGTTTGAAGTATAAAAAGTGGAACTAAAAATAGGTCCCAAAATGAATAAATAAAATCACCTTTTTATTTGTTTTTGGCCCTTATCTCCCCCTACTTTATTCCTTGTCAACCTACCCATCATAATGCCTAGGTCTCGGGGTTTCGGGTCATAAAATAACTTCAATATTTTCTTCTTTTTCCTTTCTTTTATTTTCTTTATTCTGTAATATTGTCTTTAAAAATTGTATTTTACATAATATTTACACAATAATGCATGAATGATATAATACATGAATTAAGCATATTTACATGCATTTAGTTGGATTTTTAAGGCCAAAATGACTGATATGATGAAATGAAGATTCATCATCCCCCTATACTTTCCTTTGCTAGTCCCTAACAAACACTTATGCAATAAGTGCATGAAAGAAAAACAAACAAAAGAAAAAGAAAGAAATTTGACTGAATTTATTATCAAACTCGTATTCACAAAATCAAATTTTGGAGCTTAAGTCGGACCTTTAGAATTTTAGTGCGAGCGGAACCTTAATTGGAATCAGATTTGAAATCTGACAGCCTTCGAGAATCCCAATACTCTGCTCATGTCTCCTCAATTGCCAGGTCAAAATATTTCAATTCATACGCAAACAATTATGACTATGAATCTGACTCATACAATAAAAATGATGGTGGCTCTCCCGAACATAAATGACAAAGAAATTGACTTCTCGAGTATGACAACCCAGTGATTCCCCAATCCAATAACTCCTTCCTCAAGGAGCGAGGTATTCCATTCTAAGATCATGTAGCAACCAACTCAAGAGGAGGGGGTGAAGAGAAGAATGGCCTGTAACCAATGTAGATACATATCCTAGGATGGAAGACCAGTGTAGTCAAGTCATCCAGCTATAGACTCACATGACTTGAATTTGAAGGTCAATCTTGCTTGTTAAATATACAAATATCTACACTCCGACAGGCATTTTATTTTTATATAGGCATGCCCACTTTTTTTTGGAGTTTTTGCTTTTTGCTTTTTTTTCTTTTTTTTGAAATACAATATACAACAACATTTACATATGGAATTTTTTCTCTTCAACCAGTAGACTATCCCTCTTTTGAAGCTTTATTGCAACCCACACTCTCCTCCCTTCAAAATTCATCATCACTGGATGGGTTGGGGTGCACATCTCTCCCTAGATGAGGACAAATGTTTCCACTTGTGTGCGTCTCATACGGGCAAATCCAATCCCCTCACCACTCCTACTGAGTTGAGCCAAGTGAAAGGTGTAGGAGTCCAAGTTAGGTCATTATAAACAAGAGTCATAGCTCTCCATGGATGAGGTGGTGAGGAGGCAGTTTCCTTTGGATTGGCGTAGCATATGAGGGTAGTACTTCTGGATAGAACCTCTCTTCTTCTTTTAGTAATGGAAGTGCATCTCACGTCGGTCTGGTGGTGTTGAGGTCTACAAAAAGGAGTTGTGGGTTGCAATAAAGCTTCAAAAGAGCGATACTCTACTGCCTCAAGAGGAAAAACTCCTTATGTATATATGTTGCACCAAGTAGATATGTTGTACATATGCACATTGAAAAAAATGTGCAAAGAAAGAAAAACTCCCAGAAAAGTGGTGGGTCTGATTGAAAATAAAATACCCACCGGAGTGTATATAGTCAAATAAAGCAAAGATTATGTTACACACTCTCATCTCATGAAGCTCGCAGCGGGAGACTTAGCTACACTGGTTGGGCTCCCAACGATTCATGGCTACACTGGTCATGGTCCATTCTCTTCTTCCTCTGCTTCTTGAGCCGATTGAACTTGAACTTAGAAGGGAATACCCCGCTCCTCGAGGAAAGAGACGCTACACTAGGGCATCAGAGTTACCTTGTTAAACGGGGTTGTCACTTTGTCATTTCTGAGGTGGGGAGCTACATATCACTTACACAGTACAAGGAAAGATACATGGTTATTAGAGTTTGTGTACGTAGACTTGTTCTGATCTGGATTATTGAGGGGTCTTTACCATAGATTGGTAGAATTTAGAGGCTGTTGAGTTTTAAGCTTAAGTCCAAATAAGGTTCCGATAAATTAATAATCCAAAGGTCTGACTGAGCTCCATACTTCAATTTAATGAAGGCAAATTTAATAATCAAACTTGATTTCCCTCCTTTTTCTTTTCTTTTTCTTTTCACTTCTTCTTCAAATAAGTGTTTGATAAGGGACTAGCAAAAATAAAGTATAGGGGGTGATGAATCCCCATTCATCACTCTTTATTCTTTTATTTTAGATAAATATCTTGGCAAAACATCTTGCATATAGTTGTAAATACAATAAGTTACCAATAAGCATGCATTTGTTAATATTTAATAATTAGCATGCATGTGCAAAAATAAAAGAATAAAGAATAAAAGAAAAATAGGGAAATATTTAGAATCAATATTGAGTGACCTGAACCCAAGAGAGGGTCCAAATTGGACATGATCACCAAACATAATAACTAGAGAAAGATAGGGCCACTACACCCTGTGCACACCCCCTTCTTTATGTGTGTGTATATCTATATATTATTTTCGCAAAAATAAAAATAAAATTAAGTTTTTACTCCCTTGTACTAAAAATAAAACAAAAATTAGATATTTTAAAGAAAAATAAAAATAAACTCTCTCACTCTCTCACCTTGTATAAAATACATGTACATATGTATCATACACTTATTTATTATACACTTGTAGATAACTCATAAAAATAAAATAAAAAATATTTTATACTCCAAATTTTATGCTGTAAATAAATAAAATATAAAATTGGGTATTTGTATAAAAATAAGAAAATAAAAATAAAAATACATAAGTATTTTATACATGCATATAATTTAACACAATGTATATGCCTTAATTTATTTTTCATAAAAATAACTAAAAATCACTAAAAAATAGTTTGAATGCAATAATATCAGGGGTATTTCTGCAAATAATTAAAAGTGTAAGGGCCAAGATGCAAATTCATCGAAAATCTATAACTGAACGTTAAAATTTCTGAACAAATACAAAATAAAAGAGGAGACTTAATCAAACACAAAATCTAAGCAAAAAAAAAACGCAAGGAAAATGCACCTCACCGACCGAAAAGCAGGGAGATAGACCTCGACGGCGAGGCTTCGCCAGAGGTGACGGAATCAACCCTCTAGGCCTCACCGAACCACACTTGAAGAGGCTGGAGACTCCCTTTTAATGGGAGTCAATCCAGAGCACTAGAATGGGCCAATGCTTGGTGAAGAAAGGGTTCGAAATTAGGAGGGAAGCTCAAGGAGAAATATGTAGAGGGAGTCACAATGTGCCCTTCGAGGAGCGATCACAGGCGAAGAAGGGAAATCTTGTAAGATCCAAGTATCCAGCATGGATCACGGATGTACAAGGAGAAAAATCCAAGAAGAAGTCGATGCTGAAGGATGAATGGTGCGAGCCCCAACAATGGGCCAATGCTGAAGGATGAACTGTCCGAGCCACCTCGTTGGTCCACGTGGACCAACCAGGAAAACCTTCCAGAAAAGAATTCAAAATCGATTATAAAAATATTGATCTTAATAATTTTAGGTTTTAAATAAAAAATGTTTTTTATTTTATGAAATATTTTATTATGATTTTTATTTATTTTTTCAAGGTCTAGAATTTGAAGTTACCTTTTAAGGTCTATATATAGGTATATTTATCTATATATTTTAATCTTTTATTTTTATTTCGTATTTATAATATTTATTTTGTTTACTATTTAATATACTTATAACTTAAATTATTAAAATAAATTATTATTTTATTTAGTTATTATTTTTTTAATTTTATACACTCAAATATATTTTTATTTTTATTTTTTTCTATTGTGATATATACAATCAAACAAATAGTTATATTAATTGTATAGGTATATATATAAGTATTTCAACTATATATTTTATACAAATATTTATTTTAAGGTTTTCTTTATGTTTTGATTCATATTTTAATATGCGTATATATTATAAATAACATTTATAATATTTTAAAAATATAAATTACAAAAATAATGAATAATAAATAAAATGAATATTGTAATCGGTACAAGTATACAACAGAGGGCGAAAACCTAACTTTCAAACCGTAACCCCAAAAATATAAAACCACCTTCATTTAATATCTTATTAAAAGTTATATACAATTAAAGGAGATTTTTATATTTTTTTATTTTTATTTGAGAGATATGGATCTGGGAAGTTGGGATTTTGGAAATTTATTAAGATCATATCTTTTTATCTGTAAATTATTTTTGTATGAAGTTAATTTTGTATATTTCTATATTGAATTATTTACAACTTTTAAGTTCAAAATTTCCTTATTTGAAGTATAAAAAGTGGAACTAAAAATAGGTCCTTAAAATGAATAATAATGAATTAAATAAAAAGGTTTTTTATTGTATTTTGGCCCTTATCTCTCCCTACTTTATTCCTTGTCGACCTAGTCATTGAGATGCCTAGGTCTCGAGGTCTTGGGTCTTAAAATATTTACAATATTTTTTCTTTTTCATTTCTTTTCTTAATTCAATAAATTTGGCTTTAAAAACCATATTTTATACAAAATTTACACAATGATGTATGAATGATAAATTGCATGAATTAAGGCTATTTATACACATTAAGTAGGGTTTTTAAGGCCAACATAATAGAAAAATTGATGAAATGGAGATTTATCAGGTAGTGAGGTAAAAGAGCTTTTGTCTCATCTCTATTAGATTCTTCACCAGCTAAGCCAAATAATCAAGAGCGTTGTGATGGGTGCTACCTCATTCTGTTGAACGTGCTGACCACGCTGACCCTGATAGTGTTGTGGAGATACGAGTAATAAACCAAAGAATAATGCTGAGGAGGATGCTACTGCTGATAATATGGAGGAGGGGGATACTGGTTGTAGTGAGTAGCCGAGTATTAATGATGTGGTTGTTTTTGGAGGTACGCTAGCTGTTGGTAATTCTATCTCCGTGTGTTTTCATGTGGTGGATATTGATGGTGCTCAAGATTATTTTGGACAAATTTACCACCATGAGATTGGTGGTACAATCTTATGATAAAGTATTGACACTTATGATGAAGGACTAACCTTACTGATGTCTGTTGGGGTGGGTCACTAGTGCATCATTGTTGCATATATCGTTTACCTCCTAAATTTGCGATGAAGGTCTGAAGAACAACTTAGCATATTGCCCTTGGGGCTCAAGATGGTAGACAACTATCTCTTGCTGCGGTAATTGTGGTGGTGCCTGATCAGGGGCTTGCATATATTACACGTGCTGGACTAATGAGGACTACCTTAGACTCTGCGGTTGTTCCTGTTCTCTCTGCTTGGCATAAGTCATGGCTGATGGGCTTGTAGACTGGTAAGAAATGATTGTACTGACTAACATCTCCAGCTGATTGGAGATCTGATCGAGTTTATCTATAATCTTTGTTCTTTATTCGATCACTGATAATTTATCCAGTTCATGTGAACGTTCCTCTATGATGCCCACTTTGGACAGTTAGCTCTAAATGATGCTCAAGATGGAGCACTTGTCCCAGTCCTCTTCATGTAATATCGTAATGTTGACAGTCTTGTGGTGAATCTGCGATTGCTTCTGATATTCTTGAGATGATGACAGAGTGGCCTCTCCATCGGTCATTTCCTCAAAATACTACCATACAAAATTTTCGTATTTATCTAATTGAGAGCAACCACACACGACAACAATTAACCTCTGACTTTCTTGGTTCAAACCCCTAAAGAAGTGTTGGACCATATTGGTCCTCGGAATATCATGGTGGGTGCATTTCTCTTACAAATATTTGAATCTCTCCCATGCTTCAAGTATGGACTCGTGGGGTCCTTAGGAGAAATTCATGATGTGGACACACATCTAGTTGAGAATACATAGGGGATAGTATTTATGCAGGATTGTGGACTTCAGTTCCTCCTAGTTCGTCACCACCTTCCTAAAGGGATTGATCCAATATAATGCCTTGTCCTGAAGGCCGAATGGGAAGGTGATGAATCTCCATTTCATCACCTTTATTCTATCATTTTGGCCTTAAAAACCCTAGACAATGCATGTAAATAACATTATTGTCTACAAATTAACATTCGTTATTTACTCTGTTTATTGTATATAAAACACTATTTTTAATGCCAAAATTACATAATAAAGAAAAGAAAAGAAAAGGAATAAAATACCAAAGGTATTTTGTGACCACAAATCCTGAGACCAAGTCAAGACTTGATTTGGTCGATAAGGGATAAAGTAGGGGAAGATAAGGGCCAAATACACAATAAAATTCCATTCTTTTATTCATCAATAAAGCATCGCTGGGACCCATTTCTTATTTATTATTTATACCTCAAATAAAGAAACTTTATACGTGAATTGTAGATAATAATTTATAGAAAAATACAATATAAAGTTTGCATAGAAGTAATACTCAATGTACATTTTATACCCTCAACATGAATCTAAAATTTCAAATTCTCAGACCCATATCTCCTAAATAAAAACTCAAAATGTATCAAAATCACTATAAATATTAATTGGCTATTTAATGAAGGTAGTTTCATATTTTTTGGAGTTAAGGTGTCAAAGTCGGGTTTTAGACCCCTATTGTGTAATATACCTAATTAAAATATTCATTTCATTTATCCTTTATTATTTTTACAATTTTATAATTTTATAATTTTGAAATATTATTTGTAATACATGTACATATTGAAACTACAATAAAACCATAAGAAAACATGAAAATAAAATAGTTAAGAAAATAAAATAATAAGATTGAAACTACAAAATAAAAATAAATTACCCAAAACATAAATGAATATACATATAAATATACCCTTAAAAACAATTTGTAATAAATAAGCCCAAAAATAAGTATAAACCATAATACAATACAAAATAAAATAATGAACAATTTTTATTTTATAGTAAAAAATAAAGAAACTCATTTATTATATTTAAATATTTCTTTTGAATAATAAGGACAATTATGTCCTGTAGCGACACTCACTGACCAATTAGATCACAGGGAATGTTGACATTGGTCAACTCCATGTCTTCTCTTTGACTTGCGTCTGACACTTTGAGCCTGCCACCTTCTCCGCCTCTAAGGATCAATATGTTCTTTCACCTCGAGTCCTTCATGTATTCAATTCCCATCACGTATGTGATGCACTTGCACTAATAAGATTCACTTGACTCGCATCAAGCTATTCAATAACTTCACTCGAAAATCATCTAAAACTTTGTACATAAATAAGAAGCCATCTTGAGTCTTCCATTCTTGATCCCTCTTGGAGCCTCGATCGTGTCCCTGTGTGAGTGAGCAACGTCTCCAGTGATAGAGGATGTCTACCCGACCTCGGATTTAACGGACCAATGAGAGTAGCAGATCCATGGGGGTCCTCTGACCACTCTGCTCCCTTCATCGTCTCAAGTATAAGAACTGCGCTTTGATGCTCCCAAGGTAGATTTAGTCCTTGTCTTTCATTCTTCGCATTTAATTTTGCTTTTTAGTTCGTGATTTAGCATATCATAAGTCAAATAGCTCGCTGGAACTCTACAGGTCCAGCCATGTTCCATCATATCTCCAGACTATCTCCGACCTTGCCAACCATCTCCACATTTTCCCTAATGCCTGCTCCATTTCCTAGACTCATTTGATCAGCCAGAACATTTGTGATTTTACGTATCAGGTCCCCTCCTCTACCGTACGTCGCATCCCCTCTCATTCCATCCATTTCCTATGCATTCAGCTTCAAAATAGGTCAAGGTGACTCGCATAGAGGCACTGGATCTCTTCTTGTAGGTGCCAAGGCCAAAGAATCCCTGTTGGGACACAATCGCACCTAGATGCGGATTCCTAGGTGCTCCAAACTCGACCGAGCTCCAGGGATCCCAACACTAAGTTTCAGACCATTTTGTGAGTACCAGTGAATGTGCAAGGCCTCGCTAGTCATGTAGAGCTAAGAAACATTATCAAAGACCGTTAGATGGAGGAGGGATCATGTATCGAAGGTCAGGGGAGGCCTTGTTCTTCCCTGTTTTTCGCAAGCAGCTGTCACCATCCAATCCAGGGAAGATCCCCATATTCATTGCCTGCCATTGGATCTCGCAAGCCCCAGCCACTTGATCTCATCGCGAAATCTAATCTGGAGCATCCAAAGCCGAACCGTCATCAGGTACAAAGGAAGAGACATGTGGTATATGAAATGATCCAGACCGTCCCCCATGTGCAAATAAGGGGTAAAATTTAAAGAACCCCCTCCGCTTTCTTTCATTTCATTTTTATTATATTAACTATATTAAGGAATGTAAATATTTTTGTAAATGTTATAGTAAGCCCCATAAGTTTTCTTGTATTTGCCCATTTGTTCATGCCACATAATCTTACGTGGAGTACTGCGTGAAGTTGGGCAATTTGCATGCATACCACTTCGGTCTCCTATATTTGTATTTAATCCATGAATTTGTATATGCAATGGATATTTTTGTGGATAAATTTCACAAAGGACCAAAATTTTTATCTATTTGCACGCATTCCCTTCCCAGGCAAACAATAATTTTGTATTTGTGTGAAAATTACATGTATGGCCAAGGATTTTGTATTGTGGGTTTAAAAATGAAGAAAACGTTTATGATAATTGCAATTTGGTCCCTATTAATAAATGCAGTATATTTTCTTCATTTTTTTGTGAAAATAGCTCCAGTTTAATTTTTATTTTGCAAAAAATATGGTGAATGTCTGTGATTATTTATTTGGTTATCTTGATTTTTAATTTGGATTTTAGTTCATTTAATTTATTATCAAAAATAGAATAGAGACTTTATTTTCCTTCTTTCTATGAGAAAATCTGAAAAAAATGCTAAAACACAACTAACAATTTCAAGAAAATTAGATTATAAGTATCACAATATATCTTCAATCCATACTAAAAATCATATAAAAAGAGCAAAAGGAAAGCATAAAAATTAAAGGGCTCCAAAATATAATAAAAATGATAAAAATCACCAAAAATTTAAAAATATTTATATATATTTCAGAATTTTCTTTATATTGTTTTTTTATTAAAATTAATTTGAAAATTCTAGATCTTATTTTTTATCTTCAGTTCAAATTCACTTGTTTATTTAGTCCTTGATTTAGGATATTTTTTACTTTAAAAATCCATAAAAATTTGCAAAAATTCCAGACAAATCACAAAACATGAGAAAATTATTTAAAACCCCAAAAAAGTTTATTTCTTATATTTTTTGTTTTTATTAGTATTTATTATTATATAACACTATATTGTATATATAACCTTATATACTCCTAAATTATAGACTTAATTTAACAAATTAAAAAGTAAAAAATATAAAAATATATTATTATTAAAATTGATATCTATATGTATAGATTAAAAAATTAAAAATAAATATTTATGTATATGTAAATGTGTGTACCTTATATGTATATCTTCACTTATGTGTATATATATGTGTATGTGTATTATTCTAATATATAGATTTTATTATTATTAAAGGTACCTATATATTCATTATTAATTTCATTTAAAAATATAAAGAGATATACAACACACATAATGAATAAAGACACACATGTACATAATATATGTTGATCGGAGATAATTATGGACTACCTAATTTGCTCTCAGTGGTTTGACCTCTACATGCTTACTTGCTATACATTTTGTGTTGTAGAGAATAATTCTTTTTAACTCCACATTTTTGCTATTCATTGATTAATTAATATTGTGGATTAATTGTTTATTGACTCAGGTTTATTGAGAGGTCAATACATCGACTGCGGTCTCACCTTGTCAAATCATGGGACCCCTTTAAAAACATGTGACCAAATGATGTTGTTGCAAGGGAGCAATGTGTGTAACCTATCTTGTGTCTAGGTGTCTATATTCATTTATTCATTTATTGATTAAACTATTGATTCATTTCTTTATGCATATTTATAGATTTATTTATTACTTGTACATAGCTCATTTTGATACATTTTTTTGGGTTGTGATTGGTTTATTATCTACACTAATATACCTCTCTTGATGTAATTGTTGCAAGGGCCTGCTATGCGAGGATGGCTTCTTAGGAGCCTAATGCATCCAAGCTTGGTAGAGACTTGTCTTTAGGATTTTCCTAGTTTGAGAGGCAACGAATGTGGCAAGGAGAGGCTACTTAGCATAGATTTAGATTAGATTTATTTATTTCAGTGAGAGAGAGGGATTTATTCATTCAATATTTGTAATAATTAAAGACTTAGATAGTACTCTTCACAACGAGGTCCATTGCCCGAGTGTCTGTTCACCTGGAGGCATCGCAATTTTTCTGCATTTCACCACCTTCTTTTACTTTGTTTTCTGATGTTTTTTTATGTCCTTTGATTTATTTTTACTTGTTTTGTTTGCATGAGCCCTTAGATTGTAGGTTGCTTGAATAATTAATTAGGTCCACTTCCCAATAAGAATTGCTTTCTCCTGTATACTCTTACGATTAGATCTAGTCAAATAATTAAATGTTAGTTATTTAGATATAAACCCACGAGCCGAGAGAGACATCATACATTGCTAGAAGGACCGGTTGTGGCAGGCACCGAGATGTCTCCAAGGTCAGACTCCAGGGCTTGTCTCTAAATAATTAACATACGGTTCTTCATGTCTAATAGTTGCTACTATTTAGTGTGATTTTGTTGATTACACACCACCATGTAAATAAGTTTAAAAATTATGTTTTGCATACCATATGAAGAGATCTGGGAAGCATTGTAAATCCTCTAATTCTTCATGGATTATTAGATTAAATGATGATACTTTCCATAATCGAATCAACTTGCATGGCTTTTTTGCTATCTCCATTTGATTTTCATCACCTAGGACTTTAATGAAAATCTGCAGGCGTTTGTATGCAAACTACCCAAAAAGGTGAAAACCTAAAAAACTATAATAAGGGGACTAATAAATAATTTCGACCTTAATTAAAATTTGTAATGGACTTCATTGCATTGGGTTCATAAAGCCCTCATTGCTTTCAGGTACCTTAGGAGGGGACCAAAACCCTTACCATGAGCGAGGCACGACCTTCTAAGTATTAGAGTAAAAGACCCAGTTTGTAACTGCCTTATCTATCGCCTGCATTTCTGAAGTATTGGTGCTTCTATCGTATGTGACCGTGTAGTACCCTGTCATCGATGGTGTTCCCACCTTGTGTGGAACATTAACTTGGTCCGAAGTACAGAGCTTAGGCTATGCCTTCATGGGTGTGTTTCTCTCATTGGTTTGTGTCTGATTAGGTCATTGCCTGCTAACTAGTGATTCCATTGTCAGTGAGGTCTAAAGTAGTGGTTTAACCTATTGACTTCATCCCTCTATTTATTTAGCTGAGTAGGGATCCAGGAACGATTATAAGGACCTCAAACTTACAAACTACATGCAGTACGAGATACTTTTGTGGCGGTACTCTCACTGTTATAGTTTTAGTATGCTATGGATTTTTTATAAGATATGCATGAAATAAGAATTTTAAAAACAAAAAAATAATATGTAGATGATCATTTATGGCTTCACATGGCGTTGAGTTAGTGAACCCAAATTTGTATTGCCTTTGTATGGATCTAAATTAAGGTTCAAAGATCAAGTCCTGCGTACCTGTGCAGATTTTATCATATGTGCATCTCTTTAATCATTGCTTTTTTCAAGCCTTTCCACTATTTTGTAGTCTCTTTTTATTTCTATTTGACCACTGTATATTTCTTCTTGCATCAATCTTCTTTTTCTCCATGATGTTGATTCAGGGATGGCTTAGTCAGGACTTCACCGGCACCCACATCGATTCCATGGACTTGGCATCGCCAATAATCCAAGGCGATTCCTGTTAACCCTATTGACACTTTACAATCTGATCTCCAGAATCCTCATTTTCTTTCCTCCCCCCTTTATCTCTAACAAACTGCGATCACTCTTGTCCCACTACTGCCCGTTGCAAATGGAGGTCAATTTCAGTCTACATCTCTTTCTCCCTTCACAACCATCTTGGATTGACCCTAATCACATTCTCATCTTTACATTTGGAATTCAATTTTAAATGGTCTGATTGGGATTAACTCATATTATAGATAAAAGTCCATCCTAGATCCCAATCGATAAATCATTTCATCAAACTCAGACGAAGAGATGGCACACTAAGGGAAGGGAAAGGGGAAACAACCACCCCAACTAGAGAAGAATCAGATGCCCAATTAGAACCAAGTGAATGCTCAGTTGCTGGCTTCCATCCATGGCATACAACAACATTTGACTGAGCATGCGCTCACAAAAACTACTTTTCAAGATATGCTAAATGATGTAATGAACAGACCAATAGGAGGAGGTGGTGAAATACCATGTGATGACCCAGACCAAGAGGAGGGAGCAAGGAATGGGAATCCAAAACTAACTCTAAAGGAGACATACAATCCCGGAGACAACCAAATGACAAAATGGATACACATCCCACAGGTCCATGCTCACTTAGAATTCAAGCCCAAGTTCCTTGCAATCCTCCTCTCATTTACGGGAATACAAATGAGGACCCGCACATTTACCTGCAAGAATTCTCTCGCAACTGACAAACTACCCATTACCCTAACATCCCGTTGTGTGTAGTGAAGATAATTGTGTTGCCCTTCAATTACAAGATAAGTCCTCTATTAGGTTAATCACTTGGGAAAGGTCATGATGACCAGGGAGGAAGTTAAATATGTGTTCCTTCATAAGTTCTACACCCTCATTCAACTCAGCCAGATGCGAGTTAGGATTAGTAACTTATCGCAAGCCACCCATGAATCCATCCATGAATATTGGGAGTAATTTTCATACCTATTGGAGAAGTGCCCCCGCCATGATATATCGAGGACCAGCTTGGTCCAACACTTTTTTGGGGGGCTTGAATGTAGAGAGCCAGAGACTAGTAGACGTTGCATGTGGAGGATCCCATTTTAACAAGGATGAGACGTGGTATGGGAGATTTTTGAAGAAATAGTTGAGGGAGTGGTTGCCCTATCTTCATCACATACTTATCAGAGATGGCCTCAGGTCCTCTAAAAGTCAGTTCACATGGCAACATCCTGAGAGGTAGAGAGAGATGAGTGCTCCAACCTTAGCATCATTGGGAACCATCTCTTAAAGGTTGATCTCATCGATAAGAGGTCACAAGATCTTGAGAAGCTCGTTGTGATCGAACCGAGGATGCAGAATTTGGATAAGATAGACTAAATCACCAAGCTGTTGGAACTGCTCTTGAGCACCATCAGTTCGTGTCAGTCAGCGACCCAACATCAGAGACTCCTGCTGAGAAGAAGTATGAGCCTTCATTTCTACAACAACCTCAGTTCAGTCTACAATAGACAATGATCCGGCATGTATGCTACGTGCAGGAATGCGAGCAAGCCCCACTGCAGCAACAGATGGATGTCTACTAGCTAGACTACGTTCCATCTTCTGATCCAACATTTCCACTACCACCACTAATCCAAGAAGTCATTGGTGTATGGAATAATGATGCAAAGCTGTCCCGTCTTACTGGACAACATCAGGGCCAACCACCAACCAACCGCCCTTACCACAAACCTCAAGGTGCTCGCTTTGCACCATCCTTTTACCCTCACCCTTAGTACCAACATCACCTATCTCTGCAATACCAAGGCAACTGGGTACAGTCTCAGTAGTATGTACAACTACAGTACCTTCAGCCACAACCACCATAAGTATGCGACTAGACAACATCAGTACACACCTCCTCCATACAAACAGTATCAAATTCCACCTCCTCCACAACAACATCAATAGTCCCAACCTCATACTCCTAACTATTTGCCACATCATGGTCTGTACGCTGAAAATTTTGAGGTCATTCCAGTGAACTCCACCTTGGACTGCTTGGCCCAATGCATGAAGGTTCTAGCAGGGATGACCAAGAATCTAGATGACCTAACAACCACTAAAACTCCTATCCCAGTACCGGTCGAAGCAAATCCCAATAATTTCGAATAGAAAGAGCAGGTAGAATGTGATGTTTTGTCCGTGCATGCGGTGTCAGATGATTGTGATATTACTTTATCTAATGTTGTCACTCTCAAGAGCGGTAGGACTTTGCCTCCATCTATCGCAAGCAAAGGGAAGACTAAGGCCTTAAAAGGTGAATCATCATCTTCTGCATCGGCCACGCTAGCTACATGTTCGTGTGAGGAAGAAGAAGGAGGAGCCATGTCAAACATCTACAACCTTCACCATCAATAGAATAAACAAAAAAATCAAAAAAGAGAAAAGATGATCATCGTCAAAGTGAAGCCACCCTAGCCATGGAGTAGACAACATCAAAAGCCGATCCAGCGCTAGTTGACGGAGTAGAGAATGCGCTTTTTGCTTGTCCACCAGCAACAACACCTTCATCTCTGGCATATAGACCTTTTTGTGATCCGAATGTACATAATATTGTGGATAAGATTTTTGTTGCAAATAAGAACACTATTTCTTATTTCAGTTCTGTAAATATTCCTTTTCTTGATGCAATATAAAAATGCAATAAAATTACAAACAGAAAAAGTGCATTATTTGATTTTGGAGTTGTGGATATTTTTAACAATTTAATTGTTGAGATGCCATTAATGAAAGCCATGGAATACATGTCCACTGTGAAGAAGGTCTTGAAGGAAGCATGTACAAACAAGCGTTGGTCGAACCGTAAGAACAAATACCAGAAATTTGAGAGGCACGCCCTCACCATGGCCATAGTTGCAACCATTAGCAATCTCCCGCAGAAGAAGCAAGACAAAGGACCACCTTTGATCCGATGTAAGATTTTTGACCAAGACTTCGAGTGAACCCTTCTTGATAGCGGTTCTTCCATCATACTCTTGCCCTCGTCATTATTTCAAGAATTCGAGCTAGGTCCATTAAAGCAGACATGCATGATTCTTCAATTCGTTGATTGATCCATCAAGCGACCTTGAGGTCCATTGGAATACGTTGTGGTAAAGGTGCTTGACGTGCGGTTCCCAATTGTTTTTGTAGTCCATGATATGGACCCCCATGTACCATTGCTTTAGACCCCAGTTATTCTTTGACGACCATTCTTGTGCACCACAAAGGCTGTAGTTGACTAGGGGTTTGTGAAGATCACATATAACCCGAGAAATCATAGAGTTACAATAGACATGGTCAGTGATCCTAGCATCATATCTGATGAAAGTCATGCAACACCGCCTGAAGTAGACTATGACTTCATTGCAGATATCCTAGATACACACCTCTCTTTGAATGACACATGGACCCTGGAAATCCTCGCTCATGTGAAGGACTGGGAAAGCACAGTCGACACAAGCTCCGATGGCACTTGGGAGACATATTCCGATTTGTTGATGTATCTCTTTGATTCAGACATATTCATGCCAGTACGAACATGACAAATTCATTGCAAATATGTTTTGGTACATTGTCAGTTGAACAAGAAGCCATTGAGGTGAGCAGCACTACCTATAATGTTATGGAAGATCATGCACCTACCAACAGAGTTTCTAAAGTAATCGAGAAGCATGCCATATCAGAACTAGAATTGAGGCCAGTTTCAATAGGCCTTAAGTATGCTTTCCTTGCATTTGCAGTGAAATATACCCGGTCATCATCATTAGTAGGCTGACCCTAGATCACGAATCTTGACTTCTCAAGGTTCTAGAAAAGAACCGCAAGGCACTTGGTTGGCACGTTTTAGATCTCCACAGGAAAAATCCTGCTTTGTGCTCACACGATATCTATTTTTAAGAAGATGCCAAGATGTCATGAGAGTTTCAAAGATGACCGAACCCAAATTTGCAGGACGTCTTCGTTGAAGGATATGAGGAAATCTTTAAGTGCATCACAGAAGCACGAGGATCACATCATATGCAATGATGAGCGACTAGTCACACTAGTTGCTCGATGCAACGAAATTTTTTTAAAAAATAATGTGATGAAACCACATGATATGAGAATATTTCTCGGATCATTTCATCTAAACCACAATAGGTATTAATGTTTCATTTTAAAGCATGGTTATGATCAAGTCCTTAAATGAAGAATCCTCCTGTCTCAAGTCTGATATGACGAAGGAGACGCTTGTAGCGCGTTGATGAGACGCATCCTTCTAGCAATCCATGTTGATGATCCAAGAGGCAAATCTCCCGATATCGTCACACTAAATCCGATGTCTTCTTCATGAGCAAGATGCATCGGAGGAGACATAGATGCATTAGAAAATACTCAGGCAGCATAACGAAATGTTACGGCGATGGCAACTCTCTCAATGGCTCCATGGTGGATGACCACAATGAGAGAGAGGGAGAGAGTTGATGTGTAGAGAGAGAGAATATGTCATAATTGTGTAACTCGAAGAGCAAGGGGTGGCTCTTCTTATATAGGGTTTTGGGAGTCCATGGATCTCAATCCATGGGAAACACACAATCAATGGTTGAGATTGATTTGTGTTTATTTCAATGGCCATGATGTTGTGGTAAAAACACAACAACAATTAATTTAATTTAAATTAATATATATTGATAAATCAATATAAACCAATTCAAACATAGATTACTTTGAACTTGGAGATAAAGATGAGATAGACTTCATCGCCTACAAAGAGGGGGATAACCACCAAGTGGACTTAGTGTTCCTCTTCAATATCTCATCAGATCCCATTATATCATGAGATCTCATTATCGCATGATATCTCAAAGATTCAAAACAACATTTGTTGTAAATTATTTCACAAGAAATAATTCTTAATTATCTTGTGAATATTGCAATCATGCCACTGGAAATATATGAATCACATTCACATCTCAAAACAAAATGTAAATTATATTTTCAATTAACCAACCAATGTGAATCCAATTCACATCAATAATTAATTAACAAACATAAATCACAATATGCTCTCTCTAATATATTATAAATCATATTTTATTATAACTGCTGGACTAGTGATATCCACATTATTCATATCCATGATAATAAAATCACATTTAATCATCTTGGATCTCTATTCTCATGTGCCCAAATAACATGAAACACATCTACATTATTCACATCTTTGATAATTAAATGACATTTCATCATCTCAAATAACTCTCCTTATAATATGAATCAAATTCATATTTCTCATGACAATTAAACCACATTTAATTGTCCATTTACTCAATGCTCGGATACATATATCAATAATGAAATTATCTATGAGCTCTTTCTTGGAAAATGCACTTTCTCCGCAGATACTTAGAGATAAGGACATAGCGATTCTATTGTTCCACATATAGTGACTTGGATATTGAGATCACATCTCAAATTCATATCTTGTGAACCTCTTATAGATGCTTGATTAATTTAAGACCGCAAATCTAATCTTCTCTTACATTTGAATCACATTCAGATCAATGTCCAAGATTTGGTATAAGATCAAATTACTTCTCGATGAGAGGATTCACTAAAATCAAAACCTATTTCATCACTCCCTCAAAATAGAAGCGTGATGGTTATACTATTGTTTACGATCAAATCACCCTCAGGTATTCCTAATACCTCTACATCCTACACACTGGAAGACCCAAAATAAACCAGACGTATAAGATCAATTTTATACTGTCTACTTCAGGGTTTTATCATTAAGTTTTTCATTCGATCATTGGGAGTCGACATCGATCATATATTTTCCAAAAGCATATATCATACCTAGGATTTGATCATATACTTTTCAAAAGCATATATAAAACTCTACAAATTTAGCCAAGCTTCTAAAGCGAGACAACCATGCATGGAATTTGATTCTTCCCAATATCTCATGAGTGAGCTCATGTCTTTCAGTTTAGTAAATGAATATGTATGATCCCTTTGAGAGATCGTATTACTCATATGTCCTTGTATGCACACCAACATGCTGATGTATAGACCTTGGTTAGGTCACTAACCTATTGGTCTGCCAAATGCACATACTCAGACATATAATAACACATCTTTCTCCATTCAAAGGATGCGTGCCTAAATCGTGATAGCATACGACATAGGATTTTGGTTATCTCAATCTCATCAAGTCAACTCTTTGACCTAACTTATCTAACACCTCCGAATCTCTATTACTTTGCTGAGAACCTACATCAAGAGGTCAGTCAGATATCAACCACATGAGAAAGGGTTGCCATCTCCTACTCAGGCTGAAGATCATCTCTTGATAATCATTTGACGATACTTGATGAGTCCTCAATCTAGCTCTTTAGATATTCATCCAAGCACCAATCTCTATGATTCAATAATTGAATCAATAGTTACATGATCATTAAGATGGCCATGGTACATAGCCCTAATTGTACTAAGGGACCTATTATGAAAAGTAATTATTCTTCATTTTAGATCAAGGAATGATATTTGCAATAACATTTATTGCATAATGGCTCGCCATGAGCTCGCATGTCCAACAATCTCCCTCAATCCCAAAGATCCAATAATGGGATAATTATTTTAACCCGCACTCTTGTGACAATTATTGGCTATTTGGGAAAATATCTAGGTACGTTGATCAATCACTATGTTCCCAAAAGACTATTTCAAGTCCTTTTACGCCACTTGCATATCTCATAGTAGCAGTGCTCGCATCCAATGCGAACGTTGCATTTATGCAACCGATAGTCAATACTGTCAGATATAGTGCGCTAGAAACTACAACTCGATATTTATTGTAACCAGTTTCTTATTATCCTTATCATAATACCCTTATTCCTATAGATATATATCTCCTAAGGTATCCGCAGTTAAGACCTTTTAGATCCCCCTCTATAAATTCTTAATTTCATGAATATAAGACTTTGAGATCACTATCTTTAAAGTCTTGTTATCTAAGAAGATAGCGTTATTATTACAATAAAGTGTTTTATTTCCATAGTAGGATTAGTAACATTTTACTACATCCACTACATGACAGACATATGGATTTTGTACACATATAGCATACACTCAGCATCTCATAACTAATGCAAAAGGGTTGAAGAATAAGGGAAAAATCCTCAAGCGCATCACAGAAGCGTGATGATCGCATCGAATGCGATCAGGAGAGACTAATCGCACTAGTTGCTCGATGCAACAGAAATTAAAAAATTTTCATGTGACGAAACCACATTATCCAAGAACGCTTCTCAGATTGTTTCGTCTAAACCACAAACAAGTAATAGGATTACCTCTTGAAGCGTGGTTGTGATCGAGTCTCTAAACCAAGAGATCTCATGTCTCAAGTCCGATACAATAGAGGAGATGCTTGCGAGCGCGTTGATGAGTTGCGTCATTCTCGCAATCCATGTCGATGATACAAGCATCGGATCTCCTGATCTCGTCACACGAGATCCATCATCTTCTTAATGAGTGAAATGCACTGAAGCAGATGGAGATCCACTAGTAGATGATCCGGTAGCATAACGATGATGCTGCGACGATAATGTCTCTCTCAATGGCTCCATGGTGGACGACCATAAGAGAGAGAGAGGGAGAGAGGCACATGACATGTAGAGAGAGAGAATGAGATCATATGGATTGATCATGTATTTTAAAGAGCATGGAGTGTCTCTTCTTAAATAGTGTTTTGGGATTCATGGATCTCAATCCATGGACAACACAAAATCAATGGATGGGATTGATTTGTATTTCTTTCAATGGATAAGATATTGTTGTAAAAACACAAAAAGAAGTGATTTAATTTAAATTAATTGACATTGATAAATCAATATAATTAATCTTAAATTAAATCACATTTTACTAGAGATAGCATAATGAGAAGACCAACTCCCATCCCTAAAAGAGAGGGGACGACTACCCCTCTCCACATGGAGAGTTGTAGCCGTCCACTCCTCTTGGGAGGAATGGGTCAATCTCCCCAAAATATCATGAGATCTCATTATCTCATGATATCTCCTATGACTCTTGTCGACAATATTTTCACCAAAAATTAATTCCAAATTATCTTATGGAAAATATCAATCATGCCACTGTAATTATGTGAATCTTATTCACAACCCAAAATAAAATGTAAATTATATTTTACTTAATCATCAAATGTGAATCCAATTCACATCAATAATTAGTTAACAAATATAAGTTATAATATGCTCTCTCTAATATATTATAATTCACATTTATAATATATATATATATATATGATTAATATGGATACTGCTATCCATATTATTGTTATCCATGATAGTTAAATCGTATTTAATCATCTTGGATCTTTATTCTCATGTGCCAAAATAATATGAATCACATTCACAGTATTCACATCTTCGATAATTAAATCACATTTAATTATCACAGATAACTCTCCTTATAATATGAATCAAAATCATATCATTCATGATAATTAAATCACATTTAATTATCAATTTTCCTTGATGTTCGGATACATATATCAACAATGAAATTATCCATGAACTCTTTCAAGGATAATATACTTTCTCTGCAGATACATAGAAATGAGGACAGGACGATTGTATTGTTCCATGTATACTGACTTGGATATTGAGATCACATCTCAAATCCAGATCTCGGGCCTCCCATATATGCTTGATTAAATCAAGACCGCAAATCTAATCTTCTCATGAATCTGAAACACATTCAGATCAATGTCCAGCATTTGGATCAAGATCAGATTACTTCTCTACTAAGAGGATTCACTAAAATCTAGACTTTTTCATCACTATCTAGGAATGGAAGCGTCATTGATATACAATCGTTTATGATCACATCACCCTCATGTCCTTCCAGTACCTATACATCCTGCATACCGAAAGACTCAAAATAAACCCAAAGTATTAGATCAACTTCACACTATCTACTTCAGGGTTTTATCAGTAAGTTTCTCATTTGATCATTGGGAGTCGGTATCAATCATATACTTTCCAAAAGCATATATCATACTTAGGTCTTGATCAGATACTCTCCAAAAGTATATATCAAACCTACAAATTCAGTCATGCTTCCAATGCATGACGATCATGCACGGAATTTGATTCTTCCCAATATCTCATGATTAAGCTCATATCTTCCAGTTCAGTTTTGAACATGTATGATCCCTTTGAGAGATCGTATTACTCATATGCCCTTGTATGCACACTAGCGCATCAGTGTATAGACCTTGATTAGTTCATCAACCTATTGGTCTGCCAAATGTACATACTCAGACATGTAGGAACACATCTATCTCCGGTGAGAGGATGTGTGCCTATATCATTATAGCATATGATATAAGACTTTGGTTATCTCGATCTTGTTAAATCAACTCTTTGACCTAACTAATCTGACACCTCCGAACTCTATTCCTATGTAGAGGACCATCATCAATAGGTCGATCAGATATCAGCCTAATTGAGAAAGTATTGCCATCTCCTACTATGTCTGGAGATCATCTCCTAACAATCATTTGACGGTGCTTGATGAGTCCTCAATCGAACTCATTAGATAATCATCCAAGCACCAACTTCTATGATTCAATAATTGAATCAACAATAGTATGATCATTAAGATGGTCATGGTACATAACCCTAATTGTACTAAGGGACCTATTTTGCAATTTACTTATTCTTCATTTTAGATCAGGGAGTGATATTCACAATAACATTTATTGCATAATGGCTTGCCGTGGGCTCACATGTCCAACAATCTCCCACTATCCCAAAGAGCCATTAATGGGATAATCATTTAAAACCACACTCATGTGACAATCATAGGCTATTTAGAAAATAGCTAGGTAAGCTTATCAGTCACTCTGTTCCCAAAAGACTATGCCAAGTCCTTTTACGACACTTGCATATCTTTTAGTAACAGTGCTCACATCCAATGCGAATGTTGCATCTTATGCAACCAATACTCAATCTTGATAAAGCGATTATAATGTCCTTGACACTATTGCTCAGTGTTTATTATAACCAGTATTTCCATAATCCTTATCAAATAACCTATTCCTGGAGATCTCTATCTCAAAAGGTATACAAAGTTCTGATCTTTTAGATCACTATCTATATAGTCTCAATTTCTTGAAGATAAGACTTAGAAATCACTATCTTGAAAGTCTTGTCATATTTGAAGTCTTTGTTATTACTGCAATCAAGTGTTTTATCTCCATAGTAGGATTAGTAGCAGTTTACTACTCCAATTACATGGTAGATATCTGGTTTTGTACACATCTAGCATACACTCGGCTTCTTGTAACTGATGCATAAGGGCAACCGGTTTTAGCATTCACTTCCTCAACCCTTTGAGGTGTTATCCCTTTAGATAGGTCAATACCGTATCTTATGTGAAGGAAGCCTTCCTTAAGATTTTCCAAGAAGGGATCATGTCCAAGTTGTACTACAAATGTGACGGTCCCAATACCCTCTTCTATTTGCTTCTGAACACCTTCAAAACTAAGATCCAACAGGCATCTTTTGAGATCATATCTCCAGGTATGGAATAGCCAGATCATAAAACACTTATTATTACACTTATATCACTCGAAATGATTAAGATATCATCTACATTTAGCACAATGAACACAAAGGCACTCCCACTAAGCTTCATATGGTTCATCAAGATTCTATCTAAAATCATAAAATTATAATTTCAAAAAATCTTATGTTCCAACAACAAGAAGCTTATTTGAGTCCATAGATGGATTTCTTTAGCTTTCATAACTTACTTTCCCCAATCATGAAGCCTTGGGGATACTTCATGTGAATATCCTCAAAGAGGCATTCATAGAGGAATGTAATATTGACTTCCATCTTGAAGATGTCAAAGACAAGTTGTGTAGCTATAGTTAGCAATATTCTGATGGGTATAAGCATGGTCACTAAAGAGCAAATCTCATAGCAAGCGATGTCTTCTCTTTGGTGTGTAGCTTGTGGCTACGAGTCGTGCTTTGAAGGTCTCTACCTTCTCATGATGTTCCCTTTCTCTTGAAGATCCATTTACACCTTTATGGGTCTTACCTATATAGGTGGATCCTCGAGGGTCCATATACAACCCTAGTATATGAAGTCTACTTTAGACTTCATTGCTAACATCCATCTTTCCATGTCATGATCCTCAGGAGCTTCATCACATGAAGTCCTATCATTGTCAGACTTAATTGACACAAGGAATGCATCCTCAAACTTATTTGAAGAGGTATTAACGTTTTTTCATCATTATTTGTCATTTTAGTTTCCGATTTAAGGAACCTCATTATCATATCAAGATTAAATGAGTTCCTTTACTTCATTTTCATCTTGATTCTCAAGAGTCTCAACCTCTAAGAATCACATTCTCATAGATGAGATATTTTAAGAATCTCAAGGTCATAAAGTACGTATCCAATACCATCCTTTATTTTCTTAATGAAGCAACACTCTCAAGTGCTAGATTCCAGCTTACATGCATGGAACCTTATTAAGGATATATATTGTGGTCTCTACTACACATATATAACTAGAAACTGAGGGATAATTATGCTAAAATTCATCATTTATAAGATCATGTCACACATGATCCAATTGTATCTCCCTACAACTCTATTGAGTTTAGGTTTATCAGAAGGAGTGAGATAGAAATGATATTCATATCTCCATAAGGTATTCTTTGAATTTATCTAATAGGTACAAGCTACCTAAGTTAGATCAAATTCATTTCATCTCTCTTCAAACTTTGGTTCTAAACCAAAATTGTGAATCTTTGAACATTTCAAAGGTTTCTTAGGTAAAGAGAAGAAATCTCATATCACACAAAATCATCAATAGATATCACATATCCACAATGTTCATTATGATATAGATTATCCACATACATCAATATGTATGAGATCCTGAATACCTTGACATCTTACACCATTCCGAATAAAGGGTGTGTTGGACTTTTTACTTTGAATACAATATTCATAAGTATGTATGTTTTGAAATTTTAGACATTCTAAAGTTTCATCACTTACTAGTCTATTGATAAAATCAATCGACAAATGTCCAAGTCTTGATGCTAGATCATTGTCAAATGATCTTCATCCTCCTATTGATCTTTTAAAGGTTTAATTTTCTGTTTTAGAAATCTTAATGAAACATTCATTAATTTTCTAATTTTGTGGAGTCCACTAGATGTTAGATTTCTATCTGAAATATATCCATCATAACTCTTTATGATAATTCTATCTCAGAATTCATGCTTATTTCCAACATTTATAAACAAACAATGAGTATATTTTAATATCTAGGTCATATAGACATTCCCTAAGACTAAGGCTCTCCACTGAAATTTAGAAGTCTATCAATCCAACAAAGATTGTTGCAACAATTGCATCAATATCCATGTGGATAACTATAAACCTTAAGATCAAATTTTCCAGTCTTCTAAAACATATGCAACCCATTGCAAGTGTTGTTAGAAGATTGAGATACAATTGTAAGATTTTATCTTATTTTATAGGCAAGTCAATATCAATGATTTATGTAGATTATTTTGATGCTCTATCTGAGTCCTTCTCTAAGGATTCTAGACAAACTTGATAGTCATACTATCAACAAACTAACTTATTGCAGTATTGGCATTCATCCAACTCTTAGGATGTCATATGGAAGTCACAGAAGTACGGTCAACTCTTTGAATATCCTTCTCATATTGGGTCTGACCCATGCTTCCACTGTGCTCCCTTTATTTATAAACAACCATTGCTTAAGACTAAGGATCTCTTATATTAAATTCAAAAGAATTCAATGTAAGAGCATTTCAACATTTATACATGCTTCATTAAATTCATGCAATATGAATATTATGAAGCTTCATTAATGATTAGATTATATATAGCAGAATGATCACACTCATTATATCTACATACATCTCAACTCTTAAAGACTCTTGGTTCGGGCGGGTACTCAAATAATTTGAATACATCATCTCTTATAGATCCACCATTCTGCATGACACAGAGAACCATGTCATTCATAATAAATGTCAAGAGCACATATGTATGCCAGAATATCTTAGATTTTGATAAGGATTAATTCACAATTACGATCATCATCGACATGTCACTTCCAAATTAGATTTGATGATATCAAGCCTACAGGAATATACAAACCCAAGGGTTGTAAATCTATTGTCCATTTAATGTCATTCCTCATTATTATGAGGAAACTTGCACATTTCAACCACATACATTATGTGTCCAACTATAAGTACAACATCTGGATCATGAGTCCAATCCATGATATTTTACTAGTTATTATTGAATATAACATTGAGTGGGTTTAACGAAGGATTATCTGAAATAAGAAATTTGCATAAGTGTATATATTTATATATATATATACATATTTTACTTTGATTTAGGAATTTTTATATCGACGTTGTCTTGCCTTGTCAACACTGAAAGTTCATTCCCTTAATCACTTTCAATGTAAGAGATATACTTACCACTCTATCTCAAGCAAGATCTGAGATCTCCTTCCTTATCTTTGTTACATCCAAAGAATATGAGAACCTGTAACTCAGATAAAAAGAAGCGAGAACAAATTCCGCCTTGCAAGTCCAACTTGCATCTCCCAATTTGGTCTTTAACACCTGGGCCCACCACCCCTAAGGTGATGTTGACCCATCATTAATTAAACCAATCATCAATAGGTCTAATACTCTCTATACGCAATCCAATATCGCCCCAATAATATGAGGAACCGATATTGGGGTCACTACGTATACAGACTTACTCTTTAGAGAAGCGAAGAGCCCGATGCAAATGGATTGTATGTAGGAGGTGTCACTTTGGACAGGCGTCTCGTACATATAATATCCGGTGACTAAATCCTTCGCCTTGACGGGAGATCATGGATGTCACTTATGTGATCGTCCATATCATATTCAAATTCTAATTAATCATTATGAATCAAATTCACTACGATTAATTCTTCCAAGGGAAATAACACATCTATTTATAATAGAGTGTCTTAATTTTTAATTGGATTCCAATTAATCTAATCATATTAAATTAATGATCCAAATAATATCCAACAAACACTCTTAGTTGTTGCTTGAATTAAGGTATTATCGCAAATACGTATTATTTTGAATTTTTAATAATTAAAAATACATAATGATTTCTTAAGCATTATACCAACCCTACCCACTGTCATGGCCAGTACCGACAGGAGTAGGACATACCACACACGATGCAACCTGCTATCCCAATGCTCCCTAACTAGGCACCATATCCGCCTCGGGAAAGGATAATGCAAAATAGATCACTTTGTACTTGAGATGATCATCGATTTTTCAACTGAAATTATATCATATAATAATAATCAAAACCATTTTGACTATATTATAAAGATATTTTCTAAACAAATCCCCAATCTTAATAAAGCAACAAGGTTTTGCATGTAAAAGTTATCCTACAACTATTGTAGGATAAACTAGAGTTTTCATGAAAACAATGTTTGTTGGAAATTTCATATCAACCAATTGTGATCAAGATCAACTATCTTATTATTTTGATTAATGCAATGTCATTCAAGGAAATAATTATAAATTTTAAATATTTCACAAATATTTAGCAATAATCATTTCAGAAAATTAACAATTAATTTTCATTAATTTATTTGGATGACAATCACAAGGTTCGTGATCAAGATTGTTAATTTCCAGCAGTGACCCCTACTCTAAAATTAACATAACTCAATCAATTTAAATCCAATTAATGCATAAAAAATTTATTTTGTTTGCAAATTTGATTTAAAACAGAATCCAAGTGTTAGTTACGCATTTCTAGTCTTTAGGGCACGTAACTAACTCTTTAATTACGTCACTAACCGCCATCCCCGAAACAGTGGATATATGGTTATTAAAAACATCATAACATGAGTTATCGGATTCCAAATCATGAAAACTCAAATCCTACGATTTCCTTAATTAATTGGAAACACAATCCAATTTAAAATTTCATGTTTAACTGTTTTAAATAGGCTGAAAATTTATCACAAGACATTGATGCGAAAATTAATCATCAATTTTTCTCGATGCTCGGATACATATATCAACAATGAAATTACCCATGAACTCTTTCAAGGATAATGCGCTTTCTCCGCAGATACTTGGAGATAAGGACATGGTGATTGTCTTGTTCCACGTATAGTGGCTTCGATATTTAGATCACATCTCAAATCTAGATCTCGGGCCTCCAATAGATGCTTGATTAAATGAAGATCATAAATCTAGTCTTCTCATTGTATCTGAATTACATTCTGATCCTTGTCCAACATTTGGACGAAGATCAGATTACTTCTCTAATAAGAGGAGTCACTAAAATCCAGACCCATTTCATCACTCCCTAGGAATGGAAGCATCATGGTTATATAGTCGTTTATGATCGCAGCACCCTCAGGTATTCCCAATACCTGTACATCCTACATACTGGAAGACTCAGAATAAACCAGAAGTATTAGATCAACCTCACACTGTCTACATCAGGGTTTTATTAGTAAGTTTCTCATTTAATCATTGGGAGTCGGTATCGATCTTATACTTTCCAAAAGCATATATCATACCTAGGTCTTGATCATATACTTTCCAAAAGTATATATCAAACCTACAAATTCAATCATGCTTCCAAAGCGAGACGACCGTGCATGGAATTTGATTCTTCCCAATATCTCATGAGTGAGCTCATATCTTCCAATTCAGTTTTGAACCTGTATGATCTCTTTGAGAGATCGTATTACTCATATGCCCTTGTATGCACACCAACGCATCGGTGTATAGACCTTGATTAGGTCATCAACCTATTGGTCTGCCAAATGTACATACTCATACATATAGTAACACGTCTGTCTCTAGTTAGAGGATGTGTGCCTATATCATCTATGCAGAGGACCTGCATCAAGAGATCGATTAGATATCAGCCTAATTGAGAAATGATTGTCGTCTCCTACTCAGGCTGGAGATCATCTCTTAACAATAATTTGACGGTGCTTGATGAGTACTCAATCTAACTCATTAGATAATCATCCAAGCACCAGCCTCTATGATTCAATAATTGAATCAACAACTGTATGATCATTAAGATGGCCATGGTACATAGCCCTAATTGTACTAAGGGACCTAATATGCAAATTAGTTATTCTTAATTTTAGATCAGGGAATGATATTCGCAATAACATTTATTGCATGATGGTTCACCGTGAGCTCGCATGTCCAACAAGTGCAGGCAATTCTAGCATTCTCTTCCCCAACTCTTTGAGGTGCTATCCCTTTAGATAGGTTAGTACCATATATTACGAAAAAGAAGCCTTTTTTGGAATTTTCCAGAAAATCAAAAAATGTCCCAGGTGTACCCCTAATGTGACAGTCCCAATACCCTCTTCTCTTTACTTCTGAACAATTTCAGAACTAAGATCTAAGAGGTATTCTTGAGATTATATCTCAAGGTATGGAATAGACAGTCTATAAAAAACATATTATTATCCCTATGTCATTCCAAATGATTAGGAAAATATCTACATTTAGCACAATGAACAAAATGACACTCCCACTAAGATTCACATAGTTCATTAAGATTCTACCTGAAATCATAACATTTATGATTTCATTAGATCCATTGTTCCAACTATAAGAAGATTATTTGAGTCCATAGATATAATTCCTTAGCTTGCACACCTTGCTTTCCTCAAATATGAATAAATGTGGCTACATCATATGAATAACCTTAGAGAGGTATTCATAGAGGAATGCAATCTTGACTCGCATCTTGAAGATGTCATAGTCAAATTGTGTAGCTATATGTAGCAAAATTCTGATGGGTTTAAGCATGGTCACTGGAGAGCAAGTCTCATTGCAAGCAATGTCTTCTCTTGGGTGTGTAGCTCATGGTTACGAGTCATGCTATGAAGGTCTCGACCTTCTCATCAGGTTCCCTCTTTCTCTTAAAGATCCATTTATATCTTAATGGGTCTTACCCATATATATGGATCTTCAAAGGCCCATAGAAAACCCTTATATGTGATGTCTACTTTAGACTTTATTGGTAACATCCATCTTTCCATGTCATGATATTTAGAAGCTTCAACACATGAAGTTCGATCATTGTCATATTTCTCTAACACATGGAATCCATCCTCAAACTCATTTGAAGAGGTATTGGTGTTTCATCTTTAATTATCCTATTAGTTTCCGATTTCAGGAGCCCATTATCTTCTCGAGACTAAATGAGTTCATTCACTTCATTTTCATCTTGATTCTCAAGAGAGTCATCCTATACGAATCACATCCTTAGACATGAGATCTTTTAAGAATCTCAAGTTCATAAAGTAGGTATCCAATACCATCCTTTATTTTCCTAGTGAAGTGGCACTCTCTTGTGCTAGATTCCAGCTTACTTGCATCCATGATAAAGTTAAGGACCAAGCAACCCTAAATCCTCAAATGTCCAACACTAGGCTAGGTTCCAAACCATAGCTTATGAGGATGTTCAGGTTTAGATTTACATGGAAATTTTTTAAGGATATATGTTGTAGTCTCTACTACACATATACCTGGAAACTAAGAGGTAATTATGCAAATATTCATCATCGACTAAATCATGTTACACATAATCTCATTGTATCTCCCTATAACTCCATTGAGTTTAGGTGTATCAGGAGGAGTGAAATAGGAATGATATTCTTTTCTCTATAAGGTATTCCTTGAATTCATCTAATAGGTTCTGGCTACCTAGACTCGATCAAATTCATTTTCAACTTCCTGCAAGCTTTGGTTCTAAACCAAAAATTGTGAAATATTTGAACATTTCAAAGGTTTCTAAGGTGAAAGGAAGAAATCTCATAACACAAAATCATCGAATGGTATCACACATCATCAATGTTTATTATGATATAGATGATATACATCCATATGTATGGGAACTAAATGCCTTGACATCTTACACCATTCCCAGAGAAGGTTGCACTAGATATTTTTTGTTTGAATACAATATTCAAAAGTATGTAAGATTTCAAATTTTAGACGTTCTAAAGTTTCATATCTTGCTAATATATGGATCTCATCAATAGACATATGTCATAGTCTAGATGTCAGATCATTGTCAAATGATCTTCATCCTTCTATTGATCTTTTAATGTTTATTTTTCACTTTTAAAAATCTTAATGAACCATTCATTAATTTTATAATTTATTAGACTCCACTAGATGTTAGATTACTATCTGAAATATATCCATGATAACTCCCTATGATAGGAGTATTCCAGAATTCATGTTTATTTCCCACATTTGGAAATAAACTATGAGTGTATTCTAATATCTAGGTCATAGAGACATTCTCTATGACTAAGGACTCTCCCACTGAAAATATGAAGTCTATTGCCGCAAGCGTTATTAGAAGAATGAGATATAATTATTAGACTTTGAACTCATCAAATAAGAAAGTCAATTTCAATGATTATATGTAGATGTAGATTATTCCAATGCACTATATAAGTCATTCTTTAAGGATCCTAGATAGTCTAAATAGTCATACAATCAATGCATCAGCTTATTGCGGTATTAGAATTTATCCAACTCTTTGGATGTCATATGGAAGTAACAGAAGTACAATCAATTCCTTAACTTTTCTCTTGGGTCAAACCCATGATTCCACTGCGCTTTCTTCATCTATAAACATCCCTTGCTCATCTCTTATATTAAATTCAAAAGATTCCACTATAAGACCATTTCAACATTTATACATGCTTCATTGAATTCATACAATGTGAATATTATGAAGCTTCATGAATGACTAGAGTACATATAGTAAAATGATGATACTCATAATATATACATCCGTCTTAACTCTTAAAATTCATTGGTTTAGGTAGGTACTCAAACATTTTCAGTACATCGTCTCTTATAGAGACATCATTCAGCATAATACAGTAAACCATGTCATTCATGATTAAATGTCAAGAGCACATATGTATGCCAGATCATCTTCTTAGATTTTATAAGGATTATTTGATAATTGTGATCATCATCGACATGTCACTTCCAAATTACATTTGATGAGATCAAGACTATAGAGACATACAAACCCTAGGGTTGTAGTATTATTGTCTATTTAATTGTCATTCATCATTTTTATGAGGAAAATTGCACATTACAACCACATACATTATGTGTCTACTTGCAAGTACAATATCTTGATCATGGATCCAATCTATGACATTTTACTGATTATTATTGAGTATAACATTGAGTGTGTCTAATGAAGGATTATCTGAAATAAGAAATTTGCATAAATAAATAAATATTACTTTGATTTAGATATTTTTATATAAAAGTTATCTTGCCTTGTCAACACTGAAAGTTCATTCCATTAATCACTTTCAATGTAAGATATATACTTACCATTTTACCTCAAGCAATATCTGGGAACTCCCTCCTTATCTCTGTCACATCCCAATAATATGAGAACCTGTAATTCCGATAAAAAGAAGTGGGAACATATTCTGCCTTGCAAGTCCAACATGCATTTACCAATTCGTCCTTTAACACTTGAGGTCGCCACCCCTGAGGTAATGTTGAGTCGTCATTACTTGAACCAACCATCAGCAGGAATACAACTCACTATGTGCAATCCAATATCGCCCCAATCATATGAGGACCTGATATTAGGGTTAGTACACATACGTCATTACTCTTTCGAGAAGCAAAGAGCCCGATCCAAATGGCTTGTATGCAATCACTTCGGATAGGCATCTCCGACATACAATCTCTAGCAATGAAACCCTTTGCCTTGGCGGGAGACCATGGATGTGACTTATGTGATCCTCCATATCATGTTCACATTTTAATTAATCTTTATGAGTCATATTCATTACGATTAATTCTTCCAAGGGAGTTACAACTCTATTCATAACAGAGTGTTTAATTTAATTGGATTCTAATTATTCTAGTCATATTAAATCAATGATCATATTAATATCCAATAAATATTTTTATTTGTTACTTAAAATATGGTATTATCCCAAATATGTTTTATTTTGAATTTTAATAATTAGAAAAACATATCATGATTTCTCAAGAATAATCCGTTCTCTACCTGTTGTCATGGCCAGTACCGACGGGAGTGGGACAGATCGCACACGGTGTAACCATCTAATCCATAGATCCCCGACTAGACAACATATCTGCTCGGGAAAATATAATGCCAAGTCGATCACTTTATACTTGAGATGATAATAGGTTTTTCAACCGAAGCTATACCTTATAATAATAACCAAAATCATCTTGATTAACATTATAAGTAGATTTTCGAAAAAAATCCCCAATGTTATTCAAACAACTTATTTATTGGAAAGTGTATGCTGTAACCAATTTGTGATCTAGATCATATCTAATCATTTATGGGTTAAGGCAATGTCACTTAGTGAAATAATTATTCTCTTTAAATATTTCACAAATATTTTTCAATAATTATCTCAAGAAATTAACCATTAATTTCTATAAAAATTAAATGACAATCACATAGTTCATGATCAAGGATGCAATTTCCAGCAGTAACGCTTACAAAAATTAGCATATTTCAATCAATTGAAATCGAAATTAAGCAAAGTAAGTTTCCAATATTTTCTAATTTGATTTGTAACGGAACTGAAGTGATAATCACACATTTCGAGGCGTGTCAAAGTAGTAACTAACTCTTTAATTACGTCATGATTTGTCATCCCTAAAATAAAGGATATAGATTCATTAAGAAGATCATATCTTGAGTTATCAGATTCCAAATCACACAAACTCAAATCCCACGATTTCCATAATTAATGGGGGAACATTGTAAAAGTGATATTTTAGAGTTTAATAATTCTAAATAGGGCTGAAATAACCAGAAAATAGGGATGCAAAAATGAAATGCGATAAAATTTTCACAATCCCTATGAGCCCAAGTCTTTCTAGGTTCATAAATCGTATTCATAACCTCTAACCTGGGTCTATGATACCACTTAAAGGATATAAGGAAATCCTAAAGTACATCACTGTTGAACAAGATTTTTCACGGGTCTAAAGTACGTCTCACACAAGGCGGAGACGCAGTCGCTGTTGCGACCCACAAGAAATCCCTATTCAAACAACAATTATCCTACAACAAAGATGAAAATATGAAAAGCAATATGTGGAGTAAAATTTATTATAACTCTACATAAAATATGTGTGTAGGAGAAAGTATGTATAGGTCGAACACATGAAGCAAGCAGGTAGATCTGGCAGAATAAATGCTCAAGAATGACTGTGATGTATTTGTCTATAATAGTGCTATGTTTTTGTGTTTTTTTAAAATTTTTTTATTTCATTTTTGATTTTATATTTTTATATTATGATTTTTAATTTCCTGATTTAGTATTTACTTTTTATATTTTGTATTTTTATCTTTTTTCTATAAAATAAGATATAAAGCTATATAGAATATATAAATACAAGAGAGATGAGAGAGAGATCAAAAGAGGTAAAAATATTTAAAATAGAGGAAATAAAGTCCTTTTGGGCTTATTATGTTTTTTTCTAACGTTTTTTTGATTTTTCTATATTTTTCCTAATTTTTTGGGTATTTTAAAGTCAAAAATACTTAAACAGTGAACAAAATAAAAGGCTGAGATTAAAATAGAGATGAAAAATATCAAATAGAAACAAAAATTCACCAAATTAATTTTAAATCAGATAATACAATAAAAAAAATTTACGTACAGAAAACATAATTTTTAGATTTTTTATGAATTTTATATATTTTTATAGAAATTTTTAGAGTTTTATAATTTTATGAGTTTTGTTTTGTATGTTTTAGTAATTTTTGATCTGAAGGTAAAAGATGCACAAACAAACTAAATATAATTATTTGGAATTATTTTAAAATGTTTTATAATTTTATAAATTTTCTAATGTAAACAGTGAAGAAAATGCATATTTTTGAATTTTTATAAATAATAAAATACAACAAAAATGCATAGTAAAAATATGGGGTGATTCTTCATTCAAACAAGAGCCTAACTCTATTTTTGGAGATTTTTTAGAATTTTATAGATGCATGAAATAATTGCAATCAACAAAGTGAAACTACACAACTTGCAAGGGCTAATTTCTAATTATGCAAAAGTTTGAGGGCAACAGTGCATTTTTCTCCAGAAAATATAATGCAATAAAAATGTTTCGGGACCAATCACAAATACACAGAAAACCCGGATATCCTGCAAAAATGCCAAGCCCACATGCATTGTCATGTTTACCTAGCAGGAACTTGTACGTAATTTTCCAAAAGTCTGGAGATCAATATGGAAAATTCCCAAAACTTTATAACTTCATCCTAGCAGGAACTTGTACGTAATTTTCCAAAAGTCTGGAGATCAATATGGAAAATTCCCAAAACTTTATAACTTCATGAACAAGTTTGTGGACTAAAGATAAATATGAAAATGCCCATGGGAAGACCTACAAAATTGCCACGTCACGTGCGTAGAGCACGTGACCTAACAGGGCCTAAAAGGTAGTATTACAAAAAAAACATGGGAGGCAATTTGCAAATTCTACAATGCAATTAACAACCGAGGAAAATTTAAATAGTAAATGTTAAATACAAAATTTAGAATGGGAGAAAACACAAAATACCAACGCCTGCTGATCGAACGGCTGTCGCTCCTTCACTTGGGACATGTGTCTGCACAGGAAGCGTCGATATCGGGTTTACAACGGACGAGCGAGATTAGATCTCTGTGAGAAGATCGACGGTTGAAGTGCAGGGAGATCCGGCGGCTACTGTGCGTCACCAAGAACATATCCAGATCTGACAGCTCAGGATGGCGGTGAAAGAACTAGTGAAGAACTCTGGTGGGCTGAACTTCAATAGGCCCCCGTGACCACACCAAGGCTCCTCCGACGCTACTGAGGCGGGGAATCTGCTCCTGCAAGTCGTCCGCAACTCAGAGAGGCTGCAACAAATCATGGAGGTTTTCAATGGAACTTGGGCACGCGACACCTGGAGGTGTTCCTGGAGTGCAAATGGGACACAGATGCCCCCTTCCAACCGCGAAACCTGAATCAAAAACACAAAGACGCTCGTGCGGTGCATGTTGTGCTATTATTGGTTGATATGGGCGATTGGTGAGGTGGAGTGTTGGAAGATGGTGGCTTGTCGGAGCAAACTCCGACAAGGGGTGGGTTAAGCGATCGAAGCACGATAAACACAAATAGAAAGAGATAATCTAAGGGTACGACCTACAAGAAGATTAAACACAAAGAAAATTGAAGAAAACTACCTCAACAAGCTCAAAAATCCAGGAGAGAGGACCTCGACGATGGTGGCCCGCCGGAGGTGGTGGAACAGACCTTCACCCACGCCTTAGACCTCCTCGATGGACCGGGAGAATAGCCCTGTCACCACCTTCATCGGGAGCTCCAGAAGAGATACCCAAGACGAGTCAAAAGAGGTTCCATTTTCAAATGGGGCGGAAGGGTGGCTTTTGTACAGATGGTGAACATGGCTCAAAGATCGATGGGTAGCAGCTGATTCAATAACACGGAGATCGAAAAACCTATGGGCATGATTGACTAATAAACGAGGCAAAAAAGTGAAGAAGGAGGCATCACGAGATAGTGCAAGGATTTGTCTTGAAAAAACCACGAAGATGGGTCAAAACCCATTCCTAACAAAACAGCATGGGACGGGTCAGAGAGTTGGCCTGCGGTCAACTCTAGGAACCTCCTTGTTGGTCCACGTGGACTAACTAGAAAAAACATGCAAAAAAACATTTGTTAATTCATTTTAAAATAATAAGCGATTTTATTATTTTAGGTATTTAAATGAAATATGTTTATTATTTTGTAAATTATTTTATTATGTTTTTATTTATTTTTTAGAGATTTGAAATTATAAGTTTCCTTTTATAACTTATAGAGAGGTATATTCGTATGTTTATTTGAATATTTTATTTTTATTTTGTATATTTAATTTTATTATTTTTGTTTATCATTTTATAAATTTATAACTTTTTTATGGTCTTAAATATATTTTTATTTTATTTTCTGAAGTATTTTGTAGAATAAATAAATAGAAATTGTATTTATATAGATATAACAATGTATTTGATCGATGTATTGTATACAAGTATTTTATTTTATGCTTTCTTTGTGTTTTTATTCATGTTTTAATATAAACATATATTAGAAATAATATTTACAAAATTATAAAAATATAAAAGTATAAAAAATGAATAATAAATAAAAGGAATATTTTAGTCCGTATAAGTATACAAGTGGGGTCCAATACTCAACTTTAAAATTGCAATTCCAAAAAATATGAAACCACCTTCATTAAATAGCTTATTGAAAATTATATACAATTAAATGATTTTGATACATCTCAAGTTTTTATTTGAGAGATACAAGTCTGGGAAGTTGGGATTCAGGAAACTTATTCAGATCATAATTAATAATCTGTACATTATTTTTGTGTAAAATCAATTTTGTATTTTTCTATATTAAATTATCTCTAACATTCATGGACAAAGTTTCTTTATTTGAAGTATAAAAAGTGGAACTAAAAATAGGTCCCAAAATGAATAAAGAATGAATTAAATAAACAGTATTTTTATTGGTTTTCGGCCCTTATCTCCCCCTACTTTATTCCTTGTTGACCTAGTCATCGAGTTGCCTAGGTCTCAGGGTTTCGAGTAATAAAATATTTGCAATATTTTGTTCTTTTTCTTTTATTTTCTTTATTATATAATTTTTACTTTAAAAACCATATACAATTTGTACAATAATGAATGAATGATAAAATTCCTAAATTAACGCTATTACACACATTTACTAGCGTTTTAAAAGCCAGAATGATAGAATAACAATGGTGAAACGTAGATTTATCGTCCCCCTATACTTCCCTTTGCTAGTCCCTAGCAAACACTTATGAAATAAGTGCAGAAAAGAAAAAAACAAAGAAAGAAAGAAAAGAAAATCGGATTTAGTTTAATTATCAAACTTGTCTTCAAAAAATCGAAGTTTGGATCTCAAGTCGGACCTTTGAAATTTAAGTGCGGGCATAACCTTAATGAGAACCGGATTTGAAATCCAACAACCTTCGAGAATCCCAAAACCCTGTTCAAGTCTCCTCAATTACCAGGTCAGAATACTTCAACTCATACGCATACCCTTATGACTATGAATCTGACTCGTACAATGTAAGTGATGGTGGCTTTCCCCAACTGAAATGACAAAGAGACTGACTTCTCCTGTATGACAACCTAATGATTCCCCAATCCAATAACTCATTCCTCGAGGAGAGGTGTATTCCTTTTTAAGTTCAAGTACAACCAGTTCACGAGGAGGGGGTGAAGAGACGAATGGATGGTAGCCAGTGTAGCTACCTATCCTAGGATGCAAGACCAGTGTAGTCAAGTCATCCAGTTGAAAGCTCCCATAATTTGACATTGGAAATCAAGATTGCTTATTTTTTATACAACATATTCACATACTCTGGTAGACATTTTATTTTTATGCAGGCCTGTCCACCTTTTTTGTGGAGTTTTTTTTGAAATACTATTCACAACAACATATACATAAGGAGTTTTTCCTCTTGATCCAGTAGACTATCCCTTTATTGAAGCTTTATTTCAACCCACAGTCTCTTGTCCTCAAAACTCATCATCACTAGATGGGTTGGGGTTCACTTCCCTCCCTAGAGGAGGACAAATGTTTCCACTTGTGTGCATCTCATACCGGTAAATCCAACCCGCTTACCACTCCAACTGAGTTGAGCTAAGTTAAAGGTGCAGGTGTCCATGTTAGGTCATTATCAACAAGAGTTGTCTGTGTGCTCCAAAGTACTCTACTTTGGTAGGCAAAAATCCATTGAACCAAATCTCATGATCCTCAAAGAATTAAGTCAATAGACCTGAAGTACCTCAATTCCTGCTCCTATAAGGTTCATGTTAATTAGGTAGATTTGAAGGTCCAACCATGCTCCACTCTTCGGAATTTACTTAGACTTGATCAATAATCAAAGTCTATCCAAAAAATGTTAATGCTATGCACATGCTATGCAGAATGTAGAAATTGTTTTTGAGATGCATTTTTTAAAGATTTTGAACTTTGTATGGATTTTCAAAAGATGATGCATATGCATTTTTTAGATTTTTTCAAAAATATTTTTCAAATGTTTTTGATATTTTAGTTTTGCAAATGTTTTTAGGATTTTTGAAAACAAAAGGTTTTGGATAAAAACTAGGTACAAATATTTATACAGGGGTGCATCTTATAATTACAAGAATTAGGTTTTTAAGAATTTACAAAGGGTAAGTGGTCAATTTTATAGATATATACAATAAATAATTTTAGGTGAGATGTATATATTCCTCAAACTTATTTGAAAAGGATTTTCCCAATAATTTTAAAAACTATAGTCCAAAATAATTTTTACAATCACTTTTTACAAAAACTGTACACACATTTGAAAATCATTTTGCAAAGGTTTTCCAAATAGTATACAAAGATTTTTCAAATATTTTTTCAACCATTTTTCAAACCATTTGCAAGTCGTTTTTAGAACATTTTATTTCGCACAAAGGAAATAAAATTTTCAAAATAAAATGTTTTACAAAGGTTGAAAACTTGTAACAAAATGTTTTCAAAAGGATTTTCAAACTATTTTTCAGACATTTTGCAAAAACTATTTTCACCTGATTCATTAATCAGTAAATACAAAAAAGAATTTGAGGAATAATTACATCTTTTTAGTACAGTTTTTAATTATTTTAAAAGTATAACTTGCCATAGTTATGAAGAAAAATACTATAGTACGAGTTATGGATATAGTATATACAAAGTATATATGACCCCCCTATTCTTAGCTTGAGCTATGTCCACATAGATCAAAGAGAGAAAGAGAAGACATAACTCGTACTAAGTATAGGAAAATCTAAAGAATAACGAAGGAATGAAGGAATGAACGAATGAGACCGTCCCCCCTATGCTAAAGATCAAATAATACTATGTACATTAGATTGTACACAAAGAAGGGAGGGTCAAGGGTGGGAATGAACAGATCCTACTCAGACTGTCTCCCCCTATACTTAGGGTAAGATATCCTTTAGTATAGAGAAGAAGATGAGACAATGGAGAGGATCAAAGAATAGAAGATCTCGGGGTGCACACCCCCATACTTAGGACAAAGTATGCCCTAAGTATAGAAGACTAACAAAAAGGGGCGACATCATTTCGGTAGATAAAGAAGATAGAAAAGAAAAAGAAGAAAAGAAGAAAGAGATCTGAAGATGGAAGAAGATAGAGAAGGATGTACACATCACTCCCCCTATTCTTAGGATAACATAAGCCCTAAGTATAGGAAACAAGAGGAGTAGTGAAACGGAACAAAGAGAGAACACTCAGCTCATCGACCCCCTATACTTAGGACAAGGTATGTCCTAAGCAAGGTACACAAGAGAATGGGTGAATGAGCAATACGGTAGAGGGACAAAACTGACAAAAGAGAATTTACAACAAGATGGATGTATAAAAGGTCAAGAAGGTCGACAGCAAACCTTCTTGTGGGACTGTTGAGGAATAGATATGACAAGGTGCGGGTCGACATAGGGGCCCTCAGATGACACAAACCGATCAGGGTCGACAGGGTATATGTCCTCAGTGGCCCTAAGGTGAAGAGGCATAGACGGATTAGTGAAAGAAGTACGACTAGGTCCGGCCTTGGAAGTCTCGCTATTATCAAAGTGGAATGGGATGAACTCATCATCATCGGAAGAAGTGTAGTCAGTGTCGTCCTGTGAGGTCTCGTCCAGGTCAAAACCAAAAGGAACGAAATCAACAGTGTAGCTCTAGCCTTTTATTTTACACAAGTTGTAGACAATAATATATGCTCTCTCTCTCTCTCTCTTTCTCTACACGCCATCTCTCCCTCCCTGGTTGTAGCCATCCACCATGATGCCCTAGAAAGAGTCACCACCGCTGCACCATCATCATTATGCTTCCGGATTGCTTGCATGTAAATAATTGTCTCCTTTGGTGTGCCTCACTCATGTAGAAGATGTCGGATCTCATGTGATGAGATCATGAGATTCACCGTTTGAATCATCAACATGGATTGCGAGGAGCATGCTTTTCCTTAATGTGCTCGCAAGAGTATCTTCCATTGGATCAGACTTGAGACAAGAGGTATTTTTGTTTAGAGGCTTGATCGCAACCATGCTTCAAGAGTTAACCCTAATACTTGTTTGTGGTTTAGATGAGACGATAGAGAAGTGTTCTTGGATCATGTAGTTTCATCGCATGAAAAGTTTTTTTTATTTTCGCTACCTCAAGCAACTAATGCGACTAGTTGCTCCCGATCACATACGATGCGATCCTCATGCTTGGATGATGCACTTGATGATTTCTTCATACCCTTCAGGAAGTTTATCTAACAAAGTTGGATGTAATTTCCAATCTATAACCACCTTAGACTGTCCAAAATCCGAGGTCATTCTTGGGTCATGTGTGTTTCTATAGGAAATGCATGCATGGCTTCAATCACATTGCCTGACCTCTAACGGAGTTATTGTGCAAGGAGAATGAGTTTAATCTTGATCAAAATGTTCTCCTTTTACTTAATCATCTAAAAGAGCTAATCACTCAAGCTCCAATCCTACAGCCTCAAGATTGGTCTCTCCCTTTTGAGATCATGATGGATGCATCGGATTTTTTAGTTGGGGATGTTCTAGGACAAAGGAAAGACAAGGCACCCTATGCCATTCACTATGCAAGCAGAACAATAGATGATGCTTTGAGAAATTACACATCATAGAGAAGGAATTGTTGGTCATGGTTTTCTACCTTGAGAAGTTCAGATCCTATTTGCTTGGATCTAAAGTTGTCTTCTACACTAACAAATGTTATCCGATACTTACAACAGAAGAAGGATGCCAAGCTGAGACTAATCAAATGTATCCTTTTCCTTTAGGAGTTTTATTTGGATCTCAAAGACAATCCTGGAGATCAGAATGTGGTAGCAGATTATCTCTCTAGAATTGAGCAGAAAGAGCCTCCACATAGTTATGCACCCATCACAGACACTTTCTTGACGACTCGATTCTGTCTGTGAATTCCCTCCCTTGGTATGTTGATATTGTAAACTACCTCATCTCCGGTGTAGTACCACAAGATTGGAAGAAAATCAAGAAGGATAAATTCTTGACCACCATACATTTAAACCAATTGGAAGACCCACTTCCATACAGGGAAGGAGCGGATTGCATTTGGCGATGGTGTATACCTCTAGAGGAGCATCCTAGCATCATCGAGCATTATCATTCACTCGAATATGTGGAAACCACTCTTGGGATAGAATGACATCGAATGTACTACAGCGTGGACTCTAGTGGCCTACAATATTTAAGGATGCCATAACATACGTCAAGCACTACACTAACTACTAAAGATTGGGAGGACCTTATATCTAAAGACTCTGTGCCCCTAAAGTTCATTCAGATTGCAGATATATTCCATGCTTAAGGCATCGACTTTATGGGGCCCTTTCCTAACAGTCATGGATACGAGTACATCCTTTTCGTCGTTGATTATATGAGTTGTTAGGTTGAAGCTATCCCCGCCCGAGCCGCCAACAATCGTACAATTTGTCACTTCATAAGAGAGAACATACCATGGTTTGAATTTATGAAGATACTGAAATGAAATAGGGTTAGTCACTTCATCAATAGAGATGTCAAGAAATTAACGAAGGAGTAAGACATAGAGCATCGAGTCTTGTCTCCTTACCATCCCCAGACCAATGGCATGGCCAAATTATCAAACAAGGAAATTAAGATGATATTGCAGAAGCTTGTGAAGTTGGACAAAAAGAATTGGACCCAACTCTTGGACTCTGTCTTTTAGGCATACAGAACTTCTTACAAGTCTCCCTTGGGCATGCCACCCTATAATCTTGTATATGGAAAACCATGCCATCTGCCCATGGGGTTAATTCATAAATCATTGTGGGCAGTCAATATCTTCAATTTGGACTCACAAAAGGGTGTTCAGAAAAGAGAAGATGATCTAAGCATTCTATTGGAATTCTGAGATTATGCATATGATAAAACATTGATGTACAAGGAGAAGGATAAACGCTCACATGACATGCACATAGGATGAAAGGCCTTCGAGACTTGACAAAAAGTGTAGCTATTTAATGCAAAGTTGAAGATAATCCCGGGCAAATTAAAGAGAAAATGGATAGGACCATTCAGAGTACAATAAGTGCATGACCATGGAAGAATTGCAATATCAGAAAGGTCTCCTGATGCATAACCATTTGTTGTCAATGGTCAACTACTGAAGTCTTACCTTGAGAATGACACTTTCTTCATTGTTGTCAACTCAGTACAAGTGATATGCATGGAAGAAACATCCACAATATCAATATCATTAAAGGATTCATATAATGTTACAAAAAAGTCTTCCTTTAGTTTCCTTATTTTCTTCTTTTCTTCTTTTGTTGTTGTATTTCCTATGATCATCTTTATTTTCCTCATTCATTGCTTATGTACTTAGGATATGACTCGTCCTAAGTATAGGGGGATGGGTGATGTAACTTGTTTATTCTTTGTCTCACCACATGTCTCCTTTTTTTTGATATTCCTGTCTATACATAGGGATATCGTGCCCTAAGTATAAAGGGAGACATGATGAATCATTGAGTTGTTCATTCCCACCCTCGACCCTCCCTGCCTTATGTACAATCTTCTATACTTAGGGTTATTTGATGCTAAGTATAGGGGGGACTATTGACTTCTCATTCTTTCATTCATTATTCTTTAGTCATTATAGTATAGGCTCTTTTATACTTAGTAAGAGTTTGGTCTTCTCTTTTTCTCTCTGATCTACGAGAACATAGCTCAATATAAGTATAAAAGGGTCATGTATACTTTGTATATACTTTAGCCATAACTCGTACTTTCGTATATTTAAATAAATATGGATAAAATACTATATATACATATACAATTCCTTAAAGTAACTAATAAAAAGATTCATATTATCCCTCAAATTCTTTTTGTATATAGTGATCAGTAAATCTGGCAAAAATGTTTTGCAATGTTTGCAATATAGTTTGAAAAATTATTTGCAGAGTCTTTTGAAAAACTGTCCGTAAAATATTTTGTAAAATGTTTTCAACCTTCGTAAAAATATTTGATTTTTAAAGATTTTTTTGCTTTGGGTGAAATAAAATGTTTTCAAATCCCATTCGCAAATGGTTTGGAAAATGGTTGCCAAAATATTTGAAAAAACTATATATACTGTTTGAAAAATCTTTGCAAAATGATTTTTAAATGCTTGCAAATGTTTGTAAAATATTTGCAAAAAATATTTTGGACAATAGTTTTCAAAGGCATGTGTAAAGCCATTTTCAAATAAGTTTGAGGGGTAAATACATCACTCAAATCAATTCTTTAAAATAATATATACATACCTACAAAATAACTAACATTCAATCCGTAAATCCTCCAACCTCAATTCTTGTAAATAAAAAGGAGGCATGCCCATGTAAATATATGTGCATACTTCCTTTTTGTGCCAAAAGTCTTTTTATTTTGAAAAATCCCTAAAAAATTACAAAATCCAAATATTCCAGAAAGATTTGCAAAATCTTCTTCAAAAAAATGCATAAAATTTTTCAAATCTTTTTTAAAAATCCATAAAAAGGTTCATAATTAGAAAATGACATCACAAAGTATTTTTCTTGCATTGTACATACCATTCATATTTTTTGGGATAATATAGACAAACAAACATGTCAAAATAAAGTCCTGAGATTGAAGCGTGGAATAGACCTTCATAAACCTAATTTCAGAGGAACCCATTGGGGACTGGAAGTGGAGATGTTTCAGGTCACATTGGCTTAATTCATGAGTCAATTCAACGTGCTTATATAAAAACCTTCATATCATCGGTACAACTTGAGACAATGACATAACTGGAAACCTCGCACCTAGCACAATGCTCAACCTAGATGGACTGTTGAAAAACCTTGGAGTCTAAGTTAGGACGATGCTAAGGCGCTTCGTCAGGGGTGACTCAGGAACCATTCTTGGGGATTGCCAACATAGGGACTCTAAACCATCTATTTTGGTAACAATATATCTAATGACTAGAGATGGATTGAGATAATGCTTCAGATACGGAATGGTCTACCAATGTAACTTTTCCAAAACCCCAAAATAATGGGTGGAACAAAAGATGCTATATCCACTAGGGCACAAACAAGAACGCAGAAGCTGTACAAAGTCAAAGAAATTATCCAAATAAGTATATACCAATAACATGAGCTTCAGAAAAAGCTAGTTTCTTAGTGAAGAATCGGTTACACTGACCGACTTCACAAGGGAATTAAGACTACATTGGTCCATTCCCACTTCTCTTCCCATTCTTCTAAATTTTCTCCTCCATCCAATTGTAAAGATCGGGAGCACCTGACCATAGAAGGGACTATATGTCTCCACGAGGATGAGTTACAAGAAGTGCAAATGCCTTGATGGTTCAATGGTTTTGTCTGGGAAGAGCTTAACAAATTCACATACATGGTTCTATCATTTCAAGGTAGCAAGAGTATGCGACTGAGAGGATCATTATGACATAGCTAAGAATTGGACTGAATAATAGGAGTATGAATCTGAGGGTTGTTATGTCGCACTTCATGACATCAATGCGGTTCCAAACACACCATTAATCCAAAGGCCTCCCCAGAGCTCCAAACTTTGACTTTATTAAGACTAGTTTAAAAGATGTTAGCAATGTGAGCCCTGGGAAAACCATTCCTACAATAAATATTATTGTAATAAATGATTTATCAATAAAAGTTATTGATTATTTTCACTCCCTTTCTGAGATTGAATGAATGAATACACTATAAGGTCCCTCTGTATAATAAGGGTTATGTACCATGTCCAACTTGATGATCATACAGTTGTTGATTCATTGAATGAATCATAGTGGCTGATGCTTGGATGAATAACTAAGGAGTTAGATAGAGGACTCATCAAGCATCGTCAAATGATTGTTAAGTGATGATCTCTAGCCTGAGTAGGAGATGGCAATCCTTTCTCAAATGGCTGATATATGACTGACCTCTTAATGCAGCTCCTCCGCATGGGAATAGTGATTCGGAGGTGTCAGATTAGTTGAGTCAATGGGTTGACTTAACGAGATTGAGATAACCAAAGACCTATGTTGAATGTTGTTACAGAATAGGCATGCATCCTCTGACTAGAGACAAATGTGTTGCAATATGTCTGAGTATGTACATTTGAAAGACCAATAGGTTGATGACCTAACCAATGTTTATACACCGACGAGCAGGTGTGAATGTAATGACATATGATATGAGTAATACGATCTCTCAATGGGATCATATAGGTTCACTTATGAACCGGGAGACATGAGCTCACTCAGGAGGTATTAGGACTGATCAAATTCCATGCATGGTCGTCATGCTTTGGAAGCATGACATGAATTTGAAAGTAAGATATATGCTCTGGGAAAGCATATGATCTATACAAATCCCCAGTGACCAAGATTGAGAAACTTAATGATCAAACACTGAAGATGACAGTATAAAAGTGATTGTTATCTTCAAAATGATCATAGGTCTTCCAGTATGCAGTATGTACATGTATTCGGAATACCTGAGGGTGATGTGATCATAAACGATTGTCTAAACATGACGCTTCCATTTCGAGGGAGTGATGAAACAGGTTTGGATTTTAGTGACTTCTCTCAATGGGGAAGTAACCTAATCATAGTCCATGAACTGGACATTGATCTGAATAAGATTCAGATGCAATGAGAAGATTAGGACTACGGTCTTGATTTGATCAAGCATCTGTGGGAGGTCCATGGGATCTAGATTTGAGATATGATCTCAACATCCAAGCCACTATATGTGGAACAATACAATCGCTCTGTCCTAATCTCCAAGTATCTGCGGAGAAATCGCATTAATCTTGAAAGGGTTCAAGAATAATTCCATAGATCTAAGCATTGAAGAAATAATGATTAAATGTGATTTAATCATCTTGATGTGTGTAGAAATTATCCAATATAATTAAATTTGATTTAATTATTGTGGATAAGAATAATGTGGATAGAAATATGCAATTGTTCATAATATAATATAAATGTGATTTATAATGTATTAGAGAGAGTTAATTATAATTTATATTTGTTGATTAATTATTATGTGTATTGGATACACATTGTGTAATTAATTGAAAATGTAAATTATATGTTGTTTTGGATTGTGAATGTGATTAACAATTTTTTAATGGCAAGATAGCAACATTCTCAAAATTAATTTTGAATTATTTTTGAAGAATAAATCACAACAAAAGTTGTTGGAAATAATAATGGAGATTTCCATGGAGATATGCAATCTCTTGAAATCTCATGAGATTGCCTCCATATGGAAGGAAGTGGACGGCACCCAAGTCCTACTTGGAATGGGTGGCCGTCCACCTTGAATATGCATGGGAGATGTAATCTCCATGTATATTATCTACTTATATGGATGATGTAATTTGGGATTGATTTATATTTTATTTTGTCAAATATATTTGATCTAAATTAAATCATAATTTGTTGGCTTTCACCAACAACAATCTTGACCATTGGATTGGACATAAATCAATCTCATCCATTGATTTTATATGTCCCATGGATTGAGATCCATGGATCCCAAAATCCTATAAATAGAGAGGCATACCATGCTCTCCAGGGTTATGCAATAATGGAGCAAAACTCTCTCTTTCTCTTTCATCTCACACGCCAACTCTCTCTCCCTCTTCTTGGTGGTCGTCCACCAAACCCTAGAGGAGAGACTCGTCGACGCCATCGCCACCGCACTACCGCTTTGACGTTCTTTGGTTCTCCATCTTCTTGGAGTGCTACGCTCACGAAGAAGACATTCAATCCTGTACGACTAGATCAGGAGCTAACCGTACTTGGATCATCTTGTTGGATTGTGAGGATCACACGGTTCATCCCCGTGCTCGCAAGCGAACTCTCCGACGATCGGACTTGAGACAGGAGGTCTCTTTTCTTAGAGACTCAATCAACCACGCTTCAAGAGGTATTCCTTTATACTTGATGTGGTTATAGATGAAACTATCCGAGAATCATTCTCGGATCATGTGGTTTCATCGCATGAAAATATTTTAAATTCTGCTGCACAGAACAATTAGTATGACTAGTCGTTCTACGTCATATACGATACGACGATCACGCTTCCGTGATGCGCTTGAGGATAATACCATAAACTTCAAGTGGTATCAGAGCCTTAGGTCGAAGGTTTCGAATATGATTAGCAAACCTAGGACGACCTGGGTTCGTTAAGGTCGCGAATGTTTTTGTCGCATTTGTTTTTCGCAGATCTGTTTAGTGAATAAATTCCGCCATGTTTAAAATGTTTAAACACGAATTAATCATTTAATTTCGTTCCCCATTAATTAAGGAAACTATAGGATCTGAGTTTGCGTAAATCGGATTCCGTTTGCTCAAGATATGGTTGTTTTATTGAACATGTATGAACTGTTGCGGGAACTGCGAATCTTAACATGATTAATGTGTTAATTACTATTTTGGTCCTCCTAGAAATGCATGAAATATCACTTGAGTTCTGTCGTAAATCAAGTTAGCAATCTTTTAAAATTGAGTTTGTCTAATTTAGATTTAAATTTATTGAGATATGTTAATTTTAGTGAGTAGGGATCAGTGCTGAAATTACAGTCCTAATCAAGAACCATGTGATTGTCGATTAGTGAAATTAATTGTTAATTTCATGAAATAATTATGAAAAAATATTTGTGAAATATTGGAAGATGATTATTTCCTTAATTCACTTGGCCTCAATCAATTAATTGATTAGATTTGATCTAGATCCTAATTGGAAACACCAACATCAATCTTGATGCTTGAATAGGATTGGGAATTTGTGTAGCAAATTTCCTTATAATCAAGAATGTTTTGATTATTACTATATGGTATAATTTCGGTTGAAGAACCGATGACCATTTCAAGTACAAATTGATATATTTGGCATTATCCTTTCCTAAGGTGGATATGGTGTCTAGTCGGAGAGCATTGGGGTTGCGGGTTGCAACGTATGTGGTATGTCCTACTCTCGTCGGTACTGGCCATGACAGCGGGTAGGGACTCGATAATGCCATAGAAAATGAATGTGCATTTCTAATTATTAAAATTCGAATTAATACATACTTTGTGATATTACCATATATATATATTCAAGTAAAATAATCAAGTTTATTGATTGAATTGGATTGATAATTAATTTAATTTGATTAAATTGATTATGTCCAATTGAGACACTCTATTATGAATAGAGTTGTTATTTCCCTTGGAAGAATTAATTATATGAATGTGATTCATGATAGTTAATTAAAATTTGAATATGAGATGGAGGATCACATAAGTGACATCCCTGGTCTCCCGTCAAGGTGAAGGGTTCCGTCACCAGGAATTGCATGTGGGAGACACCTATCCGAAGTGACAGCTCCTGTATGCAAGAGCATCTGGATCGGGCTCGTTGCTTCTCGAAAGAGTAAGGACGTGCGCGTAGTGACTCCAATATCGGATCCTCATATTTATGGGGCGATAATGGATTGTGCTTAGCGAGTTGTATTCCTATTGACGGTTGCTTCAATTAATGTCGGGTCAACATCATCCTAGGGGTGGTGGGCCCAGGTATTAAGGATCGAATTGGGAAATGCGAGTTGGACTTGCAAGGCGGAATGTGTTCCTGGTTCTCTTTATTGGAGTCATAGATTCTCGTATTATTGGGATATGACAAAGATAAGGAGGAGATACCAGTTCTTACTTGAGATATAACGGTAAGTATATCTCTTACTTTGAAAGTGATTAAGGAATGAACTTTCAAGATTGACAGAGTAGGAATAATTTGATTTAAAATACCTTAATCAAATATCATAAATATGAATATATGATTATATGTTCTGATATAGTGCATTCTTAATTTCAGAAAATGAAGTCGTCGAACCCACTAAGCAGGCTTCTTGAGGTCAACCAATTTACCGGTCGAAATTACTCAGATTGGATCCGTAATTTGGAGCTTGTTCTCTCTGCTGAGTGCATAAGTTATGTGCTCTCCGAAGAAAAGCATGAAAGCCCTAAATCCATGGAAGAAAAAGCATACAATGACAAGTATGATGAAGATCATGTCTTGGCTAGATGCTATATCCTAGGTTCTCTCGCCAATGTTCTTCAGAAGCAACATGTGGAGATGAGCACATGCTAGGAGATAATGCAAAATCTAAAAGATATGTTTGGTGACATTAACTGCACCCAGCGTTACAATATTATGAAAGAGCTTGTTTGCTGCAAGATGAAAGAAGGAACTTCGATTCGAGAGTACGTACTCAAAATGTTTGGGTACTTGTCTGAACTAGAGACACTTGGGGCCAACATGGATGCAGACATGCAAGCTGACTTCATTCTGTTGTCTTTGCCCAAGTCTTTCAATAATTTTGTGGTTTCATTCCACATGAACAAGTTGGACTTGTCGAACGCTGGTCTTGTTGTTGCATTAAAGTTTGCAGAAGACGTAATGAAGAAAGATGGTCCCGCCGGCAGTGAAATGGTTGCATAGGTCAGCGGGAAGCGCGGTCGGAAGCAAGGTTCTCGGAAGGGCCCAGCCCAGAAGAGAAAGAAGAAGAGTCAAGACGTTGGGTCATCTTCTAATGCATCCACACTGATAGAGTCGAAGAAATCCGACGTGTGTCACCACTTCAAAAAGCCGGGGCATTAGAGGCGTAACTGTCCAGAATACCTGAAGTCATCAGATAAAGGTAAAGCCCTAGCAGTTATGAAATCTACTTTCATCATTGAAACTAGCATTCTGGTTGGAGGAGAAGGAAGTTGGGTTGTAGATTCTGGAGCTTCTGTTCATGTATGCAATTTGTTGCATTTGTTTCAGGAAACTAGAAGTCTTGAGGAAGGGGAGATAGTCATCGAGATGAGCTTTGATGCAATTGTTGCAGCAGTCGCCGTCGGGACTTGTTGACTATCATTATCTAGTGGTAGAGTCCTAGTACTTAAAGAATGTCTTTATGTACCTGAAGTTAGAAGGAATTTAATATCTGTGTCTAAGCTGGTTAGAATTGGATATTCATTCCTTTTCTCTAATAAATTAGTCATAAATCATTATGATAAATATATTGCAGAGGACATTTTAACTTCTCTTGGACACTATGAATTGTGCATTGATGAGCATGTCATAAATGTTACAACCACTAATAGAAACCCCAAAAGATGCAGGGAAAATCTTTCGAATGAGATTTGGCATCAAAGGTTTTGTCATTTATCTGTTCATAGGATCAATAGATTGATAAAGGATGGACCTTTAAATTTTCTACAGGTTCAATCTTTGCCTACCTGTGAACATTGTATTCGAGGTAAAATGACTAAGATGCCTTTCCGTAACAAGGTTACAAGATGCGAAGGTATTATTGACCTAATACTACTGATGTATGTGGTCCCTTCAGTACCAAGACTCGAAATGGATATCGATATTATTTGACGTTTATTGACGACCATTCGTGATACAGGTTTGTCTTCCTATTACGTCATAAATCTGAAACCTTTGAAAAGTTCAAAGAGTTCAAGTCTTTGCTTGAGAACCAAACCGATCAGAAGATGAAACGGATTCGATCTGATTGAGGCAGCGAGTACCTCTCAGATGAACTCAAGGAATATCTTAAGGAGAATGGAATTGTCTCCAATCTCACTACTCCGGGAACTCCCCAACTTAATGGTGTTGCTGAAAGACACAACAGGACCATCATGGATATGGTCCGTTCAATGATAAGCAAAGCACATTTACCTCTTAGTTTATGGGGATACACAGTAGAGACTACAATATATATCCTGAATAAGATTCCTAACAAATCTGTGCCTAAGACTCCTTATGAGCTATGCTATGGAACCAAACCTAGTGTTAATAACTTGAGGGTTTGGGGTTGCTTGGTCCATGCAAATAACGTGGATGCAAGTAAGTTAGAATCTCCCACTCATGAGTGTTACTTCATCGGGTATGTTAGAGATGGTATTGGATATCAACCTCTATGACCCTGAGACCCAAAAGGTTTTTGTTTCTAGAGAAGTGGAATTTCTGGAGAATGATTTCCTTAAAGGTCAAGATAAAAATGATGTAAAGGAACTCATTGAATTCCCTGAGGATTTCGAGCTTCCTAGACCAAAAACTGAAGATATAAATAAAGATGAAACACACATACTTCTTCAAAGGAGTTTGAGGGTGGTTGCACCACCTGAAAGGTATGGATTCCATGTGTCAAGTGAGACTGGAGTTGATCCTACTTCATTTGAGGAAGCACTCGCGGATCAAGATATGGATAGATGGATGCTAGCAATGAAGTCAGAAATTTACTCCATACATAAGAATGGTGTATGGACCCTAGACGATCCACCTAAAGGGGTAAAACCCGTTGGGTGTAAAAGGATCTTCAAGAGAAAGAGGGGATCTGATGGGAAAGTAGAGACTTTCAAGGCATGGCTCATAGCCAAGGGCTGCACACAGAGAGAAGGCATCGATTACGATGAGACGTTCTCTCTTGTGGCTATTCTTAAATCCATCAGGACACTGCTGGTTATAGCTGCATATCTTGACCACGACATCTGGCAGATGGACGTCAAGACGGCTTTCCTCAATGTATATCTCGAGGAGGATATCTACATGGTACAACCCAGAGCTTCATAATTGAGGATGGTAAAGTATGCAAGCTGAAGAAATCCATCTATGGGCTCAAGCAAGCTTCTCGTAGCTGGAACATCAGATTTGACGAAACCATAAAGATTTATGATTTTGTGCAGAATCTTGATGAACCTTGTGTGTACAAGAAGCTTAGTGAGAGAGCTATCGTGTTCATCATGCTTTACGTAGATGACATCCTTATCATTGGGAATTATACATGGATGATGACCAGTGTGAAGATTTGGCTTTCCCATACCTTTGAGATGAATGATCTTGGAGAAGCCTCTTACATCTTAGGCCTGAAGTTGTTCAAAAATCAGGAAAAGAGGATTTTGGGATTGTCACAACATGGATACATTAAGAAGACTCTTGAACGATTCCACATGGATAGTTCCAAGAAAGGATTCCTACCCTTAAGACATGGTATCCACTTGTCTAAAGGAATGGCTCCTCAAACTGTTGACGAAAAGAAAGCCATGGTTGGATGTTCTTATGCATCAGCTGTAGGAAGCTTAATGTATGCCATGATGTGTACTAGGCCAGATATCTACCATGCAGTGGGAGTGGTACGCCGTTACCAATCTTGCTATGGAGAACAACACTGGAATGCAGTAAAGAACATATTCAAATATCTAAGATGGACGCAAGATTACATCTTGGTCTATGGAGATGGTGATCTCCAAGTCTTGGGATATACAGATTCTGACTTCCAACTGGATGTAGATGATTGAAAGTCGACATCAGGGTTTGTATTCTTGTTGAATGGTGGTGCTGTGAGTTGGAGAAGCAAGAAGCAGGACACTATTGCAGATTCAACAACAGAAGCCGAGTACATTGTCGCGTCGGATGCTGTAAAGGGGGGGTGTGGTTGCGCAAGTTCGTCCTGGAGCTTGGCGTAGTTTCCTCTGATACTCTGATCCCGTTACTCTGCGATAACACGGGAGCCATTGCCCAGGCAAAGGAACCCATATGTCATCGGAAGAGCAAGCACGTGCAAAGGAAATACCACATCATTCGGGAGATACAAAAGTGTGGTGACAACATCTTCACCAAGGTGGCCGCTGCCGATAACGTTGCTAATCCTCTTACCAAACCTTTGACACAGAAGGTTTTCGACCAGCCTGTAATGAGTATGGGTTTAAGGATTGTACCTGAATGGTTCTAAGGGCCAGTGGGAGATTGTTATTGTAATAAATGATTTATCAATAAAATTTATTGATTATTTTCACTCCCTTTCTGAGATTGAATGAATCAATGCACTACAAGGTCCCTCTTTACAATAAGGGTTACGTACCATGGCCAACTTGATGATCATACAGCTGTTGATTCATTGAATGAATCATAGAGGCTGATGCTTGGATGAATATCTAAGGAGTTAGGTAGAGGACTCATCAAGCATCGTCAAATGATTGTTAGGTGATGATCTCCATTCTGAGTAGGAGATGGCAATCCTTTCTCAAATGGCTGATATCTGACTGACCTATTGATGCTGGTCCTCTACATGGGAATAGTGATTCGGAGGTGTCAGATTAGTTGAGTCAATGGGTTGACTTAACGAGATCGAGATAACCAAAGACCTTTGTTGAATGCTGTCACACCACAGGCATGCATCCTCTGACCAGAGACAGATCTATTGCTATATGTCTGAGTATGTACATTTGGCATACCGATAGGTTGATGACCTAACCAAGGTCTATACACCAACGAGCTGGTATGCATGTAAGGACATATGAGTAATACGATCTCTCGAAGAGATCATACATGTTCACTTATGAACCGAGAGACATGAGTTCACTCATGAGGTATTGGGACTAATCAAATTCAATGCATGGTCATCACGCTTTGGAAGCATGACAGGAATTTGATGGTAAGATATATGATTTGGGAAAGCATATGATCTATACCAATTTCCAGTGACTAAGATTGAGAAACTTAATGATCAAACCCTGAAGATGACAGTATAAAAGTGATCTTTATCTCCAGAATTATCATTGGTCTTCCAGTATGCAGATGTACAAGTATTGGGAATACCTGAGGGCTATGTGATCATAAACGATTGTATAACCATGATGCTTCCATTCCGAGGGAGTGTTGAAACAGGTTTGGATTTTAGTGACTCCTCTCAATAGAGAAGTAACCTAATCTTAGTCCATGAAGTAGGCATTGATCTGAATAATATTCAGATGCAATGAGAAGATTAGGTCTACGGTCTTGATTTGATCAAGCATCTTTGGGAGGTCCATGGGATCATGATTTGAGATATGATCTCAACATCCAAGTCACTATACGTGGAACAATACAATTGCCATGTCCTTATCTCCAAGTATCTGCGGAGAAATCACGTTATTCTTGAAAGGGTTCAAGAATAATTCGATAGATCTAAGCATTCAAGAAACAATGAATAAATGTGATTTAGTACTCTTGATGTGTATAGAAATTATCCAATATAACTAAATTTGATTTTATTATTGTGGATAAGAATAATGTGGATAGAAATATCCAATTATTCATAATATATTATAAATGTGATTTATAATGTATTAGAGAGAGTTAATTATAATTTATATTTGTTGATTAATTATTATGTGTATTGGACACACATTGTGTAATTATTGAAAATGTAAATTATATGTTGTTTTGGGTTGGGAATATGATTCACAAATTTTAATGGCAGAATTGCAATATTCTCAAAATTAATTATGAATTATTTTTGAGGAATAAATCACAACAAAAGTTGTTGGAAATAATAATGGAGATTTCCACGGAGATATGCAATCTCTTGAAATCTCATGAGATTGCCTCCATGTGGAATGAAGTGGACGACACCCAAGTCCTACTTGGAATGGGTGGCTGTCAACCTTGAATATGCATGGCAGATGTAATCTCCATGTATATTCTCTCCTTATCTGGATGATATAATTTGGGATTGATTTATATTTGATTTTGTCAAATATATTTTATCTAAATTAAATCATAATTTCTTGGCTTTCACCAACAACAATCTTGACCATTGGATTAGACATAAATCAATATCATCCATTGATTTTAGGGATAATTACACCCATAACCCTGAGTAATCTCGTAATTACCCAAAAACCCTACGAAAAAAACGAATTACACCCAGAACCCCGAATAATGTTTAACCCTTACATTACATAACCCTATGTCAACTTCCATCCATTTAACTTTAACAAATTCCATCTATTATTGACAATTTTACCCCTAGAACAAAATCACATTCTCAAGGAATGCCCCCGTCACACCCTGCATCTTGGTGAAGACCCCTTATCCCTATCGCGTGCCGCTCTCCAGCAAACCTCCCCATCCCTGTCCCGTCTCCGTCTGCCCCACCCGTCGAATATACATATACAATTGAGATCTTCGTTGATAATCAGATCAGAAGGAAAAAGCATCACTGCCACTATCAACTGCCTGTACGCGAAGAAGAACTTCTTCACGCATGCGTCCACTGCCTGGAACGCCTGCAGGAGATGGATCTTCCCCGCTTCCTTCATCCTCTGGAACAGCCTCATGGCCGCCTCCTGCAGCCTCGAACCTCCCCTCCAGGTCGGCCACCACCCCAAGCAACTCCGGCACCCACCCATTCAGCTCGCTCGAACACAACTCCGCCACCTCCACCAGGGCCTTGGACTTGAAGCACAGGGCCTCCGACCCGGAGGTGGCCCTTATCCCCAGCTCCTGCTTTAGCATCAAGAAGTCGTCCGGGTCCATCAGCAGATGGTGGTCCTCTACCTCCGTCAGGAGCTTCCACACCCGCTCCAGCAGCCATCATTCGGTGGCTGCCTCCTCCCACCGCTTCTCCCCTATCCTCTCACCTAACCGGGGGAGAAGTTGCTTCGCCACCACCACCGGTGCGTCGTATACATCGTGTGATTCTCCAGCACCAACGTCCTGGGCATCGGCCTGAGCTTGAGGTTGAGCGCGTGGAGATGGGTCGGGAGGCACAACATGTCGTGTTTAAGGATGGGCTTCCCGACGAGATTGGGCTCGTCGAGGCCAAGGGTGAAGGGCGAGCGACTCATCTGGCACTTGATCTCCATCTGGATCTTGGACGCGATGCCCTCGGACTTGTCCCACACTGCCAGACGAGGGAGGATGCTCTCCTCGTTCGTGCGGCTCACCATCGGTGTGGGGTTCCCGGGGATCTTCCATACTTCTTGCGAGCTCCGATCACGGGTGAGCAGCCCCGTGGCCGTGTCGAGCTGGCAGGTGGGTGCTCCCTCCTCGATCAGGCCGCAGAGAGAGGCCACGAGCTCCAACTATCGGGTGGCCAGGGACTCGAGGCAACGAGACCACTCGCGGTGGTTAACGTAGGGCCTCGGATCCGAAAGGATAATGGAGACGAAGCGGAAGGTGATCTCCAGCATCTGCAGGGCGGGCTTCACCAAGCTCTCTCCTTTCCACTCGGGAAACTGCCGTGAGATCCACAACAGCGGAAGGGGAGGAAGCCGGTGATGATGATGAATGGAGGCAGTTGGTTTTCTCGGCGGGAACATCAACGGCAGCAGCAGCAGACATCTTCGTCTTGATGTTCCTCTAGCAATCCATGTCCACCATCCTCTGATTATGATTTGCTCGGATGCTGGAAGATGTCAGGTTTGGTTATGGGGTGTATTTCAGACTAGAGCTTCAATCGCATGGGCCCTCGAACTTCCCCACACGCCGCCCTGCGTCCCGAGCAACACCCCCCTCCCGTCGTGCTCCCTCCAGCAACGGCTCCCGAGCTCGTCACCCTCCTCTCGCCCCCAGCAACCCCCACCCAGCAATGGCTCACCAGCTCCCTCCAGGCCCGATCCCCGTGCCCCCCACCCCCCGACATCTCGTGTAAAGGACCCGTGCCCCCCCTCCCCCCTCCCCCCCGCTCCCCCATCGCCACCCTGCATCCGCCGCACCGTCCTCGAGCTCCCGCGCCACCCTGCATCCTCTTTCTTTCTTCTTTTCTTTTTGATTTAATATTAGCCATTTGATCGATGTTGGGTTAGATTAACTCAATGATGTAATTGAGTTAATGGTTGAAACTAACAGAAGGTTATAGGTGTGAGACGGAACAAGTATTTGAGGTTTCTCATGTAATTCGTGTTTTCGCAGGGTTTCTGGGGTAATTACGAGATTACTCAAGGTTATGGGTGCAAATATCCCTTGATTTTATATGTCCCATGGATTGAGATCCATGGACCCCAAAACCCTATAAATAGAGAGGCATACCATGCACTCCAGGGCTACGCAATGTTGGAGCAAAACTCTCTCTCTCTCTCTCTTTCATCTCACACGCCAACTCTCTCTCCCTCTACTTGGTGGTCGTCCACCAAACCCTAGAGGAGAGGCTCGTCGATGCAATCGCCACCACGATACCGCTTCGACGTTCTTCGATTCTCTGTCTTCTTGGAGTACTATGCTCACGAAGAAGACGTTCGATCTCGTACGACGAGATCAGGAGCTAACCGTGCTTGGATCAACTTGTTGGATTGCGAGGATCACATGGTTCATCCCCGCTCTCGCAAGTGAACTCTCCGATGATCGGACTTGAGACAGGAGGTCTCTTTTCTTAGAGACTCGATCAACCATGCATCAAGAGGTATTCCTTTATACTTGATGTGGTTATAGATGAAACGATCCGAGAATCATTATTGGATCACGTGGTTTCATCGCATGAAAATTTTTAAATTCAGCTGCACAGAACAACTAGTACGACTAGTCGTTCTAACGTCGCATCCGATACGACGATCACGCTTCCGTGATGCACTTGAGGATAATACCATATCTTTGAGACAATTATTCCAAGTTATTTGTTTTTCTTTTCTTTCTATTTAAATTTCTGCAATTATTGAATAATTGTTTGCTGGGACTAGAAAAGACAAGTATGGGGGGTCATGAGTATCCATTTCATCACCTTTATTCTATCATTTGGCCTTAAAAACCCTAGCCAATGCCAAATTTATTCATTATTTTGTACAAATTAACATTCATTATTCATTCTATTTATTGTATACAAAACACTATTTTTAATGCCAAATTTGTAGAATAAAGGAATGAAAAGGAAAATAATAAAATCCCAGAGGTATTTTATGAGCCTAAACCTCGAGACCAAGTCAATAATTGATTTGGTCGATAAGGAATAAAGTAGGAGGAGATAAGAGACAAATACATAATAAAATTCCATTTTTTTATTCATCAAAAAATAATGGTTTAGACCTATTTTATTCATTAATCTCTATACCTGAAATAAAGAAACTTTGTACATGAAAGTTGTAGATAAAAACATATATAAAGTACAAATTTAAGATTGCATACTCACTGTACATTTTACATTTTATACCCAAAATAAGAATCCAAAATCTCAACTTTCCAGACCCATATCTCCTAAATAAAAACTCAAAATGTATCAAAATCAATTTTAATTTTATATAACTCTTAATAAGCTATTTAATGAACGTAGTTTCATATTTTTAGAGTTAAGGTGTGAAAGTTAGATTTTGGACCCCTATTGTATAGCATACTTGAATAAAATATTCATTTGATTTATTCTTTATTATTTTAAATTGTATAAAACTATAATTTTATAAATATTATTTATAATACATGTACGTATTAAAACTACAATAAAACCATCATGAAAACACAAAAATTATCCTATATAAATATATGGATGAAATACCTATACCTATACGTACATAATATATGCCCCTATTTATTGAAGTATATATAATATCAGAAATATAATATAAAATATATTTATTTGTAAAAGATTATGTTATAAAAATAGAAATTAAGAAAATGAAATAATAAAATCAAAAAAAAAATAAAATACCAAAAACATTGATGTATATACATATAAATATACCCTTAAAAATTAACTCGTAATAAATAAACTCAAAAAATAAGTAAAAATCATAATAAAATACTAAATAGGATATTTATTATTTTAGATAAAAAATAATAAGAACATTTATTATATTTGATTACTTATTTTTAGATAATAAGGATAATTTCGTCTTGTAGCAACACTCGTTTACCAATCAAATCACAGGGAATGTTGACCTCTCTCAACACCATGTCTTCTCTTTGACTTGCATTTGACACCTTGAGCATGCCACCTTCTCTGCCTCCAACCGATCGATATAGACCTTCTTTCTCCTTGAGTCCTTCATGGATTCGATTTCCATCACGTACATGACCTACACACAACTCATCGATTTCATCGGTGGTTGGCGAGAAAGGTAGTGATTTCAACCACCACCTCCGTCCAAGAGATAGGAGATGAGATGGTGTTAGGAAGCCAATGTAGATAGGGGATGATAGGTGAAGAGAAAGGAGGCGACTGTTGGAGTGGAGGTTGCAGGAAGTGGTTGTTAAAATTAGGAAAAGTTGGGAGCGCACAAGAGATTACATCGTTTGGTTTAGTAAAAACTGGAGGTTGGAGACGAATAAGACACCGTTGGATCTTTTGATCCAATGGTCGGAATTTGGGTGGAAGGAAATGACCATGACTAGCTTTAATCAATAAGATCAGATGGTGATAGTCAATAAGATCAGATGGTGGATGTTCGGGCTTTAAGGGACAGTAAACATCGCATCAGATGGAATCCATAAAACGACATTGGAAGAGGCGTGTGGTGACATAAGAAGCGGTACACATGAATGGTTGTGGAGGCACCATGTGGCGCAATCTGATTTAAGAAAACTAGAAAAAATTAAAGAAATCTATAAGAAATAATTAGGAGTTGAACAAGAAAAATGTTGAACATGAACATTGTACATCTTGATGATATCTACAGCTTTCATGTAGAAGTCAAAGAGATCAGATTCATCTATACATAGATAAAAATTAAGTACGATTTAAAACAATGTAAATCATTTTTATTTTAATTTTCCTTTTGTTATTTTTTGTTTTTGAATTTATTTATGGTACAATTTTATACTAATTTTAATTTGAGTTTTAATAATAAATACATAAATTATTGGCAAAAGAATAGGTATATAATATAGTGTAATTAGGGTCAATTATATACAACACACAATTTGTTAATAAATGTTAATTATTAGTGAATATTGTTGATTTACTTAAGAAAGAGAGATAATATTGGGTTAATAATGATGATAAATATGGTATTTATCGCATCCTAAATAAGAATTCTGTTAGTATGAAGCATCAATTAATTTGACTAAGTACAAACATAGATGTTTATAGGAACACATAATCTAATTAGGGTTTGGACATATTAATTACCTAGCTAAGCACAAATAAAAATCCTAAGTCTAAGGTCTCAAGCACAAAAGTTGTAAACATAAAAAAGTTGGAAAACTCAAAATGCAATAAATAAAATAAAAATAAAGAGAAAATTAGGGAGGATAAAGGAGAGAATGCGAATAAACTGTAAAAGTTGATAGGTTCAATATATAATTTTTATTGATTTTTAATTGTTTTTATTTTTTATTTTTATTTTAATTTTCTTGTTGGTAATTTTTAAAAATTTTAACTTATTTTTTTATTTTTAAATATAAGATATATAATTTCATACAGTAATATAGATATTATATAAATAATATGCATCTAATAGATTATATAGCTATTTACAATTATAAATAATTCAAATTCTATTCAAATTTCAGAAAATAATATATTTATGTGGTTTATGTATTTTCTCTATTTTTGGTAATTTTAGAGAATTTTTATATTTAAGATTGTTTTGAGTTTAATAAATGTATATAAGTTTAGAATTCACTCTAAACTATTATTAACAGATAATATATGAAAAATAAAAAATCTGAAATATAAAGCTATATTTTTGGATTTTTCTTTAATTTTTTTGCCAATTTCTATAAGTATTTTAGTTTGTGATTTTAGGTTTTATGTTTTATACTTTAGTTATTTTTTATATGTGGTAGAATATATAATATATATATGTAATATAAGGGGAAAATGGCGCTACTTTTTTGGGGCAGCCAACGAACTGCTCCCGCCTCATTTTTCAATATATTTTTATTATTTTTTGAAAAACATTGACATGTATATTCATTGCATTGTCCCTCTAATATGCTATTCCAATTTCGTCACAAATAGAGACTCATATGCCCTCCCTCTCGAACATGTAATTTTAACGGTCTCAATATTGTTGTAATTGACATGTTCGAGATGGACGGCATATGAGTCTGTGTTTGCGACGAAATCTGAATGCCATGTTAGTGGGATATAGTGATGAATATAAATGTTGAACTTTTTCAAAAAAACAAAAATGTTAAAAATTGGGGCGAGAGTAGCCCATTGGCTGCCCCAAGGAAGCATCCCTATTTTCCCCTTAATATAATACTTTTGGAATTTTTGGAGAATATTTTATATTTTTATGGGTACTTATATTTAGTCATGGAATAAAACATCTTTTTTATTTTATTAAAAAATAAGAAAATTAATTAAAATTCTTGACAAAATCCATGTGAAATTCACAACACAGAATTTATGTGAAATTGACATTATATCAGGCATCAACATTAATTTTCATAACTTTTTCAAAGCAATACAAATACTTAGAATAAATAATATACAAAAAAAAATTCTATTAATATGGAGACCTATTTGAAATGTTAATAAACATTAACTCCATTTAGAAATAGGCCTAGACAATTTAAGGTCATACACGCAAAAACTATTGTCTTTCATGTCGCGCAACATGTGAGGCGGAAGGACCTACTTGTAATTACAACGAAGTTCAAGGTATAGCAAGAAAATTTCTTGAAAATTTTTATACTTAATTAAATATTTACAACACTGAATAATAAAATAAAAATATGCAATGTTATTGACAAAAATATGTTGGGGGAGCTTGTGCCTAACATGTGCGGCTTGGATGTGCTGTCCTCAATGTGCCATGTAGATGCCACTTTTGATGAATGAACAAAATCAGATACCACCTCAGTTTATATGTAGGACCCCAGATAAGATCTAGGGCTCCCTCTATATCTGATGGTCCTGAGGGTGCCTAGAAGAACAGGGAAAACTTTTTCTTCCCTAACCTTCAATTACCGATTTCTTCCTTCTTCAGCAGTCTCCGATCAAACTAATGGTCTCTTTAGCTACCTGGGAAGCTCCGACACCTACAGGTGGGTGACATATGGATTATGACTCATCAAAGGAGGCCTAAAAGGTCTTATTTATTCAACCACCCAGTATCTGAGTTCTTCAACAAATCAAGGTACTAGGTGGTTCTTCGCGAATCATCTCCTACGCACAAAGGATATTGGCTTGAGGTCTATATCTCATAGACCCAATTTTAAAGCTAATCTCATAAAGAATGAGATGGGTGGAGAGCTTCTGGCAAGTGGAATAGGTCGACCTTTGAATTTGTTGATTCGTATAGAATAATGTTGATCTAGATTGGGGAAAGAGGTGTAGAAGCGACAAGGAAGATTATGGGGGTGTTAACAAGTCAAGGGATAGTCGAAGCACATTAATTACAGTGGAATGTGAAAAGAACTTAAGTAATTAAAAATGGAAGTTAAAAACTCAGAAAATAACTCATACCAAATTGGAGATCAGGAAGCATAGACCTTTGTTAGAGATGATGCTTGATAGCAAACCTCACTTCGACGACTCTTTATCCTCACTGACACTTTGGATGGATTCTTGATGTCACAAAGAATCTAAATCACTAGAAGGATTGGGGTTACAAAGGGCTAAAGAGGATCAAAAAGTTAAAGAGTGATGAAAGGTTTTATTTGGACATGGTGGAGCGAGCATCTCGTGAGTGAGATGGCGTAATAAAGACGATGGGTTGGTGGGAGTTATGGAGAGGGTGTGGAAGAGGGTCATAAGAGCTGTACGATGGTGGGTTGCTCGAGGGATATGGAGTTGAGGGAGATA